>JALGPY010000002.1:93740492-94245492 GCA_023055425.1 Linanthus parryae | reverse complement strand
AAAGAAACAAAACTTATATTTGACTAAGTTGCAGAAGTTTGGTGTTAAAACCAACTCGCAGGTAAACTACCATGACATGTTTGTGATACTCTCCATATTCACTTATTTACAAAACTTCTTTATTTTTAGAATACTTATTTACAATCTTCCTTGTCAGTTGTCGCACTCTTGGAAAATAAGGTTTATTTTCTTTTTTTTTTTTTTGAGAAATATGCGTCGTCTACCGAGTTTGAATCCAGGATCTTATGCAGGGGATTCCAACGCTCTACCACTTGAGCTATCACCCTAGCTGCGGAAAATAAGGTTTCTAGGTGCATACAGAGTGAGAGTTTTATTAGAATTCCTTAAACATAGCAACAAATTGTGTATTCCTTTTACAAAATAGATGATAAAAAGTAATATATTTTTCTACTTCACCTATCTCTTTGTTAATTTTTTAACGGCTACTTTTTTATTTCCTAACATAAAATATCACATGTAATGCCAAATCAAAAGTAAGCATGGAAAGCCAGAGCCTGAGCCGGGGTACAGTCTTGAGTAATTGGCATGAACTATTTTCATTCAATATTTTCCTTTAATTAGTTTTTCATACAAAAATAATAGATCTGTGTGACACGTTTAATAATACGTAGACTCTGGAATAGAAACATACTCATGTTTTTCCAAAATTTTCACACTGATACTGGCAAAATAATTTAGGCTTTAAGATAGAAAGACACCAAAAATATTACTATTTTTATAATTTTATTAAGGGAAATGTTGAACATCACCCTTTTTTCTTCACCCCTTAATTTCACCTTCTATGTGGATGTTTTTAGTTGGTGATTTAGAAATATCTTAAAATAATTACTCCAAACAATCATATCTTGACACATAGGAGGTGAACTTGAAGAGTGAAGAAAAAAGGATGAAGCAGAGCGCCCCTCTTTTACTAGTGTTATGATTCCATAAAAAATCAAATCATGTCTCATTATCTAAAAAAGAAAGGGTAAAAGACAAAAACCACCCCTTGAGTATGGGGTATATACAAAAAAAAAACCCTCGTGTTCGGGGATATACAAAGACCACCCCTGTCAGAGTTACCCTCTAATGGCTCACTAACGGAGGTGTGAAAAGACATAATTACCCTCAGATTGGAGAAAAATGCCACACTATAAATACATTTTTTTCTACTTCTCCCCTGCACTCTAACCCTAGCGCCCCCTTTCTCCTTCCCACCTCTCTCTCTCTCTCTCTCCTTCCCCGTCCCTCTCTTCACCAAACTCAGGAACTTCCTCCACCACCACCCATCCCGTCCATCTCCTTCCAAGACTTCCTCCACCACCACACCGGAGCAGAAGCACGTTCGGATCCGGAGAGTATGACTACCCAGACCGATTCGTCGGCATCGAAGGGATTAATCACCACCTGACCAATTCTGTTCGGTTCCCGTTTCAGGAGTATCATCTTCTCCGGCGACGACATGTCCATGGCCATTAAGAGAGGCGGCCGATCCAAATCGGAGAGAGGCAATCCAGATCGAGAAATGGACGAACGAGAACTGAGAGGAACCAGATCGAAGAAGAAGGTGGAGGAGGAGGACAAGGTCGTCCTCATCGCCGACTCCGTGTCCGTCGCCGCTGCCGCTGCCGCCCCAGCAAACCACCGCGCCGTTCAAGGTTGACCATTTTTGGGTAAGAACCGCCGCCGTAGCAAAGCAAGGGTACCTCCACCACCGCTGCTAAGTCTCTCTCTCTCTCTCTTTCTCTCTCTCTCTCTCTCTCTCTTCTCTGGCTGATGAACGACTCCGTGTTGGTGGAGGAGGAGGAGGACAAGGTCGTCCCCATCGCCGCTCCGTGTCCGTCGCCGCTGCCTTCGCCTACATCGGCAGCAGAGGTCTTCCGTCTTTCTCTCCGGTGGCATCGTCTTCCTCTGTATGTTCTTCTCCTACGTCTATCGTTTCTTTTTCTTGATGATTTTTTAGCTTCAAGATGTACAGATCTGTACATTATAAGGGTTTACAGTGAAAATATTGTTGCCTTAGACCTGTATGTTTAGATTGTGGTTATCTTTTGCTTTTACATTGTTGGAATGTAAAGCTGCTGTTGTTTGATCTCATATCTGTTTTTAATTTGATTTTGATCAGTTGATCTTGATTGTTGATGTGTTCTGGTTGATATGTTCTAACCCAAGCGTCTCTGGTGCTTGTTCGTGGTGCTGGGTGGTCAATTCCAAGCTCAGATTTTGTTCCTTGATTGAGGAGAGTGCCTTTGGGTGGCTGTTTTATGTGAAGGAAACTTCTCATACGTGGGTTGTGGGTTGAGGAAGGCAGTGTTTTTGTTGGCTATTTCGGTGGTTTTTTATCTTGCCTGCTAAACTTGTGGCAGAGGAGTGGTTGTGGTGGTGATGTTGAAGAATGATGGTAATGGTGATGTTGAAGAATGATGGTAATGGTGATCCTCTTATTTTTGGGGTTGAAGTGAAAAAGATTGAACTTTTTCTCTGTGTTTCTTTATGGTGTTGGTGGTGTGCTGGTGGTGGTGTAATGGTGGTGGAGGTGTTGCTGGTGGTGTGTTGGTGGTGGAGGTGGTGGTGAAGAAGAACACCAAGAACATAAATCACAAACACAAAAATTCAAATAGGGGCAAAATGGTCATAAAAAAGACAAATTGCTCCCCCATACTTATTGATTGTAACCGAAGGGTGCTTTTCGTCTAACGTCCATCCACTGGCAGGGGTGGTTATTGTCTCGACAGGGGTGGTCTTTGTATATCCCCGAACACGAGGGGTTTTTTTGTATATACCACATATTCAAGGGGTGGTTTTTGTCTTTTACCCAAAAAGAAAATAATCAAACTGGTTGAACATATCTACCTCACACTCCCTTCGTTCCCCTGGTTCTTCATTAATTTAAATGTTGTTTTATTAGCGACTGAAACAGTTTTACACTACTGTCTCTGAAAGTAAACATGTGACTCACAAAATTTGCTAGTGGATTCTACATAGCAGTGATCTATATAATTCTTCATTAAAAGTAAGATAGTATTTTCACTTTCGAAAAATTCCAAAAAGAAAAATAATGAATAATCAGAAAAAACGGTATAATCTAATAAAGAAAGGACGAAAAATCAGAATGAACGACATATGGGTTTCGGCTTACTGTAGAGCGTTTAAAGCCTTCACATGAGATCGTGAGTTGGAACTCAAGAAAATATACTATTGAAAAAAAAAATAGTAAGAATGAACGAGCGGGTAATTAGTAAAAACAAATGAAATCAGAAAATTGCACAAGCATATTTGTCTCCTTGTCCTTTTCACCCTGCCCACTTGATTTGAGACCTCTTTGGAAACACAAAACACCTATTCAGTGCTGAATCAGATTCATGTCATTAACCATACCAAATACCAATATTGACCCCCAAATACAGACTCAATTACTTAAAAAACACTGCTGATATGGACACGTGTCGAATACCCTTTTCCTCCTAAAATAGCTGACGTGGCAGAGGCATGGCTGGGGGGCCCACTCTCACGCAACCCCTCTGTGGCCAACCATATGTGGCGACCAGCCTGTTTGCAAGTTTTCACAGCAAACAAACTCCAACCCCTCCCTCATCATCATCATCTTCATCATTTTATAAGCTGCTCTCACACAGATTGAGAGAGAAATAAGATTTTCACAGAGAGGGATTGGGATTGTGGGTTTTGCAGCCAAATTTGAATCTCGCCGGAAAATTTCAAAAGCTTTTAAAAGCGGCGGCGATAATGGGTATTCCGTGGGACGATGCGGTGGTGATTCAGAGAGGGAAGAAACCCGGCGACCCTTCCGTCATTACCATCAACTGTCCCGATAAAGCCGGGCTTGGTTGCGATCTCTGCCGAATCGTTGTCGATTTCGGTCTCTACATCACCAAAGGAGGTTCGTTTTTTTGTAAATCTCAGCTAAATTTCTCTTTTGATTTTCTGGGTGTATCTTACGGAATCTCCTGTCAATTGTTTCATGAGCAAAGCCTTTGTAATTCTTTGATTTCGTCTTCATTGCTGTTCTCTTGGTTATGGGTTTTATATGTATTTGTCACCAATTTGAGTTTTGGGATAGGGTCACCTGATTTTGAACACTAGGAAGATGAAACTTGGTTTGGGAGATAGAGAACATGATGTTGTAGATGTTAATGTAACATAAGCAGCTGAAGCTTCTAGGTGGGATCGATTTTCAATTCGTCATTGCTGGAATTCTCTAGTTCATGGGTTCTATCCATATTTGTATGATTAGCCTTTCTTTAGCTTTACCAAATTCTAATCACTAGTAACATTTAGCTTATCGATTTGAGGGATAGAGAACATGATGTTGTAGTAGTTAATGTAACACATGTTGGTACTTGATTCAGAAGCATAGATATGGCCTAAATGTGTATAGTTGCACCAGTATTCACCTGAAGCTTCGTAAGATTACGAATCAAGATGACTCTGAACAGTTGTTTCAAAGCCAGCAAAAATGTGTATTTTGTTTGGAGATTGACAAATCCTGATATTTTGTTTCCAAATGGTCTTTAATTTATCAGACTTGCCAAACTTGAATGCGTTTGGGTGATATTAAATACCAGTGCAGCGCCGATTATTGTGTATCTATTTAATGTTGCTGTAATGGCATCATTGGAACATATGCTTATTTGTCGAACTCTTTGTTAGTGTGCCTAGTTGTTCCCGGCTCCCGCGGTTGCATATTAATGCATCCTCAGTCCATTTACTGTTCCAATCTCTTTCTCATAGATTTTTATCTGATGATATTTTTATTTAATGCAGATTTTTGCACTGATGGTAACTGGTGTTACACAGTATTGTGGACCGTTCCACAGCCAAGCTCGCTGAAAATAGATTGGGAGAGCCTGAAAAACAGGCTAATGGATGAATGCCCTTCGTGTTTGATGAAGTTTTACTTCAATCAGCAGTCGAGTGCCTCACAACCTTCGCCGTTATATATTCTGAACGTCTTTTGCTTGGACAGGAAAGGCTTGTTACATGGTAAGAGTACAAGTCACTTTGCTACTTGATCAAATTTATTTGTGATACCTTAATGAAGCCCTAATATGCTTCTGCGTTTTCCCTGTAGATGTTACAAAGGCGCTTTGTGAGCTCGAGCTTACAATTCAGAGACTGAAAGTGATGACAAATCCCGATGGCAAAGTCTTGGATCTCTTCTTCATCACTGATACCTTGTAAGTGAAACATTTTGTTATTGAAGAATGGCATGTATCTTGCGTTTTCAGCTGCAAACTCTATGACACATTCTTACTGCTCCTGCCTTCCGAAATAATGCAAATTTTGAGTTTTAGCTTGCCATCTTTTCCACGACGGATCTACATTCATTTGAATCAAGAGAATAGTTCCCTTTCAACATAAGAATATTATATATGAGGCACAATCCCAGACGAAATCTTTTACAGAACTCAAATAACTTAAACCTGTCTAAAACATATTTGTGCGCTTCTCAGTACTCCGCTCTAGTTTGTAGGCATGAATCAATAGATTCAACTTTTGAAGGAAGGACTTATTTAATGTTTACGAGAACTTTGCATTGCGACATGGAAGCTGCTGATGATATGACTCGCACATTTATAATTCGTGGAGGTCCTTTATCGCACTGACTGATATGTAGCATAAAAGACACTTTTCCATTTCCTCGTTTTATGTTTTTTCACTCTAGAGGCTCTCGTTCATGGTCGCATGACATGTTTAACTAGTGTAATTCGTTAGAGTTCGCTTTCACTTGGTGGTCATTAACTTGTGTGGTATAATCTCTTATTTTAGGAACCTTTTGCATACTAAGAAAAGACGAGAGGACACGTGCGAGCAACTTAGTGGTGTTCTAGGAGAGTATTGTATTAGCTGTGATATTCAGCTAGCAGGACCTGAGTTTGAAACTCAGCAAGGGTTCTCTACTCTCCCGGAATCAGTCTCTGAAGAACTATTCAGCTCTGAGCTGTCTAACAAAGAAGCAAGTTCGCAAGCTCTGAGTTCTGACGTGAAGAAAGTTAAGGCGACGACCATCACAGTGGATAATTTCATGAGCCCGGTTCATACCTTGCTTCAAATACAGTGCGTTGATCAGAAGAGCCTTGTCTATGATATTTTGAGGACTTCAAAGGACTGCAACATTCAGGTATCTCATTAGTCTTAACCAACTTGTTGCGTAATGTTATCTGATGAACTCCACTAAGGCTCTGTTTGGTTGGTGGTGAAACATTTTCTTGTAAAATGTCTTCCCTTGTTTTGGTGTTTTGGTGCTGTTTGGTTGGAGGTAAAATATTTTCCTGTAAAATGTTTTCCCTCTAATGATGTAAAATGATTTAGACATTTCAAACCCGTAAACCATTTTCGGAGAGTGACGGAGCGCAACAACAACTCATACTAACACCTCCACCACCAAATTACCACCACCACCATCTACCTCCACCACGATCCATCACCGCCACCCAGCTTCACCGCCACTCATCACTGCCACTGCCGTCATGGCCCACTGTTTTGTGCCTTTTGGCAAGTGTCAACCAATCACGAGAAAATAATTTCAGATAAAACTTTTTCACACAAGATATTTTATGCGTAGAATGTTTTCCCTTGTAAAACATTTTACTGTGAACCAGACAGAGCCTAGATGCTTATGTTAATCAAAATCTATTGAACTGCTTGATTTCTTGTTTGCTCCGCTAAAATGGGGAAAGAAAGGTTGTTCATTGGTAGGTCTGGAGCCTAACATTAGTAAATGATGTATAGTGTCCCAACTAATAGTTAGGCCAGAAGAAGTAATGGTGGGGAGGTTGCAGTGTTATGTAACGAAATAATCATTACACAAATCATGTAACTTCGTGCGTGCAATTTGGTAGCTGTGTAATTACTAATGTTTGGATCTTTCCTTGTGTTCCTTCTTCAGATTGCTTATGGAAGAATATCACCGAGTGTAGAAGGCTGCAGGAGTGTTGACCTATTCATTCAAACAAAGGATGGGAAGAAGATTGCAGAGTCTGATTTCCAGGCTACTTTGTGCTCCAGGTTAAAGGAGGAGATGCTTCATCCCTTACGAGTTACCATCACCAACCGTGGCCCAGATACTGAGCTCTTGGTTGCTAACCCAGTTGAGTTATCTGGGAAGGGAAGACCGCGTGTCTTTTACGACGTCACATCCGCACTAAAAATGCTTGGTATTTGTGTCTTTGCGGTAAGGAATTATACATTTGAATTTTGAACAAAGTCACATCTCTCTCTATTTGGTTTGTTGTAGGAGTATTAAGTTTGGTTTATGTTGTTTTATAGGCTGAAATCGGAAGGCATTCAACAGCGGACAGAGAGTGGGAAGTGTACAGATTCCTTTTGGATGAAAGCCGGGAGTTTCCATTAGCAAGCAGTCGATCTAGAAGAGCTATTGTTGATAGGGTGCGAAGAACTCTCATGGAATGGTGAACCAACTGCAAAATGTTGAGAAGATGATACATTTTGGTAAACCCTCAATTCCCAAATTGCCAACATTAGGGCTCTGAGCTGATGATGATCATTTGTCCAGCTCGCCATTGCAGGCAACGACGCAAGTGGTTGCCTCGCAGAGGCTCTCGGGGTTAGAAATCCGTACTGTGCTGATCAATCTAGTGTTTACGTGGTTAGGTCTTTTTTTTTTCTGTTATGTGTTGCTCTTGAAGTTTGTCCGTTTTGATCGTGAAGTACTTCTTAAAATTATGTTGATCAGGAAAGTAGTATTTTTGTCTGTCGGATCTTAGAACTTAGAATGCTTCCCTTGCTATTGAACCCCTATATAACTGATCTTGGAACGACATCAACTGAAAGGTTTGGAATGCCTAGAATGCTTCCCTGGCTATAGTCATTGCAACACTCCTGAGCACAAAACACGACATAAGCTGACATTGGAGTGTCGTTGACTGGTTCACCGGCTCTGTCAGACAACTTCTTGAACACTCATGCTTCGCAAGGAAGCTCAGAATGATCCGCTACTGATCCAAAGGATATCAGAGCCACCAATCATGATTTGATCATGGTTCATCAGAATCATCAGCCAGACTGGAGTGTTCTTCAGCAATTAGGTCCGAGTCTATTAGAGAGATACTGCTCAAGTAGGGTTGTTACTCAGAGAGGTTCCTGTGGCTCTCTCCTGAGTATGTGTTGTTGTTGTGATATGTCAAGGATTTGAGCTTTCGGTTGTTTGACATATTGGCAGGGCCGTCTCTAGCTTTTATGAGGCCCTAGGCGATTTAAGGCGACTTTATTTTTGTTGCCTATCTTTTAAGTAAAATAAGAAAAAACAAAAAATGGCTTATCATATATTTTTCTAGAATTTGTTTTATCGTCGACCAGGTTTGAACTCGGAATTTCATGCAGGGGCTTATCATGTTTCTTTCTATTGAGATAAATATACTAAACGAATTATCCTATTCATTTTCTTTTATATACTCTAATTATGATAAAGCAAGGAATGTATTGCATCGTTTGGCTATTCAAATTACCGGGTCAAAGTCACCCGATTACGGAAGAAAAGTCAAAAGGTAAAGATTCAGAGAGAACGGAGGTAGTAGTGTAATAATGTAAGTAAAACTAGTTCACATTTAATTTCATAGAGAACTACTTATTAGGCTAAAGTGGGAATTATTGTAGTACCAAATTACAAAAATACACCTTCCTCATGTTAATTAGGGGCCCTCCTTAACTAAGGGGCCCAGGCAAACACAAAGATGGCCTTACAATAGAGACGGCCGTGATATTGGTTTGATTAACTCTGATGGGCGTCTGTGGGTGCAACCGAATAGAAAGCGTTTTGTTGACTGAGGCATTCTAGCCCGTGATGTTAGGCCTGTTTAGGCGATTGGCTGGTAGCTTAGCGGAAGCGTGTGAACTTGTGGAGACATTTGAGGAGATATTTGAGGTATAAAGAAACTTTTGTAATGCTTGAGAAGAGAAATGCTCTGTGTCAGCTGTATATTTTTCACCTTTATACTTCATCTGTTTCCCTTCTTTCTTATCGGTCCCACTTTTATCCTGGTTTATTGAGTCATTTTGACACAGTGATTTAATTAGCTAAAGACCCAGTGATTTAATTAGCTAAACGATGCAAGAATTTAGTAATATTTTCATGGTGTCGTAGAATACACTTCAATCTACAACACCATGGAAAAAATATCAAAAAATTGCATGAATTTGTAATCCAAATTATCGGGTCACCCCATTGCGGATGAAAAAGTCAAACCAGAAAGAAATAGATGAAGTACTACTTTGGGCTTTCTCTAGGTACATATTGGATGCAACACTTTTGTTTGTTATTGAAAATTATAATTTTAAATTTTTTATATTTACTAATAAAATTATGGTATGTCTAATTAGATGTCGTAATATGTTAATGCAAAAAAATAAGGGTAAATTGATCATTTTTGTTGTTTAAGAAGAAAAATCTAAAAAAAAGTTCATGAACCCAACATTTTTCAGTATTGAGTTTCGCTGCAAAGTTAAAAGTCAAAATTCAAAAGCTGACACAGAAAAAGTCAAACCAAAACTTTCAGAAAAGTTCAAAACAGATTAAAAGTCCAAAGTGGATTAAAAGCTGAAAATAAGTCATACCAAACCCACCCGTTGTTCCAATTGTCGCAGTAGCAATTGTTCCAATTCCCTCCAAAAGACAGTTTTCACCCTTAGAGCATCTTCCACAGTTAATATCAAATTTTACACAAAATCCTATATTTGGTGAAGAAAAATGATTTGGTCTCCCACAGTTAACCCTCAAAAATACAATTTCACCATTTTTGGTGGAAAATAGCACGTTTGGTCTCCTACAGTTTTCATCATTTTTTACATCAGATAGTTATATCACCATTTCATCAAATTTAGAGAATGGTATTTTGGCCTTCCACAACAATGATGAATCATATGTACCGGAACCTGCTAGCAATAATGATCAGACATATGCTCGACCATGTACAACTTATCCCAATTTCAGCTCTCAAAACGAGAATTTCATCTAGATTGTCATACGGACATGGCGCATTCCATTATAATGTTACTTTGTTCGTCATTCTGCTTTCTTCATTTTTTTAGTTTGTGTATGTATTTTATTTTCATGCTAATAATGTGATCTATTTTTATTTTTCTGAATTTATTATTAATGCATTGTTCTTTTCATCATTTTTATTTATTTTATTTCCTATCACTAAGATTACTTATATTAGTCGTCAAAAATAATTTCTAACACTAATCATTTGTAAAATATGACATTATGTCTCTAATTATATAAAAGTAATATTAAAATATGCCCTAAACACTAATTAAAAATTTGGTGAGATTACACCAAATTCTATTTTCGCCATCAAATTTGATGGTAAAAATAGGATTTGATGATATATGATAGGATTTGGGGTTTTTGTGGGAGATGCACTTCACCATTTCACAAAAACTACACCAAATATAGGATTTGGTGATTTGATGTTTTTTAGGTCAACGACTGTGGGAGGCCTACAAAAGAAATTATCATTTTTTTTTGTGATTTGATGATTTGGTAATTTGTTGTGGGAGGCCGAAAACACCAAATTTTACCATCAGATATAGGACTTGGTGCACTGTGCAAGATGCTCTTACAGTTGGATAAAACACAATTCGATATCCTAACCTTTGAACAAAGACACTTTGCACCTATTTGAGATAATATTCTTTGCACATAAATCACTCATCTGTTATGTTTCGTTTGTGGCACTGGGGTTTTTGATTTTTATAGCCATTCTACCTTTAAAGTTGTGACAAATTAAACAAAATGAGGGTCAATTTTGCCCTTATGATCCATTTAAATAAAACTCAATCAAAACACAATTTAACATTACTCATACACCATTACATTAGCGCTTGTTAAATTACCATAACACCATCGTCCATAAAGACACTTTCAACCCTTATGTGACACATTACTCAGACACTTCAAAAAGACACTTTTCACCCTTTCTGTGATGCATGTCTCCAAGCTCAAAAGGACACTTTGCACCATTTTGTGTACTGAACATTTTTGTTTTTCAAAAAGACACTTTCCCCCCTTTTATGTACAGAGCATTGTACTGTTATACATAAATACAATTTCCACCCCTTTGTGGAAATCTGGAATTGGGTGGAGAAGAAGAGAAATTTTGTCAAATGTGGTGACCACTTGACTCTTAACTACTTCAGACTTCTGAACAGACATGTTAATGACATGAGTGGAAATATTGCAGTATAAACTACTGAATCCCATATCATCTAATGTATGAAACGGTACCAAAATTCATGTTCTATCTGCTATAGCAAACCAATTATTCTAAGTTTGTAGCAAAATTAAATCAGCACTTGATCATGAAGGTTACTATTACAGATTGCTTCCTTACACTAGTATTTCACAAGGGCAAACCAAATATTCTAAGTTCATAAGGGCAAGTATCCATCACTTGTGCTTAGAATCCAAACTCAATCTCTCTTGAATTGCAGCCACCATCAAGTTCAATTATCTACAGCCCAGTTTCAACTTTATACATGAAATCGACATCCTTATCGTCTACAACGCAGAATCTTGGTTTCAAGTTAGAGTAAGCTCCAAAAACGACTGCAACCTCGTACTTTGAGTTTACTTTTCACCCTTCAAATCCGATGACACAAATCAGAGCTTCAATGGCTCCTCCGAAGTTGTACATATCGAGCAATCCAATCGGAGAAAAGTAAACATTGCCTTGGTTAAAGACCTGCCCGTGCAACATATTTCATCGAATTAGACTCATAAGCAAAGAAACCAAGTAAGAGCTCTGAGGTAGAAATCACTTACCCTAACAGGGACGATGATGAAGATTTCACACTGCAGAGTACCCAAGAACACATCCAATTTTCATCCCTTTGGAAATCTTAGAAGTGACCTTATAATGTAATGTGACAACCGAATTAGGATCAAGATTTTTTTATGCCTTGAAAATAATGAACTATAAGCTAACCTGAATGGAAAACGAAGACTACACATTCTCCGTTCCAGTCGTCCCCAGCGGTTTCTCCTAGAAGCTCAACATCCAGGGGGCTAAAATCCTGTTATGTTATTTTAATAGGAAATACAACCGGCGCGAAATCCGAAAGTTCGCAAAAAAAATTGAAACACACAGACATGGTTTGATTTTCAAATCAGTTTGTTTTCTCTAAGTTTTGGGCAAAATAAAAATATGTAAATGAAAAATGTTGTTTGAAAAGAAATACAATTATGAGAAGTTTGAAGGTTCCCATTTTGAACAAAAAACTGAACCAATCAATAATCTAAATAATCTATATTCAATTCATTATCTTGGTTTCTTGAAAATATATGGTTTCCTACCACATTGTTCATTTATTTGTATTTCTATACCTTTTTTCTTATGCAAAGCCAAGAATTTTATTTTCAACAGTAACATTATTAACATCTAATTTAACTCACATAATGTATTGCTTTGCGACTGTTTTTTAGATGTTGGAATGATGCCTTGAAGTAGAAGACACTCAATGGAGCACGAAGAAGTGAAGCCTAGGGAGTCTTCGTACGAAGACAAGATGTCGTCCCACGAAGACATCCTCGAAGCCAGATCAGGAAAAGTCTTCCCAGAATGATCATCTGTCTCAAAGTAGGAAGTACTTCGTACGAATGGCATTCGCACGAAAATCTTCGTATGACGACTTCGTCCCTTTGTAGGAAAAAATCCTGGATGTGGCAAATAAGAGTATGATTATTTCCTTATTGTATCGGGGCATTTTTGGGGGCTATAAAAGGATCCTTTGGGGTCCTATGAACGTATGTAGAGCATTGTAATTGTTCATCTTCGTTGTATAAAGGTCTTTCTTCCCCGTGGACGTAGCTAGCTCGATTTGGGCTAGCGAACCACGTAAATCTTGTGTGATTTCATCTTTTTGTTGTCGTTCGTGAGGCATGAGTGATCGTTAGTTGCATAAGAAACTCGTATCAGAGTTTAGGTTGAGAATACTCCACCAAGAACGATGTCCGGATCGATGTTGAAGATCGATAGGTTCACAGGAGGGAACAACTTCAGTATGTGGAAGATAAAGATGGAGGCCTTGCTTAAATCGCATGGTTTGTGGGCGCCTTTGACCGCGGACAAGGGAGGCATGGATGCTAGTACATCAGAGTTCAAGGTATTGAAGGAGAAGGGACACGCAACGATTATGATGTGCTTATCGGATGACGTGATCATCGGGATCGCATATCAGAAGGAAGCAATGAAGCTTTGGCTTAAGTTGGAGAGTCTCTACATGACGAAGAGTCTCACTAGAAAGTTGATGATGAAGAAAAGGCTCTTTACTCAGCAGATGTTCGAAGGTATGGCTCTGAAGGACCACCTTGATCAGTTAAACACAATTCTTTTAGATTTGCGTAATATTGGTGAGAAGGTGGATGATGAGGATGCCGCACTTTTGTTACAGATCTTGTTACCTCCATCATACGAGAACTTTGTTCAGTCATTCGTTGTGAACAATGGCGACTTATCCCCAGAGGAGGTCAGATCGACGCTCCATGCTAGGGAACCATAAGGGTGCATGCACAAGCACAGAGGACCATGCTTCCGGTTTGATGGAAATATGTGGAATCAAGAAGGGTAAAAAGAACAAGAAGAAGCAATTCTTGGGTTCTAAGTTACCCAAGGATGTATGTTCTTGGTTCAAGGAGAAAGGGAACTGGAAGAGGGATTGCCAAAAACGAGGACAACATGGACAACATGGCTCTGCAGACGTAGTAGAGAAGGGAAGTTCATCCGAGGATGATTTCGTTCTAATAACGGATGATGTCGCGCATTCACCCGATGCGTGGTTTCTTGACTCAGGAGATTCTGATCACATCTGTTCTAACATGGAGCTGTTTTTAAGCTACAACCGTGCAGATGGAGGATCCATTCATATGGAAAACAGAGCTGTTTACAAGGTCATAGGAAAAGGTTCAGTTAGATTCAAGACTGTGGATGAGAAGACATGCACATTGAAGGAGGTGAGACACGTACCGCTTGTCACAAAGAATCTGATTTCTTTGAGTCTACTCGATAGCAAGGTTTTCAGTTTCAAGGGTGAAGGTGGAGGATTATGCGTCTACAAGGACTTAGATGTGCTACTCAAGGGGGTCAAGGATGGGATTTTATGCTACAAGGTTCGGCCATCACAGGGCATGTCTTCCTCAGCCGAGATTAAGGAAGCTGATCTAACTAAGCCGTGGCATATGAGGCTCGGTCATATGAGTGAACATGGAATGCAGGAACTTCACAAGAAGCGGTATCTCACCGGGCATGCGCCCAAGAGCCTTGGGTTTTGTGAGCACTGCGTGCATGGGAAGCTACTGCGTAGCAAGTTCCCTAAGGCGGTTCATAGAACGAAAGGTACTCTTGATTATATCCATTCGGATTGCTGGGGTCCATATCGAGTTGAGGCGATTGGCGAGTACTGGTATTTTCTTAGCATCATAAACGGTTACTTCAGGATGACTTGGATATTCGTGATGAAGCACAAGAGTGAAGCATTTGCAAGATTCAAGGAGTGGAAGGTACTAGTAGAGAATCAGGTGGGAAAGAGGGTGAAGATGTTGCGCATGGACAACGGCTTGGAGTTTTGTTCAGCAGAGTTTGATGGATTCTGCAAGAATCAGGTTATTGCTCGCAATCACATCGTTCGTCACACACCACAGCAGAATGGTGTAGCCGAGAGAATAAATCAGACACTTTTAACAAAATCAAGGTGTTTGCTTTCGAATGCAGATCCTTATAAGTTTTTTTGTCGAGAAGCAGTTTCCATAGCATGCTATCTCGTAAATCGGAGCCCGCACACAGGTATAGGATGCAAGATTCATGGGGAATCCTGGTCTGGTAGAGTTGTGGATTACTCGGATATGAGAGTTTTTGGTTGCATTGCATATTATCACGTTTAAGATGGAAAACTAGAACCAAGAGCTAAGAAGGGAGTATTCTTTGATGACAGTCCTATGTTAAAAAAAAATCGTGGAGGTGGAGGGAGAGTCGGATCCTATTGATCCTAAGGATGCCGAAATATCTACACCGTCGCCGAAAGCCGAAGAGGAAGAAGCAGAAGAGTCTGATAGTGAGGATGCATCTCTATCAGAGGAACCGGATCATCAGAGTAATGTTAAAGGAAGACCAAGTAGAGTCATAAAGCATCCGGCGAGATACAGGGATGATTGTATGGTGGGATATGCATTGCAGGTAGCGGAAGAGGTAGATGATGAGCTATCCTCCTACAAGGCCGCTATATCTAGTTCTGAGTCAGCACAATGGATTGTCACGATGGAAGAGGAGATGGACTCTCTTTGCAAGAACTCGACTCGAGAGCTTACTAAATTGCCAGCAGGAAGGAAGATAGTCAGTTGCAAGTGGGTTTTCAGAAGAAAAGAAGGAACTACATCTGAAGAGGGCGTCAAGTAATAAGGCAAGACGAGTTGCAAGACGGTTCAGCCAGAAAGAGGGAGTTGACTTTAATGAAATCTTCTCACCGGTGGTCAGACATACTTCTATCAGGGTGCTACTAGCTCTAGTAGCACACCACGACTTAGAGCTTGAGCAATTGGATGTCAAGACAACTTTTCTATATGGAGAGATGGAAGAGGAGATATACATGAGCCTGATAACTCCTTTATAAGAGTTATCCTACATACACTTTACATTGTTGTCTGTGTGTGTTTCATGCAAAGTGATGAATTACGGGCATTTTTTAACATAAAATGCGTTTTTGGATGCTTTTGAGCTTGAACGTACAATTTGCGCGTTTCTTATTTGTTTTGAGTATGATTCAAGATGATTTATCACATTTGATCTTCAAGATAGTGATTGTGTCATGTTTGACAGGAACAAGGCACGCGAGGAGCCCTTGGAGAGAAGAAACGAGTTTCGACAACAAAGCAAGCTCAAGAGGAAGCAAGAGAAGAAAAATTGGAGAAGCAAAAAAGTGACCATACTTAACTATTTAGATTATTTCTTAAGTTCCAAAATGAATCTTAGAGTGAGAATGGTTGCAGTTGAAATTAGACTCAAAGAGCTTTCCAACGATAGGTCACGGGGCCAAGACGAAGATCGGACGAGAAAGTTATGGCCCGTCAACGATGAAGGAAGTTGCTCTCCCGAAAGTTTTCGCATGAAGACAAATTGTCTTCGCACGAAGACAATACTTAGCCAAAAACCAGATGTTTTCGTGAAAACAGCTGCCGCATTGAATAGAGAAGGCCTTAGCACGAAGACATTGTGCAAAGGCGGCCAAAATTTAGGAAACAATGCCTACAACTTTCCTAATTGACCTAGGACTCTTAGGGAACGTATATTAGACATATTAGGTTGTATTTTCAGAGGAGAGACGCATAGAACAAGGTTGGAGACAAGAATTGGAGCTAGAGTTCGTCGTAGTAGCGAGGATTCATCTGTTTGATAACTCTTCTCTATCTTTTTCATTGTTTTTTTTTATCGTGATCAACATAAACTTCATCGTGTTGATCATGAATCTCAGTAGCTAAGTTTCATATCGGGATTTCTCCATGGTATCTAGGGTTTGAAGCCGTGTTAGGCGAATTATGAGTTTGATTCACGTTTTACTTGAACTTAATTGATGACAAATGCTTAGCTATGCTTGATTTATGTACTTAATACTGTCGTTTCCCTTGTTTGACGTCGCAATATGGTGATCATAGGTAAAGGTTGTGAGAGGAATCAATATCCGCTACCCAAAAACTTGAATCTTGCACTAGCTGTATCTAGAGTTGAGGAATCTTTCTAGTTAACCATAACTAAGAATAGATCACAAAAACATAAGGCATTTCTAAACTCGAGTAGGCTAGAGGAATCAGTTACAAGAGTTCTAAGTATAGAATGTGGTTGAGGAATCTTCAAAGTACTCTTGCTCGTTTGGCAAATCAAGTCATCATCTCTATTTCAAAATGAAATTCGTGAACGGTGGAAACCCAGTGAACCTAGAAAAAATCCTGATACTCGTCTCTTGTATTAATATCAATTTTAATCATTAGCTTGTTAATTAAATCCCTAGTTTAGTAAAACAAACACAAAGATTTGCCCACACGAAGTTGATAGTACTAGTTGATTCACGAAAATTCCTCTGGGATTCGAAAACCCATATTCAACATTTATTACTAGAGTGATAACCATACACTTGCGGAGATCATATAAGAGCCAACCAAAGGGGTTCCAATTCTCCGGAAGAGAAAACCATGTATGCAAGCTGGAGAGATATCTCTACGGACTTAAGCAGTCACCAAGGCAATGATTCCAAAAGTCCAATTATGAGTCGGTGGGTGGGAGTTCCATCGGCTAGCCACTAACTCCATAATCATCGATTTCTCCAAGGTTGGAAATATTCTCCTCCCAATAATGGTACGTCTCGAGCAATCTCGCGCTGATGGCCATCAGTGTTACTAGTAAAATGTTCTCATACCTCCTCCACCTAGCAACATTTTGGAAGAATTCAGGTTTAGTTTGGTTCCTATAAATCCTCTTAAATTACCTCCAAAGTTGCACGTCGGATAATGTTTCTAGGCTGCAGTGATCATGGACAGTGGGGTAAAGAAATCTTTTGGTATTATGATAACTAGCCGCCCACACCAAGCACTTCTCAACCACTCGCTCATAAAATTGTTTTATAGTATCACTCTCGCCTACATGCATAGTTGTCGGATGGCCTCTCCTAAGCTCGCATTGTTTGGGGGGTCCTTCTCAGTCTAGCCATTGTACAAAATAAGTGAAAATGAACTATCAATTCACTTTTCTACCGTATCTTAGAGATGTATAATTTCCAGCATGTATAGGTATAGACAAGTAAGAAAGGTTCTAAAGGTTTCTAACCAGTAAACAGGTAACACAAGTAAGCAAGAAATAACATGAAACAATTGCTCAGACCACGACTGGATTCATTTTATTTATATATTTTATTCTTTCTCTAGCCCAATTTTTAAGTTTTCATAGTTGGATCATCTACATACTTCATTCCTATTGTTTATGTTATTTTCTTAATTGGATCGACCACTTTAATATTAAATGGACTGCCCCGTTTTTTAACATCGAGAAAGGAGAAAAAACCACTCTGCAACCAAGATTGCTCCAGGCTGCAAGGGGAATTCAGTGAAACAGAATGACGTCCAAGCTATTATTATTGTTGTCACAACTATAAGAGTTCAAACAACAAACTGAAATTGAATTTACAATGTTTTAAAACTAAAACATGCCCATAAGCCACAGCTTAACTAACTTATTCTCCCGCGGCCACAGACGTGCATAGATCGCGACTTTAGCTAACGTGGGTGGGTTTAATTTAAGATTGCATATGTAGAAAATAACATCAGCACGAACTGAGAAAACATGAACCTCAAAATGTTAAATGAGGAATAGACACGAGTATAACCTGAAAATCGAATATTTCTTTTTTGAGAAGGAAGGAAGAAAGAAGTTAGATAAACTGTTAATTAATCGTGGATACAATTGTACGTTGAGATAGATTTTCCATAAATAACACTTATATTTTTTGATTAAAATACTTCCATAACTAACATTTCCTTTTAATGAAAAACATTTCCATAATTATTTGTTTCCTTTTTTCCAAGGACAATATTACACAAAATATGTATGGAATACATGTACACAATAATTCATTTATTCACGTTGTATAAGGGGAAACCAATACAATTAGAAAAAATATTTTTGATTTTAGAATTGGTTAACTTATTTTTCTAGTACGCTAATAGATGGATTATTAAGTATATGCATTTAATAACTAGTTTCGAAAAGTTTTCCTTTGAAAATGAAAATTTAAATCTGAAAATATTTTCCATGAAATGAAAGGTTAAATATGTAAATATCCCAAATTGAAATGTTATTTATGAAAAATCTTACCGTGGTAGATATTATTTTTGCTCCTAATTAATTTTTTTTTTAACTTTTTCTCCCAACTAAAATCTTTGACCTTCAAGTTACATTCATATCTATTCATCATTTTAAGTTTTGGGGTTCCTCAATCAATGTTGATATTACTTTCAACTGTGTTGTCGTGGTTTTTTAATACCACCACATGTAAGTTACAATATTTCGAAAAACACATGTAGTTAGGCCCTGTACACAAATAAATTAGTTAAATAGTTGTCTATGGACATATTGTACTTTTGAGAACACTGTAACTTTAATTATTTTTTTGTTTGAAATCTTCCAGTTGTCGTAATAATAATATACTCGACGTCATTCACATTCTTACAAAGTTATCCTTGTAGTCAATTGAAATCTTCGTTGTAGAGGGACACTTCTAAAATGTTCCAATACTGAAAATAGGGGGGTTACATGGCTGACGAGCCCTAGTTTGAATAGTCACAACTATTCAGATATATTGAATGTACTTGTTCAAAAGAGTCACAGACTGCATGGCCACAATAGGAATAGAAACAACTGTCCCATGTATCGAATGTAAATGATTGTGAACCGACCAAGAAGCAAGAGTAATTTATAAAATTAAGCAGAATATTTATAAACTACTCACATTTATAGAGAGTATATATTTATTAGGTTAGAAAGCACTTTCTCCGTTCGAGCTATATATTCACACTGTAGATGACACATGTTTTAAGAAAACTTGTGCCCATGACCGTTTTACCCTCACCTTTTCAGCACTGTACACTGTCTCTCCCCTTCCTCTCTCAGTCAATGCGCCGCCGCCGCCACCACACCAATAACTTACAGATCTCAACTACTATAAAATGGTGAAGACACTCAAAGTGTTTAACACATTCGGTGTTTTCTCTGTTACCTACATTTTTGGGTTTGCCGGAAATACCCTTGAATAAATGAACAAGGCATATTTTCTTTTAATTACATTTTAAATGCCTATTAATTACCTATAAATATATGTATTATAATTAATATTTTATTTCTATAAACTGTCACATATGGTAAAAGTCGGTATATTATTCCTCCTTTTATTTTTATTTTTTGAGGAAAAATACATGTTTCTATTAGGATTTAATATTTATAATAATAACACCATAACTTTTAATTAATTAAATTTATAACAACAATAATAATAACAACAATAATAATTAGTACACAATTGACCGTTACAACTCTTACATTAACATACACGTTACTTTCTAATTGCTCATGCAGATATTATCAAACCCAACAAGGCACCTCTATTCACTGATCTAATTTCTCAATCTGATTCATCTTCTAATTTCTCCATTGGTACCAAGTCTCTCACTTCTAAATGCTCTTTGACAACGGATGCCCATGAAGCCAATGAAACATACTTTTAGTTAAATTGTGCAAAAGTACAACTCATTTGCCTATATATTCAGGTGAATCTCTCTTTTTAAGTTTATATCTATGAATTACAAGCTTGATTCTCTCCCCTAAATGAGTGTATTAGGTCGTTGAATTTTATATTTTTTTCCGATGTTTGCGGTATCAAGGTTATTCTAGTTCCGTTAAATTTTTTTTGAGATTGGTACAAATAAGAATATGTTATTTTGATTCTTTCTTGAAAACTCTATATAAGAGGCTTGAGATCTCAACATGTGTGAGATACGCTTCCATTAATCAGTTCAAACTTTTAAGTTCTGATATGGAATTAGTGGAAATTTTTCAGTTGTGATATGGAAGTAATGTCTACTAATCTTCACTACGTTTGCACCGTATGTTGTTTAATATTGTGTTTTTTCTAATTGTTACACAAATTGAAAATTTTCAGATTTTTATAAATATGACCAGACTTTCTAATTATTTTTTTTCATCATCTTCTAATATGTTGTACTCTATTGTTTATTAGAATTGGTATAAAAAAGGTTTTATCCATCTTCTTTCAATATTGGTGAAGGATGTCTCGCTAGCTTTGTAGTTTAGTGGTTCCGAATTTAGACTACCATTTCTTCCTTCCTTCCATAATGCAATATAAAATTAGACATCATGTCTTGTTTAGTTTGAATGGTGGTATTTTAGATATGTTTTATGTTCTTCAATTGATGATTTTGTTATCTTATAATTCTCTTGTAGGTACCTAAAATGTTCACACATAAGATCAAGTTTTGTCAGGTACTAGCTCACTTTAACTTATTTCATTGCATTTTGGTAGCTATCAATTATGAAGTATGGCACTCTATACAGAGAAATGTTGTGCACCTCTCCATCAATAATCATGTTTCTTTGGCACCTGTGCCTCTTAGTGTGACGATTTGTTGTTTAATAACTCAAACACTTCAACTACTTTGTAAGCTCTGCTAGCTGTTTCAATAAAATTAGTTTGGTTATAATGTGTTAACTGATTCGTTGTAAGTTATAATTACTTTCTATCATATCTCTATTGGTAACAGCGCTTTGAGCCCTATCTACTAATTGTTTCCTTACTCAGAAAAAAAAGGTTAATCGATTCTTTACGAATTTTTCAAATGGGAACACATTTTTAGCATTCTATTAAAGAGTTCAGTGAATAATGATTTCAAAACTTTCCATAGAGCTTGTTTGGTATCCGTTTAAAAACAAGAAAAACAGTGGAAAAAAACGTATCGAAAAAACACGTTTAAAAACAGAATAAAAAAACTGTTTGGTATCCGTTTAAAAACAGTGTTTAAAACCAAAAATACGTTTGGCAACATTAGTAAATTTCAATGTTAATTTGCTTGAAAATCATTTTTACGTACTATACCGACATATATTTGATATTTGTTGCATCTAATCATAGTTGAAATGTCTTTAAACACCAATAGTATGAAAAGAACATCAAAAAAACACCACATTTGCTGTTTTTTTAAACAACTGTTTTCTCCATGTTTTTGCTTTTAAACAGACATAAAAACATGCATACCAAATGAGTTTAAAAAAACAATCCCGTTTTTAATCAAAATTGATTAAAAACAGGGATGCCAAACATGCACATAGTCTATTTAGGGACTTGTGAATAAAATATGTTTCATGAGAAGTGAAGAAGTATAAAAGTATGTATTTTAACAAGTGGTATAACACATTTCGAAATGTTTTAAAAGTAGAAGAAATACACTTGAAACATATACCAAGAAATGGAGCGTAGAGTATGTTAGAAAACGACGCGGAAGCCAAAAGGAGCAAAGAGACGATGAAAAATATGAAGAAACAACACAACGAATTAACGTGACTCACTAGTTTTTTAGGCTAGCTACCTCCACGACCAAAACGAACCAATTTTATTGATGAGAAGCCAATGCAATTCACCACACAATATATGTATCGACCCTATGTCCTTATATAGGCATAGGATACTGGCTTGTGGCCAAATAAACAAAGAAACATTCCAAAATAGAACAAGGAAACAACAAAACCGCACCAGTCCCGATGTCTTCGCACGAAGACCCTGACAGTACCCAATTTTCGCGTTTCGTTCTTCTTCCCTGCTTCGCCGTTTCTTCCAACACTTAGCTAGGAGCTTGAATCACCAAAAACATAACAAATCTCCACCTTGATTCAAGTTCCCTATCAAACATTCTAATTCTCTCATCAATCAAATCAACCGATATAATATATTTCCAAATTTTGCGGTATTGGAATATCTTCACTATGCGCCACAACAAGCGCGTCTTCGTGTCTCGACAAACGTACAAACTTTGTGTGTCTCAATTAACACACCACCAATGCACCATGACACAATGCACCTCCCCAATGTCGTTACAATGACACTTAGCGACAAAAGTTACCATCAATCAAGTCACGCCAATTGCGCCGCCAATACTTACCGCACCAAGACGCCAACAAAGACATGGCGAATAATGTGTCAAAAATCAATGCGTACCCAATAAC
This sequence comes from Linanthus parryae, assembly GCA_023055425.1. Lineage (NCBI taxonomy): Eukaryota > Viridiplantae > Streptophyta > Magnoliopsida > Ericales > Polemoniaceae > Linanthus > Linanthus parryae. The sequence goes on along the minus strand of JALGPY010000002.1, from coordinate 94,222,687 downwards.
ATGCAACCAATCAACCAACCAATCCGCGTGTCACAAATCACACGCCCATGCTCCTACGCCTGGAGCCCAAGCATGCACATGAGACCTAGAGAACGAAGTCCTCCTCAGACTTTGTCCCTCCACCTTGAACTGCAGCAAACCTTGCAGATCCTTTGTTCTTGGGACAATTTCGCTTCCAAAGACCCTTTTCACGATAAAACGCACAAACGTCCAATGGTAAGTCAAATCTACCATAGTTCCGATATCCACCCTTACCCTTGACCATGAATGCGCCACCATCATGATCTTCAAACTTTGACACATTGTGCCTCAATTATCTTGTGTGCAACGCCGAACGAATTTCCTCTAGGGTTATCGTCTCCTTCCCAACAAAAAACGATTGGACTAAACTCTCAAAAGAAGGAGGTAGAGACACCAACATTATCAAAGCCGCATCAACATCACTGACAATCTTGTCACTATTGCGCAATTCAAGCAAATAGTGTTGAGATTGTTTATGTGATCGCCAATATGCTTACCTTCAACTATTCGAATACCAAAGAGCCGCTGCTTCAACATCAACTTGTTGGCCACAAATTTCTTTGCGTAGAGATCCTCCAACTTCTTCCATCAGCTAGTCGCCGAGGTTTGATATGCAACTCTAGCAATCACATCGTCCGCGAGGCACAACATGATCGTCGAATGCGCCTTCTCCTCCATCTACATAAACTCCGATGTGTTCTTATCAGTGCCCGATTTATTAGCTAGTGGCAATTACATATCTTGTTGCTTCAACAAAGCACACATCTTGATTTGCACAAGCTAAATCCATTCTTCCCATCAAAACGATTAATCTTCATCATGTTCGACATCACTCCTCACAAACTCGAGATCCAACAACCTGACTCTGATACCACTTGTTAAAAAATGACGCGGAAGCCAAGAGGAGTGAAGATACGATGAACAAGATGAAGAAACAACACAATGAATTAACGTGGTTCACTAGTTTTTTAGGCTAGCTACCTCCACGACCAAAACGAACTAATTTTATTGATGAGAAGCCAATATAATTCACCACACAATATATGTCTCGACCTCAGTCCTTATATAGGCCTAGGATACTGAATTGTGCCCAAAGAAACAAAGAAACATTCCGAAATCGAACAAGGAAACAACAAAATCGCCCCAACCCTGTTGTCTTCGCACGAAGACCCTGACGATACCCAATTTTCGCATCTTCGTTCTTCTTCCTTGCTTCGCCAATTGTTTCGCCGTTTCGTCCAACACTTAGCTAGGAGCTTGGATCACCAAAAATATAACATAGTACATATTAAAGGTATATGTAATGTGGGTGCAAGCAAGTACAAATCTCAGCAAGTGATTTAATCATGGGAAATATAGTTTATTATTTGTCATTTAAATTTAGTATCTTATTTATTTCACTTCATCTTGTCTTCAAATGTCTCAAAATTTGTACATAGAGAGGCTTAGGCTATATGTCGCTTGTTTGATAGTTCTAGAAGTAACGTTCGGTTGCATGGCGATGTAATGCCCATCAAGTTATTAGTCTTCATGATTAAGCTATGAGTGAGCTTTTAGTGAAATGTCAAGAGAAATATGAAGTATTCAAATAGTTACTAATTGAATTAAAATTGATGTGAAGTTTTTAAATCCTGGAAGACAAGTGTTGAGAGTTTTTTTTTGAAACACAAGTGTTGAGAGTTAAAAGGTAAATATCACACATTGCGTTTTATCAAAAAATGTGTTCTTGGCAAGGATACAAGAGAGGATTCATAAATTGGCAGCAAAAGAAAATAAGATTTACTGATGCAAGTATATTTAGTTAATAAAATTAGAAAATTGACATAGTTTAAAACAAAAATTCGAATTTTCATCAGCAGTGTATTTTCTTTGGGTTTATTTCTTAGTAGGCTTTGTTCTTACCTGATTAAGAACACAATCTCCCTAATTATGTCTAAAATAATATTCATATCTCTTCATTATAGATTTTCTCCTTCATTATCCGATTTACTATAAAAGGAAAGAACTAAAGAAATCTTAACCTAGAAAGTACTATCTCTGTTCTCCGTGAATCCTCTTAGTTTCACTTTTTTCCCGTTACCGGATCACTTTGACCAGGTGATTTGGATAGCAAGCAATTTTTTTAAAAAAATCTTCATGGTGCTGTAAAGTTTACTCCACAACATGATGAAAATATGATCAAATCATTGGATTATTTTACTAATCAAATCACTAAATCAAAGTGACCTAATGAATAGTGGTAAAAGCCAAAATTGTGAACATTCAGAAAGAACAGAGGAAGTACTTTTTATGTTATATTTATACACTCCTGCTTATGATGTGCATACTTTGTCACTATATTTTTCACCATATTTGTGTTCAAGTTATTTTTTTATTCCTGCAAAACATACCAAATTAAATAAACACAATGTCAAATAACGAAATCATAATTTTCCCTAAAATTTTACAGAAAAGTCCAATCTCATAAATTTTGGGAAGAATGGAGTATGCGGTTAACAAGACCGTAATTGTATGATTTTTATGTTATTCCATTAATATAATAATTCTACTTAAAACTCAATTCATGTACTTCTCAACTCGTGATATATGGCCATTAAAAAAAACTAGTGATATATGTCACGTGCAACACACGTACTACAAGTCCATACAAAATTACCAAAATCTATATAAAACTTACTTGTATACAAAATAGAGGGAGAAGAAGAACAAATCTATGTGAAGACAAGAGAAAGAAGAAGAAATAGGTAACAAGAGAAGAACAAAGAAAAACTATCGGAAGACCGCCGCCTCGCCACCAGAGACCCCGATCGAATCCGCCACCGCCGCCTCCACTCTTCCCTCCAACGAAAACACTGGTGCTTTACAACCCCCTGGTGAACACACACACACACACACACACACACACACACACACACACAGAGAGAGAGAGAGAGAGAGAGAGAGAGTCTAACCTCACAGATCGGTTTAGATCTGCTTAGATCCAGAGTAGAAGACGAGGAAACGCCGGAGAGAACGGATCGAAGCCGCCACTGCCGAAGGACAGGCCAAATGTAATGGATCTAAGCCACCACAACCCAAGGACACACCAGAGAGAACGGATCGAAGCTTCGACCGCCGTCGTCCTCTTCATCGCCCTTGTTCTCGCCGTCGTCGCCGTCTTCACCGTAGCCCTCACAACCTCTCTTTTCTTCTCCTCTCTCTCTCTCTCTTTTCTCTCTCTATTCTCTATCTATCTATAATAGACTTAGAGTGGCATACAAATGAGTTGGTGGCGGTTGTGGGGTTGAAGGATGGGGTAGCTCAGGGGCATATGCATCATTTGCTCTTAAAAACACACACCCAAAATAAAAAAATATGAAGATAAAGAGAGAAAAAAACAAAAAGGAAAGTGTAAAAATAGATAGAGAACAGAGAAAGTAGTATAAATTTATAAACTATTCACATTTACATAGCACTATAGATTGTAAACCTACGAATACGCAAGAGCAATTCAAGAAATTGATCAAAATACATAGAAACTTCATGCATTTATAGAGTAGTGTATATACGTATTAGGCTACACTACTCTGTATGGTATAGCACTCAAATTTTTTAGCACCAGATACCTATTGCAAAATTAACATTCACACAAGAGGACGAGTGTGTGTGTGTTTTTTTTTGTTTTTTTTTGTCGCCTATATTCTTTTTACATGAAAGAACAATCTCTACAAAACAACACTAACCCAAATATAGAACTCTCTTCTCTCCTCTCCTCTCTTGCATGCATCAAGGTGAATCAGTTCAGTTGAAAGATTGTAATTTAATTATTACAAAATATACACAACGACACCACATATTTCATCAATATTGGTAACCATGATCCCCCCTCTCTCTCTCTCTCTATATATATATATATATATATAAAAAAACAATGAAGTTTATTATAAAATACTTATCTTACCTACAAGTGGCTAGTATGAGAGCCAGCCTCCTAAGGTTAAGTAGACTATGGGTGCTTCAGATTTCATATTGTCCTCACATTGGATAATGGGTATTTAAGACCTCCTGACGAGCCAAATGACGAGTGAATATATCCTAAAGCCGCATGAGACATTCTGGGACGCTATGTAATATAAAATGATTGATGAGTTCTTCAATGCCCATATCCTTTAATAAAACAACATCCGATAAGGATGACTACCTTGAAACACGCCACTTAAGTGCTGGAAACCTACATGATTGGTGCTAATCACGTGCACCAACCCACCGTACTTCCCAACTCTCATTATTTTCTACACGATATCCCTCCGTACCCACCGTATGATATATCACATAATCAATAGTCACCATATTATTCTCGCACATGATCTCAACATCTCATCGCGATTGTAATTTCTCATTTAGGTCACATACTCACATGATAATCCTTAGGCAAGCTATTTAGCTCCCACCCCATCCCCCCTATTAAAAAGATTAGGTAGGTGTTAACTGTTTATACTCTTTGATCGCGAGATGTTCGAGAAAAGATAATCATTCAATATCAAATTATCAATTTAGTTTGATATTTAAGCTCTCAGTTTGATTTAATAATCTGAGTAGCAAGAATTTGTCGTACATTCATAATATCGTATATGTAAGATGACCCTACAACATTATCAAATTGTGGATAAGATTGTGCATCTTTCATCTATTAAAATGACCTATTCAAAAGTGACCCTTAAAAATTAAATATAGCAAATAAGTACTTTTTAGGGAATTTTGTCGTGGTGTTCAGATCAACAAAGTCCATATATTTACGGTTTAGATAGTCATGTCAATTTTCAATGACTCAAAAATTAAGTGCCGTTAGTTGATTTCGTGGTGTCCAGGCCAACATGCCTAGTGCCTAATTTTCTTTGGAGAAGTTCTATAGTGCTCAATTTTGTACTCCAAATTTCACATTGACACCAATAAACAAAAAAAAGTGAGTATTTTCTTTTTCCTTGTCTATGCCAGCTATATCCCTCTAAATGAAACAACAACCCACATATGCAAACAACACTGACCCAATTTAGAGCTCATTCTCCCCTCTCTCTCCCTCCCTCCCTCGCACGACGCGATCAGTTGGTTCGATTGTGGGGAATGCAGTGAAAGTGATTGTTCATGTCTGTGTTTGTACACATTACGACTGACTGAGAGAGAAGAGAACCAAGTACAATCCTCCGATGACGACGACGACCTCGACTTCCTACACTCCTCCTTTGCGAAGCCCCGCGAGCTCCAGGTTGCAGCTCCCCGGCGCCTCCAGGCTGAGATCTTCCTCCCTCAAGAAGCCGCCCGAGCCTCTCCGCCGCGCCGTCGCCGATAGCCTCTCTTCCTCCGCTCCCTCCCACCACGGGAGCCCCTCATCTGGCGCTTCCGAGGCCTCTAAGATCCTTCGGGTGGGTTTGCATCTCCTCCTCGCTTATAACTTTCAGATCTTGCTGTTAATTTTGCCCTCGAGCTTAGGAATTTTCAAGTTAGGGTTCACTGTTTCATTTCCCTGTTTGTACATTGAGTATGACTTTGTCTGCAAACCTATCTCATGCTCGTTTCGTACTATTTAAAAAAATATATATGTATATAGATTTCGTGTTGTGGATTGGTGAAATTGGGTTGGTATGTGAATCCGTTCAGGAGTTATCGATTTGTGACATGGACTCCAACATCTTGACAATGCAGTTGAATTTACTGGCTTTCTGTGGCGAGTTTATTTATGTTACTCTTATTAGGTTTTACAGTTTTCGTTTGACCTTGTGCCCAGCTTCTTTGGTAACTTTTATAGTAGTCTTTAGTAAGTTAGTTCACCTTGGAATATTTTAGATTTTGTTTTTGTTTTTCTAGTTGTGGCACAAATGTGATATAGTGACTCGGTAAATGTCTTCTCTTTGTTTGTTTTTATGGCTAATAAAGAAGTTCCGGTAATTACATTTTTTTTGGTACAGAATGAAAGGATTACAGAAATGTAATTTGTAGGCTATGTTTAACTGCCCCTTTGACTTGGGTAATGTGAGATTCTAATATTGGTCGACTTGGTCAAGCTTCGCTTTGATAGCATTCATTTGCCAGCTACAAGTTTGCACGAGAAACATAGGTTTCAAACAGTTCGAAGCTAGTAAAATTTATTGCTTGCCTTGTACGCCCAATAAGTTTGTCTGAGCTCTAGAGCAAAAGAGTAGGCAAGCTACTGACTTTCGATCGAGGTTGCTCGGGATTTATAGTTAAACAAGAGGTCTTGACTCTTGACCGCATTTTAAGATTGGTAGGTGTACAAGTAAAGTCAAAATAGTCAATTAACGGAATCTTTCCGTTATACTAGTCTTAAAAAAGACATGGAGTAAACAAACTGTTATTCAATTCATGGATTCGCAGTAATCAATAAGGAATCTGTTCCTCTCTTAGTTGACTGTTGCTTCATGGAATTTTGAAATGCGCATTCCGACAACAGTAATTTGATTGTGAGTTGTCGATGGTTATACTTTAAGAATTACTACAAATATAGAAAATATCACAGGCTTTTTACTGTAATCCCCAATAAGATATGACTGGCACTGTCAAGTATGAATTATATGCTTGTTACTTGTTAGTATAGGATCTCATGCTCATCAAAGTAATATACACATACATGTATGTAGTTCCAATTTGTATGGTAATTGATCCTTCTAAATGCACGACTATACAGACATACACATATATGTAGTTCCAATTTATATGATAACTTTTCCTTCTAAATGGCAGGACTATCTTGCAGCAAATGCTACAACTGACCTAGCTTACAATGTTATCTTAGAACATACTCTTGCAGAGAAAGAACGCAGGTTTGTCTCTCTTTATTAAGGTTTTTAATTATTTTCTGGTAATTACTAAAACTTGTTTACTTATGGGAATAAAAGATCCATACAAGGTACTCAACTTGGAGTTGTCAGGAAAGTCACTAAGTGCAAAAATATATGTTTATGCATTCCCTTCATTCGAATGCTGAAAGGTTAAATTTCAGAAAAGCTCTTTATCTGAGATACAACATGTCATGCCCAAAGGATCCATAGTTCCATTATCTTCCTTTCCATGATGACCAGAATAGCAACTAGGTGCCAATCGCTATATTCTCTAAAGCTCTTTTCTTTTGTATGAACGCCCTTGGACATAAAGAGATAGCTAACATGATGCACCATGATTCTTGTGAACCTTACACGTTTGTGGGCTATAGGTACTCATATTTGGTTCAGTGTTTCCTTGGGAAGCTAGTAGCAGATAAGGGTTCACTGAATTTGAAACAGTCAGATTTCAGGCCATGAGAGTGCTTATCAGTTTTGATGCTTATCAAACTGAATGTCAATGACCCCCTAGTAGCAGCCTTTACCTGCAGCTCAGTGGCGCCTACTTGCAGTTTTGTTGTTGTTGAAGTAAGGTGGTTCTAAGTTCAGTATGATATTTTGGTCATTAGAGCAACAACTAGTAGTTTCCACCATATAAATAGGGAAGTTGTACTACCTCTATGAGAGATTATTTGTATTGAACCGTCTTAGGTAAAGAACCTTGATTTCTCTTGAGTTGTAACCCTAGAAACCGAGAGTTTCTATCAGTTCACACGGCAGTTTTACTATATCCCTTTGCCTAGTATCTTGTTCTTTGATTACACTCCCCAGAAGGTGTCTTTCACCAATTTTAGCACCAGGCTCAGGCTGCTAGTTGCTTTCATGTGCTGCATTGTGACAGAACAGAAATAGTACCCAAAACCAGTGCACCAATTTCCTAAGGATGTGGCCTCCTTACAGTGGTGAAAGTAGTGTTCGGTGCCTCCACACCATGATACTAACCGATTTTTATTTGGGGAAGTATTTCATTTTAAGTAACAATGTAAAGCATACATCACCCAGGCTTGTAGTCGCGGAAAGAGCTACAGGATTTATTCGACATATATTCTTAGCAAACTAAAATATTAATGTCTAATACCGAAAATATGTTATTTTCAAAATGTATAAATTTAAGAGGAAAAATTCATAGCCTCAGTCCAGATAGTAAGGAGACTGACAGATAATTCTAATAGTCGAATGAGTTTCAACTCTCTCAATATGGACTATTCCCTTCTCTTTGAAACTGATCTTCTTATAAAGAGAATTGTCCCTTTTTCTCCAAGCCATCCGAAACAAACAAAATTGTTCTTCTGGTCAGATGGCCTTATTGTTTCAACTTTCAAGGTATCCAAGTGATACAACTCCCTGAACTAAGCCCCTGTGTACTGCCCATTTGTTGAAACAAACCAGTAAACTCGCCGTCCTGAACTTTGTAGGTTTAATCGTTTATTGATAACAACACTTTCAACAGTTGAAGGCAGGCTGCTAAACCCGAACTTCCTAATCACATAATATTTGCCCAAACATAAGTTTACTGTATACCCAATTGTGTAATGGAGTTTGCTAATTGAACCATCTTCCTTACTTTAGCTCTCTCCATCCCCAGTATGAAACCCACAGGGACTGCAATATTCTGTTCCGTTCCTAATTCCTTTCCTTAATGCAACCCAAAACCATAGTTGTCAAATCACGATTCGTATCGTGAATCGTATCGAATCGTATCGAATCGTGAATCGTAACGATTCGTTCTAATTATTTTCTTACTAATAAAACACCCATTCAGATTTCCAATCATCAACCCTCTATTTTGAAGCAATATATAATAACTTAAGGTGGTAAATATGCAATATATAAATCATAAATGGCATTCAAGTGAGAGTACTGCATTAGTTCCATCCGAAACTAGTGAGTACGAAATAGTGTAAAATAATAATTATTTTTCAAGTGAGACTACTGCATAAGTTTGCTCCAAAACTAATGAGTACGAATATCATAAAATCATAAATAGCATTCAAAAAGGTTAACTAAATAAGTTCCATGCAAAAGTGGCGAGTATAAATAGCATCTAAATACATCAGTTCCATGTAAACACAAGGAGGTTTCATCCTAAAGGACTCAAATCATCCACATGATCAGTAGAGCCCCCATAATCGTTCGAGTGCTGTAATAGAATGCGTCGATTGAAGGATTTTTTTTTTTTTTTTTTTTTGAAAAGAGACGGTAGATAAGGATTTCAAGTAGTGACGTTACGCTTTTGGTCTTGACCCATATAGTTTTACGTTTTTACCTGCTTTTCTACCCCAGACCTGCCTCCAAACAAGTACGATATCGAATCGCTCGATTCACGATTCAGCGAATCGAATCGCGAATTCGCGATTCACGATTCAGCTATACCTCGATTCTATGCACGATTCTGAATCGATGGGGGTATGAATCGAACCGAATCGTACGAATCGAATCGCGAATCGCTCGATTTTGACAACTGTGCCCAAAACTTTCTTTGGCCGAATCTGGTTGCCTTTAATGTCCAAATTCTGCATCGTTAAGACACGTTTTCGAGCCTCCAGCCCAATAGCTCTGCAGAAACAAGGCTGCTAGAAGCAGTATTAGAAGATACTAGAGCATTAACCCGTGGCCGAGGTCACTATTATAGCAACTATACAATTCTACCTGCAGAAGATAATTGTTAGGACATTTACAGTCACTTTCTTGAACATCTTTTTAAGAAAATATCAACATCAAATTAACCTAATTTAGAAATTAACTTTTACAAATCGTAAGTATCAAATGAGCCAAGCATTTAATTACATATTGGTAATATTTTAAGCACACAAAGTGGATTCCTGTGAATAGATGGTTGTGACTTGGTAAATTCCATCAAAGTTTGAGTGGCCCTACATTCCTTTTCAGATTTCTGTCACTGCTATTCAAAGGAATAAACAAATCGGGTGGTTGATATAACTTAGAGTAAACAATTCAATGGCAGGGATTTGGACACATTTCTGTCATGAACAGTAAATGTGCCTCTTCCTTTAGTATATAGATATGGCAGCTAAAACAGTCTTCTAAGTGGTATTCTGACATAATATAGGTAGGGCCGCTACTATCTAACAAAAGGAGTTCCTTTCTATGAACCATGGACGCTCCATTACATTTGACAGTCAATACTTTGAGAGTGGAGGCATGCTAAAATCTGCCAACTTACGTTTGGACTCCCAATTGCTAGTTTTGTTTGTACTGATGGACACGACATTTTAGCGTTTTCTAAGGGTTTTACTTCAAATTTATTGGAAACTACTTTATTACGGATGACTTACATAGGAGGTGGATCAAATCACCATACACATAGAGTTTGATCCCTTAAGCTTATGGTGGATGGACCAAATTCAGAAATGCATCTGATTAGGGTCATAGTACTCGGAGCAGCATACCAGTTGTCAAAGTTTTAGAGTAGCAGGCAACAGTAATGGTGTAAGAGCACAAGTTATATCTTCATGGAAGGAAAACTCTATATATGTAGAGTAGCAGGCAACACAATAATGGTGTAAGAGCACAAGTTCTTTGATTTAGAAGTCTTTATGGTTTATGGATCTGAACATAGTTGTCAAAGTTTGATACGTATGTATCGATAACTGTATTTTACATACCGTATAGTATCGTGACGATACAAACATCATCTTAAACAACTTAAACAATTATACTGACCCTTGTACTGAAGAATGAATGAATTGTAACTAACATTTACTCTCATATGTTGGTCAGGTAGCGAACAGCCTAACAGTAGGCAAGACATGATTTGTATTTTATTTTACACTCCTCATTTGTTGATGTAGCTAAAGTTTTTACTCGGATATGGCTTGTAACTAACATTTACTCTCTTAGTCTCATACATTGGTCAGGCTAACTATAAATAATAACATGTTATGTATAACAAATATTACTACTATTATAAATCGGGATATTAAATTTAGCAATCTGAAATCAGTCCCCACTCCCCACGACTAACACGATAGTATTCCACCCACTACTACACGATAGTACTCCACTTATATATGGTAAATAGAACAATTAGTCTTTTATTTGGTATATTCTTTAGTCTTTTATCTGTTATCTTCTTTAGTCTTTTTTCCTCTCAAGCACTGATCAACTACAAAGAGTTCGAAATATTGAGGTTGAGGACCTGGAGAAGTAGGACAATCTAGCAAAAGTTTCACATTCCACATAATATGAAGTTTGCTATCAATCTGGTTGGCGAGCCCGACTCTGTTGAGGTCCCAAACATATCGTGCAATACACGATAAGCATCGTATCGTATATGTATCGCTCCATACAATTCGATACACATTCATTAGAGATACAACCATTGGTACATAACGGAGATGGACTGTATCGTATCGTACCGTCGATATGTATCGAGTACCGAACAATACTGGCAACAAAGTTTCTGAACTAAACGTCTGTCTCCTATTCTTTATGGTTATGATTCCAAAAAGCGAAAAGAGAAAGAATCCTTCAACTAAAACTCCACCAAAATATAGCACTGATCTTGGAAGTTGCAATCGTTTCATTTTATATGGGAAAGCGATCCTTCATCTCGTTCTGAAACTCTTTGACGCCATTTCCTTCATAAGAGTGATAAGACACATACGGTGCAATCTCCTGTTGCTTTTGGCCTCGGCAATTTTCAAGCACCACATATTACAACGATGATAACGAACTCGGATGAATCTGATTCTTAACTCAACACGGGCCTTTTCCCCGTTTAACCGGGGCTGGCTGCGTCGATCAAACTCCTCCGGTTCCATCTGTCAAAAGCCATTTGCTCATTTAGGTTTAGTTTGGTTAATATTCTCTCATAATCTCTAAGCAGGTTGGTCTGGGTCCTCTCTCTCCCTTGTTTACGACCATCGATTGAGATCATGTGACTTATCCTAAATGGTGCATCCAAGGACATACAGTACACAAGATCAAACCTCCTCACCTTGATTGACTTTACTAGTTAATTATCAAACACATTAATAAAATAGGAAAAAACCACAGAACCAGAATGTATGTATTAACAGAATGATCAGCCATCCTCTTTTTATTTATTTATTTATTTATTTATTTATTTATTTATTTATTTATTTATTTATTTATTTATTTATTTATTTATTTATTTATTTTTACTTTGAAAACATCAATTTTCATAAAATATAGCTCCTTAAGATACAGTTACTATTCTTAAAAAATCTTGGAGTGTCACTTATCATAAAACAATTTCCTCGTTTAGATGAGGCATGTACCTTCCAGATTTATTTCGACATTTCATTCACGTGTTCTAACTTTTAAGATTGACATGCATAGAGCCATAGATATGCTCGTGTTCCGATATCATTTTGATTATTTTTCTGTCATCTAATAATGCACTGTTTAGGCTGATTGGGTTGTACTCCATATACTAAGCACATAATACTCTTCTAGATAACCCATTATGTCAAAATGGATAAAACTTAAAAGTGAGAATCAAAGTCTGGAGTCAACTGACTCAGCCTCGGCACCTCAAATTGTGTTTCTCTATACCTGCCCATTGTTGTGTGCGGTCACATTTAGTATATAATTAGATGTTTACTTAATATCTGCATGTTTTCTTTTGGTATATTTTGATGTGCTCATTTTTACTGCTTGTTGGTGCTAATAACTCGTACAATTGCAACAGTCCAGCAGTAGTCGGAAGATGTGTGGCACTGCTGAAACGACACCTTTTGAGGTAAAATCTTTCTTCCATTGTCTCAACTTATCGCACTAGTTTCATGTCCCAGGAAATTGTGACTTGGACCGTGGTTCTGAAAGGTGGTCTTGGGACGCTGCATCACTTGCAGTTATGGTCGCGGCAAATTGGTGTCAGGAATATTAGACACCTTGTAATGCGCACTGGCAACAAATGCACGTTTTTTTTTTCCAAATGTTGACAGATACCCATATAACACCATGAAGCATGTTTTGACATATGAGACATTAAGTGAATGGTGAATTTTTTGATCTGACAATTTTTCTAATTGTTTCCCTCCAGTGCTCTTCCAGTAGGAGAAAAGTAAAGCTGAACCAATAAGATGGAAACAATACTAGAGCCTTGACCTGGAAGAGAATAAGGAAAACAGCTCTCATGTTTGTCTCTTCGTCCAGAAAAATTCCAATGGGATAATATGCATATGATTTAGTTCAAGAATATGTTGCATCACTATAATTTGACGGAAAAATGTAGACTTTACACAATCAATTGGCTTCTAGCCCTGAGAATTTACTGTGGAATCGTAGTCGTCCCAAAATTAAAGGGCCATCTCGAACATGATATCGTTTCCCAGTAGTCATCAGTTAATATAGGTGCAGCTTCTATAGGCTTGTGTATCTGTTTATCTAGCATGCACATTATTCTCAAATTCTTCTTTCAGTCTTATGTGAACACATTTTGGCCCTTACATTGCAGATATAAACCCAGCGAGGAGACATTGCTACAAATTGATAGGTTCTGTGTTAACATAATTGCTGAATGTGATATCTTCTCTGGTCGAAGATCATCAGTATGGCCACAGTCTTCAAATACACTATCTGGGAAGGTTACAAGCACATCTCCTTTGCCTGTTTCAAGTTTTGCATCAGGACCACTTGTCAAGTCCTTGAACTATGTTCGTTCTTTAGTAGCTCAACACATGCCAAGACGTTCATTTCAACCAGCAGCATTTGCTGGGGCACCCTCATCAAGGCAGTCTCTTCCAACTTTGTCATCTTTGTTGAGCAGATCCTTCAATTCTCAATTAACCCCTGCTAATAATAGTGAAAATTCAGAAAACAAAGAGACAACTACATCATCTGTTTCAAGCTTGCAAATTGCTGAAAAAGTTAATAGAACAGATGATCTTGAATTCATAGCGGTTGATGTCCTAAAGTGGCGCTGGTGCAGGGACCAGCAATCATCATCACTTTCAAGTGAAAGGTAATCAGTTTCTATCCATTCTTTTGGATTGCTTGGGGTTATTTCTAGCAGGCACTGCATTACTTATTTAAATCTGGATTTTTACAGTTAAAACCTATAAGAAGAACAATTTTTTCTTACTAACTCCAAACTTTGGTTCTTTTTCTTGAAAATATCAACCATGCAGCGACCATGCTCCTAGTCCCCAGGATACAAGCACACATAATTTTCTTGAAGTAGGTGCAGCAGCTCTTCTTGTAGGGGATATGGAATATAAGAGCGAGGGCCAACCTTGGAGAAACTTTGGGACTTCTGATATGCCTTACCTTGATCAACTGTTGCAGCCTTCGCTACTCACCACAGTAACTAGTTCTGCTTCTGCCCGTGCACACTTGAGAGCAATAACAGCAGCAAAACGTACTAAAACAGACCCCACTAAAATCTGGTGTGTTTTCCATCTTCTTGATTGATGTCTATACCACTGTTATTTCGTTCTAGTACTGTATCTTGCATTCCATATAACTGTGGCGTAGTTATTTTAATCACGAAAAAAAACTGTATTTGAAATAAATGCAATTGATGGATAATAATCAACTCTAATTTCTGTTTAACTTTAACGAACATTTTCTGAATTCAAATTTGAAAGGAGAAGGTCCAAGTATTCTTGTTTAAGTCTTGAGAGCAGGTCTTATGTCTATTGTAATCTGAAGCAGGTGGAAAAAGACTATTGTTTGTGCTCAACCACAGTGCTTTAGTTGCATGTGGAAGAACTAACCTAGCTTGATTAATTTCAGAAAGCAACAGTTTGCTTGGCCAAACTGGAGGTCTTCTGAGAGAAAAAAGATAACAATAGGAATAAGTGAAAGAGAAGTATGCTTAATGAAGAATAAAGCTGCTTTATTCTGTAGAACTGTTGCCGAATCTCTTGAAGAAAAATACCTGAGTTTCCTGGCAGAATTGGAATTGAAAGAAGTGCTGCAATAGTTCATAGTATACTCTTTCTAAAAAAAAAAGAAGTTCATAGTATACTCTAATTAATTACTCCCTCCATCCCAAAGTTATAGTCTGGGTGGACTTTTCACAAAGTATAAGGAGATGCTTTTGACTTGATAAATTTACTAAATTGTCCCTTGTCATGTGTGCTACTTTTTTTTTTCGGAACGTGAAAAAGTGAGAGAGAGAGAGAGAGAGAGAGAGAGAGAGAGAGAGAGAGAGAGAGAGAGAGAGAGAGAGAGAGAGAGAGAGTAGTGAAAAGTTACCAACTTTTTAAATGGGACGGAGGGAGTACTTAAGTGACCTCCACAATGAAATGACCAACTCCGAGGGGAATTTCGTTCAAAATCAGAATAATCCTGGCACGATAAGTGAAAGTCCTAATGTATTGATGAGAATTCATCGTGTCTATGGAATTTTTTCGAATTGTTTAATTAACAGGAATCACATCCATAAAAGAAGGATAGGAGGATGATTTGGATGTTAATAGAAGTGATCACAGAACCAATGTAGTTCTTTTTCTCGTGTTGTGTGAAAGTGTTTCTAGTGAAACCTGAAACTTACCCTCCATGTTTAAAATACCATGTTTACAGAACGTGAATACAAACATAAGATGAAAATCTTACATTCTCCCCAATTGGTTATTTTGTTAACCTTGAGAGTTTAAATTGGATTTTCTTTCAATTATTAACAGGGAAGAATCTCAAGTTAGCACATTCCGCCCACGTGCTCGCCCGTTGTTCCAGTATCGTCCCTACAGGTACAATTGGGTGAAGACGTCTTTTTTTCTATTATAGTTGCATATATGATAGAACTGTTCTCGTCTCACATGTGTGCCCTTTTCCTAGCTTGTCTAATGATCTCATCACTTGTTTCAGATCTCTATGATCATGGCCTGTTTTAGTTCCTTCAAAGTTAAATTATTTACTAGAAAAAGAAGATGATTAATGGTTGGGTTCTTGGAGGGTCTTTCATTCTTCCCATGGATTCTCTTTCGGAAATTTCACAAGTTTACAACGGTAAAATTGATTTGTCCTCTACAATTGAAGCTCGCAAAATTTCCCTAAAATTTCGCTTTACAGGAATCAAGTCAAATGGGCCCTTTTAACTGGGCTGTAGAGTCACGTGGCCCTAAGATAAGAAGTAGGCAATCACTAAAAATCCGTTTAGGCTTTATATTTTCCACGAAACTCTTTTCTTAGTCTTTGTTTTTCAGCAGAGGGGTCTTGCACCAGGTAACTGCTTGCTATGTCACTACATGGTATACTCTTTCTCATGTTTCATGATTCATATTTATATCCTGGGACAGAGATATTCCAGATATCCCACTAGTGACGTCAATTTATAGGTTTGTTTTATTTCTTGCACAATACACATGTTTCTAGTTTTAGGATACTAGCTACTCAATTAGGAACCTCTTTCAAACACATCTTCTTAGCAAAATGCTTTAGCTGTTTGATTGTTCAATAATCGTTTTGTTTTGGTTAATTTCACATTTATGAACTGATGTTGCTCAGATCCATTAATTCTTTCATTCACTTCTCTAACCATCTCTATTTCTGCATCAGTGAACAACAACCTTTGCGGTTGAATCCAGCGGAGGTCTGTGAAGTCATTGCTTCAGTTTGCACAGAGACATCTCCCCCGAATGGCATTCATATGACCGTGTCTTCCAAATTAAGTAACAACAGTGGAAAACCATCAATGGACGTGGCTGTCAGCGTTCTCATCAAACTTGTGATTGACATGTATGCTCTGATACCCTTCTGATTTGCATTATTGATGAAAAATCAGTATTCTTTTTCTTTAGGGCTCCCATCTAGAAGGGGAAAACTTGACTACGTAAATTATTGCTCTGTTTCTACTATAATTTTTCAACACTTGCATGCATGTTTATGTAATAAGAAATAAAGAATTTGCCACTCCCTATGTTTCTATCTCTAGTTATTCTGTCAGCTTGTCCCTGTTTCAAACTGTGCCGTGTGGTCAATGCCAAACAAACGAATTGTGCCATGTCATATATAGCCATGTAAGTTTGACCAAAATTGTATGCCTGGTCAATTTCGGAAAAGCATTAATGTCATTTTCTTTCCGCTTTTGGGGGTTTCAATTTCGGAATCGTGGTGTTTAGAATCTGGGTTATGTGTGTATTTGTTTTGATTTCAATTTCTGCGACTTTTGTTACCATCATCAGGATGATTTTCATATGAAGATGACATAATTATGTCAGAATGAAGCATTTATATGAATGTGTATACCTGAAGAGAAACATAGGGGAAAATAAGAGAATTCACAGATGAAAACTATACACTTTTTTTCTTTCAACGGGTTTTCAGAAATATTCATCAAATTTGATTTACAACAGAAAGAAAAAAATGAAAGATTACATATACAAGAGGATAGGATATAGGAGCTGTGATTATTCTCTAAAGAATGCTGCATTATTTCGAGTTTATTTCGAGATTACACTGGGAGAGTGCGGGGTTTATGGTGGTGGTATTGGCAGTGTTGCGGGGGTGCATGGGTCTCGTGATGTTCTTATTTTATTAATTGGACTAATTTACCCCTAAAAAACCGTTAAGTAACGGAAATTTTTGATGGAAAATTCCTAGTTGTTGGTTGTTAACAATCATAAACTGAAGGAAATAAGAGGATTTCGAAACTGGGGGTGGTAAGTGGGTTGTTACCCCATACTGGAAGTGGTTGATACGTAATTGACTCTTTTTTAAAACTATAATCTGGAATGTTTGGTTGAATTTGGTTTTTTATTGTTTTTTTGAAACCATGTTGCTTTTTCTTCCTTGGTTTTCGAACTAAATAAACCAAATTTTTTTACTATAAAAAAACGAAAAAACTGTAGCTAAACTAGCTCAATATCGTAAATAACAGTTGATATAACTATTCTGCAATGATGGGTGCAAGTTAATAAAGAATATTCATCTATCGAAGTTTCTTTTTCTGTTTCTGTAGCCACCATATGGAGGTGACTATTATGTTTCATAGTAGATTAAAACAATACACTACTGTAATGTCAGATTTATAGGTATTTGCATTTGGACATACAGAAACAAATCCTTCTAACTCAAATAGTGAACCAAAACTTGTTTCTGTTAGATTCATTTATCAAGGGTCACTCATACTACTATCCTGTTTTTACTTATAGTCTTCCAAGAACCTTAGTAATCCACCACGGTACTTCTGAAAGTAACCTCTGTGGAGTTGCTTACTCTCCTATATTATTGTTACAAGTATTTGATAAGATTTACATGTATATATAAATATCCATGTGCTCTTAATTTGCATCATAAATGCTGTTTGAGTAAAAATATTAATACTCACACAATCACCTACTGTGATCTATATATACTATTTGAGAATGTCTTCCCCAACATTTTATGAGAAATTGCCACGTGGAATTCTTAAATAATTAAAATATTACTTCTAAAATAAATTTGATTAATCAATTTCATATGACACGTTATAGATGTAAACAACGTCGAATATGGAAATTGTTGAAAATAAAATTTCGTTTTCACATATAAAATGAATACAGTGTAATTAAAACTTCAAAAAAAAATAAAAACCCTTCAAAGCTTACCATGTAAAAATAGAAATGATTGATTTATTATTAATACTTTTCAAAATATATTTGAATTTTCCTAAATTAATCATCACTAGATTATGAGAGATCAAAAATCCCTTTTTAGGCTTGCGTAGTCATTTTCAAATCAAAGTAAAATTATGGTATTAAATTTGGTTTAGTTGATAAAAATAAGTGTCTGGATATTATAATTTAAGACAAGTAATACTAATAAAATCTTTATTAAAAAAACTAATAAAATATGTGGGCCGCTATGCTTCACCTTTTTTTTTTCACCCTCCAAGTTCACCTCCTACATGTCAAGATATGATTGTTGTAACTTTTTATTTCAAGACATTTCTATAATTACTTCACCAGTCAAATACATCCACATAAGGGGTGAACTTGAAGGGTGAAGAAAAAAGGGTGACGTTTAGCATTTCCCATAAAATATTTAGTCCATCAACTGATTTGATTAAAAAATCGGAACACATCAACAGTTTATATAGATTGCAAGGTTAATTTGAAAACCCAACTTTTTCCGATGATGTCCTTAAGATAACGAGTCAAAGATTTGTGTTGGAAAATAACAATTTGCACGATAAGGTATGATTTTAATGTAATATAAATGGCAATAAATAAATTATTCGCCATGTATTTACCTCATAAAAACTAAATTTTCTCCTTTGATTCGTAGTAGTATTTGATACGCTAGGTTTTCCCTCAATTATTGCCTATAAATGCAATAAAACATACCTCTCTTATACATACTCATCCCAATCAGAGCACTAGACAGTATTGATAGTTTCATATGAACTTTGATTTCTATTCATTATATACAATGGTAATCTCTCATGTAGCAAGTTAGTTTCTTTGTTTGTTTGGTATTTTTTGTGTTCTCTTCATTTTATTTATCATCGCTTGATTCACTTTTTTTATTTAGTTAAAGGTGTTAATTTGCAAAATGTGAAATAGGAGACCGATTTTTCTTTTCTCTCTTTTCTTCCTTCTTTTCATATATATATCCACTTTTGTTAATTTTCACAATTCACAAGGTATATTTTTCCTTATTGTGTAATTCAAAGGTCAAAAGATAAATGGATGATAGATAGATAAATATATATATAGACAGATACATTGTAATTGTTGAATCAGTTTGTTTCGGATGTGTTACACCAAACTCTATTTATCAACCCATACAATTGTGCACTAATAATCTGGCATGAATAGAGGTCGTTTCCGTGCATCGCACGGGTCAAAGCTAGTTTCATGCTATTTGTGCAGGCTTAGGGTTTCATAGCCTATAGTTTCTATTGCCCCTTTAGTTGACGTCCACTATTTCATGTCTCTTAAATCACCTCAAATTCTCACTAAAAGGCATCACAGTAAAACGAAGTTTGCGATATTGTAATTTAGCCATAACCCACTAATGCAGAAACACTTTGACTTGTTAGCTCGTAATTGTATTCTACAACGACCGTTTATGTGGTTATGGTTTCCAGTTGTCCGGTGTGGGTATCTCCCAAGTTGCTAGTTGGGTACTCATTTTGGTCCTGATAGTATTTTAAAATGGCCTTATTTAGATAGTTGGGATTATTGGGTTTTGTAATATAAAGATTACAAACAGGCCAAAGGGGAAAGATTACTTCTAAGTTCTTTTCAACAGCATTGTAAATTATATAATGGGTCACACGTGCAAGTGAATCTTTACTGAAGTCCATGATATTTTTTCTTTCTTATGTTTCAAAAGATTGACAAGGTCCATTTCCTTTTTGGTTTCATAGGTATATTTTGGACTCTGGAACTGCTGCTCCCCTCACACTAGCCATGCTTAAGGTATGACATTTTTGATCTAGGGCATTAACTTGTGCCCAAAGGCACTATTCAATAAGAGTATAAAGGTGATAGATGATTAAAAGATATAGTGAGACATGAGAATAACAGTAAATAAGGTTTAGTGATATGAAATCAAATTGGAAGGAAAACGAGTGGAATGTGTTTCCTACCAAGTTGAATTTGTGGTGAAGTTAGAAATGAAGGTTGTATGATGGTTAGAACTCATCAAATCCTAGGGTAGAAAAGAGAGAGTGGCAGACCAAAGGGGTACTTATAAAGTAAAAAATGAAGGTTGTATAAATATGTGTGTATATATATATATATTTATGCTGGTCTTGATTTTGTTTTGTCTTATCATCTTTCTGAAACTCCTTCAGGAAATGCTTACTTCTCCTAAATTGACATCAAGATCCCGTGCTTTTGATCTAATACTAAACCTTGGAGTTCATGGTCATCTCTTGGAGCCAATGATACTTGACAATACTACGACAATTGAAGAAGATTACCCTCAAGAGTCTTACTTGAGTAATGAAGCACAACTTGCGATTCAAGAAAAGAGACTCTCTGATTATTCGAGGAAGATGGAAGGATCCCCAGCTATCAATAAATATGAGACCTGGATATTAGGCATTCTGTATGAGATTCTCCTTCATCTTGTTCAGGTACATTGTGTCAATCATTACCTATGAGCCGTTCCATTGGCATCTCTAATATGTTAGAAACCTTCATCAAACATCACTTGCATCTTTTTTATATGAACGTTTCCAGAAATATATTCATCGCATGTAATTTATGGCTATGCATTTGTTTGGGCGCTAATTGAGCCGTGTTCAGGGAGACTCTCCCTTATAAAGAAGTAGTGTTTTGAGTTGCAAACTATGATGCTTGATTCAGAAGAACTGCAGGATACATAGATGAAAGAACATAGTGCTAAACCTAGTATTAGATTCACTTTTGTCCATTTAATATGCATAAAATGTCCGTCCTCTTCCATTTCCGGTATTTTATTCTTGTATTTGGGGTTTTCTGTCATGTCCCTGTTCTGATAGCATGGTCTATGCTAGGGTTTGTGAACGGAAGTATTGACAAATGAGATCCACACCATGTGTATACCACATGATTCATGTTCAAAATTGCGGGGTTACTAGAGGCTTGTAGCTTAATGCCTTATGGTGATATTATGAAGATTATACTAAGTACTCACTCCACTCCTTAATTTTGATAGGAGGTAATGTTTCTTAGAAGTTTATGAACTGTCTCTAAAGCAAGGACTTAAATAACGGTATCGGCCGACGTATTGGTTTTGGTCGCGGATAACGCTATCGGCTCGTATCGGAGAAACTGTAGGGAATCAGAACCGAATGCGTGAATGTTAAAATATCGTCGAAAGATACGAAAAGTTATTTGTAAACATTGTTTTTTGTTTATCATATACATTTATAGTCTTTTATTAGTTGTTTACACCATGCCTAACTAATTTTTAGACAATTAGACCTTGTTTTTATACGAAGTCACATATTTTTATTAAAAAATATCCAATTTAATTAGTATTAAGAAACCTAAGAAGTAGTTATAACTTATAACGGTGGCAACTTGCTAAAAAGACGAATAACAAGATTTAACCTTGTAAATAATATCAGTTGACCAAACATGACCTATGCGTAGTCTCCTACTCTCGTGTCGGCCGATATCGTAGCCTATCGAAGTGTATTGGCCGTTGTTTTTTGGAAAAAACGGTCCGTATCTGCCGTTTCAGGTGTGAGTCCGATTCACATGTCGCGTATCGGGTGTATCGGTATCGGACGCTATGCGCCGATATTTAAATCCTTGCTCTCAAGTGATTTGACTTTGGTAAGGATCAGTTACCAGAAACAACACCAAAAAGATTAGTCTTCTCATAAGTTAAAGATTAGTCTTCTCATAAGCATTTATAACATTTCGAGAAACTAACACAAAAAACCTCCAAGATTTGAAGCATGCAAGGGTCTTACCACTAGTCCAATAAAATGCCGGAAATAGAGCAGTTGAATTTCATTCGTGATTTCCAGTTTGCTAGAATACTTGCTGCAGTATTTGGCATTTGACTAAAAATTGTCTATGTTAAGTCATTTTTATATGAATATCAATCTTGCGTGTAAGGCTCTACTGATCCTTCTTATTTACCCTTTTCACTAGTCTCTGTCTATATGGTTGCGTGTAAGCACTTCCTTTGACTTTCATGTCCATTCTTAATACAATTGTTACGAAAATAATTGGTTTTGCCAGTTTTACCTGTTCTAACCATGAGAGCAGAGAAGAGAGTTGTGACACAGATCTGGTGAAAATAAAAACTGTGAACGGAACATATAAGAAGAAATTATCTTTTGGTCAAACAAAGAGCAGTGATTGAAAATTTGTTAGAGCGAGGTGAAAACCATTAAATGTGAATACGTGCAGAACATATCTGTATTAACATTAATAAATACAATTATTTTGCGGAATAATATTTAACTAACAGTTTTCTTAAGCAACTTCAGTGTCTTTACATCACGGCTCCACTCCGAAGCCCGATTACGGGGAAACAAAATTCTGGTCCGAAATGTTTTCCTTTTTTGGCAATTTTTTGTCCTTTACAGTTATGCTTGAAATATTTTCTTGGAGATTTTTTTGCTGAAAATGGGCTTGAAGAAAAGAAACTTGCCATTTTTTTTCCTGCCCCTTGCGAGAAGGTAGATTATCTTGTATGATAAAATGGTCGGGGCAAAAGTCAAATTTGGACCTTATTGTTTGAGACGTATCGGTAAGAAGCATGAAAATTTGATTATGGTCCACCCAGGCTTCTTTTCCCATCAAATGAAGGCTTCTGAGTTCTAACAACAAAGATTAACAGCTTTGTACAGAAAGCCTCATGCCCGCATTAAACACTGAAACACTAGTTTAAGACCCTGTACCAAACCAAAATTAAACTAATGCCCATTTCACAGTCACCTTATAGGATACAGGGTTCTTTTTCGTTAATTTACTTTTTTATCTTCATCTATTTGTTCTTCTTCTCGGTGGAAAACATGTGTTTTCCTTACTACATCAAGCCAACAAAGTAATTCCACGGGAAAGTGTACACGATATTTAAAGAAAGAGAAACTCCAGATATGTTAAGAGACCAAAATGTATTATAGCAGACTCACATCTCTAAAAGCCCATTTGAGATATGGAAAAAAGCGCAACCGTCTTATCATGGGTAGTGTGTCTTACAAAAAAGCCACACAGCAACATGTATCTGCCAATTAATTGCTGCAGGAAATGGACAACTGACTTAACAGCTTTTGAGGCATAGCCGAAGAGTTCTGAAACAGCTGTCAACTCCATGCACGTATCGTGGCAATGGATAGAGCATACACATAAGGTTTATGTAACCAGCTATGGCCTGTAGCAGATTAAGTAAAGATGAATACTTAACATGAGCCTCAAATCGGTGTTGTGTATTCTCTCCGAGTCATCTCCAGGTTACTTGCATGGAACTGTCTGTTGTTTCAGATCTCATGTAACAGGCTTGTCAGGTGCTAACAAGCTACTTTGAAGAACTCTAATAATCAACATATACGAAATTCGGGAATTATTATTGAAAGTCAGAGTAAAAAAAAAAAACAGAACGGGTTGCTTAATTTACCCCGGTGGTGGTCCCTAAATCATTGGTACATTTGTCTTCAGTTGGCTGTAGTTCATGTTATCCGTTTCTTGCATGTTGTCTATGTTTACTGTGCACCTATAATGGATTGGTTAATATCACTACTATGTCTTCTTTTGTTATTTACCATTTTTCTCTCCATGTCTCAGATACAAGAGAAGGATGAATCTGTCTGGGCTTCTGCTCTAAGCTGCTTGTTGTATTTTGTCTGCGATAGAGGCAACATCAGGAGAAATAAACTAGAAGGTCTTGATATAAGGGTAGGTTATTACTTCCTTGCTTGGAATTTTCCCTTCAAATTTCCTCTTTTAGTTCCTCATTTGCTTTGGATGAGCTTTCTGTGTCTAAATATTCTTTGCTTTTATGTATTCTCTCTTATCTCTGATTGTTGTATGGTGAAGCTTGTACTGTTTGTAGGAAATCTGTAGCTAGTTGGGTTTGTCGGTTCTAGTGGTCGAGGTTTCTTGTCAACAGTTGGTATGTTCTTTAAGTGGAAGAGTTTGTTTTAGTTTGATTGATCTAGGCATCCCTTTGTTTTTAGTGGTTACGTTGAGAGTGGTGAAGGATTTGAGGGTAGATAGATTTATCGAGGAAGTTTTTGGTTGGAAGTGATATTAGTTATTTAATGCTTATGATATTGCGACATTTGCCTACCCGTGACATAAAACTATTTCTTACCATTCATTTGCGGCGAAGATATTGGAAAGATGCTACAAAACAATAATCACATGAGCGGATGGTTCAATGTCCTTTCACATTTTTGGAGCGTATGCTATCACAATTTGTTTTCCATGTAATTTTATATTGAAGTTATTATAACTTGTTTTGTCTTTGTTGTTTGTACTATAAATTATCTATTAGGGGGATGAATGAGATTGTTTGACCAGTTTACCTTAAAGTGATAATAGGTTCATTTGCTAGGTAATAGTGTTGGAGCATCTGTCTGCCAGGCTAGCTGTGCTCTTGCTTACCAGTGGAGATAGTTGTTTATTGCCTGTATCTAACTTCTGTTAGATGAACTTCTTTGCTCTGTCGAGTATTAGAGCTTGATATTGTCTTCTTTTGTTTTTGTCTGAAGGTGGTTAAGGTTCTTATAGAGATCAGCAGGAGAAATTCTTGGGCGGAAATTGTTCACAGCAAGCTTATTTGCATGTTAACCAACATGTTTTATCAAGTTCCTGATACAACTGTTTCGGCTATACCGAAGTTTCTTATTGAGCAGGTTGACCTAATTGGCGGAATCGATTTCATCTTCATTGAGGTATGTTAATCATTCCATGTTAGAAAAACTACTTGAAAGTATTTGATAGATTTGGTCAGAACGTGTTGCGAGTATGACTCATATACTAAAACTCTAAAAGACATCATATCACACAGGTTCTTATCGTTATCGCAGAAGCTGGAGCGTACTTATTCAAATCTTACATGTGTATTTAGTACGAGGACCTCTTATTGTTTTTGTATACAAATCAGCAAGTTTATCTCTAGAGCGAAAACGAGTTATGTTTTTGTGTAATAATCAATTTTGGTGTTAGTAGTCTGCTCATGAAATCTAATAAATAGTCTCCTGGACCTTCTAATTGAGGCTGTATTATATTCTAGGCCCTGTGTAGTGAAAGCCTTTCACGGTCTTGAAATAGCACTATCAAGCTCACAGCTCAGAGGGATGCTGTATTTGTCATACAGATAATAAGCGTCAAAGACACAGAAATTTGGTTAGTTTTAGGAGGTAACACAATATTCTATTGTTACGAAGTGGCTGTGATTCTGTAGAAGTGCAAAATCAAGAATCTGACAAAAATATGGTTCTCAAGAATTTATATCGTAGGTTCAGAGGGCTGTACGTCTGGAAAGAAGAGAAAATTCCTGCATATTGTAGGGAGATTAAGCACCGCGAGGGAGTAGCACCATAGCATGATTTGGGACACCCACTTACCCAAAAGGTCAACCTTATGAGTTAGGGCCCAAATCATACTATATTAACTTTAGACATTCTGTCCACCATCCCGATGTGGGACAAACTGCTTACACATGATACCCAACACATATATCTGCAGCATAGAGGGTTTAGAAGGTGCTTGATACCGTAAGGTATCGATAGAGAAGCTTTTTGGAAAAACTTCAAACTGCCACGTAGCGATTCAAGATGCTACGGCCTCTCCTTCACAATTAAACTAGGATTTGACCGAATAAAGACAGTTCAATAATCAATTCATTCGATAATACTAACTGACCCAGAGCAACATATAAATACATATTGGCTAACGACTAATTATCCTAATACCCCCTCTAACAATTAACTAATATAAATAAAACCTCCAAACAATCAACACACTCCCTAAACTCTTAATAACTTAACTAAAAACCCCAGAACTTATTAACTAATTAAATAATGACTACTCTAACGCTGCACGGCAATCCAGTGCCGTGTCCTGATACGGATTCGTATCCATATCAATGCTGCTTAGTGGAACCCAATAATCTTATCCTCATTCCTTCTACCGCCTTTTTATCTTTGCGTAGGGGTTAGGAATTGCGTTATTTTCTTTGCAAAAGCCTATCTGTTTTTTAAGAATCTTTCCTCAAATCCACACAAAGCCATTCTAAATGACGCAAAACTAAAAGAACAGTATCTTGTGGACTCCAGTCTTAAGTTACAAAGTACCCCTAACCTCCAACCACAGAAATATCATCAATTAAGATAAATTTCCGGCTTTGAATCGACGACCCTCTGTGCCAGCTAATAACTTCTTCAAGGACTATGTTCTTATCGCTACTGTTCTCCACTGCTGCTTGTGCTGAGTTTTGGGGTTTCCATTGATGAGAGTTTATTTACCATTTCTGTTGCACCAATTCTCTATACAAATTTCTGACTGGAAATAAAAGCAATTACTTTTTATGTGAATGCAGTATAAATTCTGTCAAAAGAATTTTGACCTGTTTTAGTATCTTCTTATTCTTCTTTCTAATTTTCTTGATGCAGTTGGTACTCTCAAAATCAAGAGAAGAAAGAAGAAACCTGTATTTGGTGCTTTTTGATTATGTTTCACATTTAATAAACGAGATATGTATTGCCAACGGGGTCTCAGAATATGGTCATGATGAGATTCAACCCATTGCTACATCGCTTGTGCTTGCGGATGCACCTGAAGCTTTTTACATTTCTGTTAAACTTGGTGTAGAAGGCATTGGGGAGCTCTTAAAAAGATCCATTTCTGCAGCTCTGTCTACTTATCCCAACAGTGATCGCTTAAATACGGTACATTATGAGCTTTTGAGTATTTAATTTTATAACTCATAAAGATTAGGTTGTTGAATTTTTGTTACAATCATGGTCATCATTTATGTCCAAATTATTTGTCCACTACTGTAACATAATATGATATTAGTGTGAACTAGGAGGTTTTCTATACCCGATTGGAAGATGAGGATATGCTAAGCTAAGTTACCGGGAACCTCTTCCAACATTCATTGATAGTAACTTTATCTGTGTGTAGGCTTATTGATGTTAGCTTACTTAGGTGTTAATCCTCTGTTACCATTTCCGCCCACCAAATTTTATGTGGGTAAACCTTTGCATGATATATCACTCTTAGTTTTAGAACTGTATAGTAGCCAATTCAAAGATCAAGGAGTTAAGTTCCACGGGATGAATTATATGAAGATATGGCTAATTTTAATTGTTGACACGTTGGTTGCATTCTCCAAAATATACTAGGTTATAGCTATGGTTAAGTCACCTCTAAGTTTCGCTAGGGTCTGGATAGTTGGATTTGTTATTACCTAGAGAATTCTATCCGAAAGGACATTTCTCCTTGAAGGATGGAGATTCTAATAAAATTTCCGAGATTTGCTTAAGGTATTTTGCGGAAATTCTGGTATAACCTCAAGAAACTTGTAAAGATTTGTGAAAGAATACTAGGTTGCAGTCCTTACGTTGAAACGAGTTTCTTATCATTTTATTTATTTTATTTTTCCCTTGGAAGTTGCAAAATATTTAGTAGTTGCTTGGGTGTGTTTCTTCACGTATCATGCAGTAGTATTAGTTCTCAATTTACTACAGAAATCTCTTCATACTTGCATAAATATATAAGACAAAAACCATTTAAAAAAAATGTAATTTCCTTCTAACTAGGTTTTTCCGCTCCCTGAATTTCGGACTTCATTTAATGCCTGAATTGTGTTTGCATTGAGAAACAAAATGATTGCATCTGTTTAATGCTCGGTGAAGGTTGGTTTATGTAAAGAGGTCTGAAGGTCAAGATGATATATGGCGTAGTACCGTAGTACATTTGGGGTTGGTGCTTAATGGTATTAATATGGGTAACAAAACAACCAAAGAACAGCTATTGATTTTCAGACACTTCCATATTTTTAGTACGCAATCACATTTTTCTTTCACTGAAATTCACATTTTTGTGATTTCTATCCGAAGATTGTTGTTGCCTTTCTCTCATCTTCACACTGAATCGGAGAAGATGACAACTACACTGATTTATTCGTACTAACATAAGTGCAGACACTCTTGTACGCTCATCCATGGCATGTAGTGCAGCTACATCAAGTGTGGTCGGTCAACTTCAATTTTGCCTAAAACGAACTTTTGATTTGAAATACGCCTTTTGTTGTTCTCTCTCTCTCTCTCTCTCTCTCTCTCTCTCTCTTTTGCGGCTTATGTTGTGTTCTGTCTAACTCTTGAAAACATACTACTAAATTACTCTTGAAAACATACTACTAAATTACTAGTCTCTTTTTCTTTCCGAGAATTTTTGCCAAAATTTTAATATTGTTACGTGTTGATATTTTAAAACTTACTTTTAATATCTTAAAAGTTAAAAATTAACCAAAAATATGAGTTCATTGTTTCAAGTATTCCCCTTGTAAAATTGGCGAGCATCATCTTCATGCGCTATTAATCCATTTCATCCATACTTCATTCATATAAACTATATTTGTAAGGAAAAGTTAGATTCTGCAGAAAGTATCAATACCTTTTGGACTTCTACTCAAAATATCCTCAATTCTTATAAGTGGACTACATTTTAAGTCTTTTTTACTTCTAAAAAACTCTGATTTTTTATACCATCTGATTGTTTCAAAAAAATGCAGGCGAAAAGTTGCTGGTTACATATCTTTAGTCAGCAATTGCGGCTGACTACTCTATACTGGTACCATTTGGTCACTGGCAAATGCTAGTTGGTCATTTTGCTGTCATGCATTTCTATTTCTAGTAGTGTATGATGTTGGTGGAAGAACTACAAGCTAATTGTATACCTAGTTAATATGCTACCTTCAAATGCTAAAACTGTTACTGATGTACACAAATCTGTCTATACTTCACTTTTTTTCACTTTCTTGTTCTATAACCTTCTTCTTATAAAAATGTTCTTGACCTGGCAAGATCTGTTTGGTACAGACTGGAGTCTCAACACTGCTAAATATAATTTATATGAGTACAATGTGATTGTGCCTTATTCATAATTTACTGTGTATTAGTGTTTGCCTTCATGCAAAAAATAAATAAATAAATTAGTGTTTGCTTGAAGAATACTATATGACTTGATTAATATTATATGCGTGTTTGACTTGAAATCATTCTCCGTACCATTCAATGTTTTTCACATAGGTTTGTGATATATCATACTATCTTTTTATCTGACCTTGTGAGAATTTGCTGCAGTCATTCCCATGTCTATTCATGACATCATTGTTTGTTACTATTTCTTCATCGAATCATAATTAATACCGAACCTGAATATATTATTTCTGAATTTACACTCCTAAACTTTATGCTAAAACTGCAGCCTGACAGAATTAGTTTTTTTGCAGCTCTTGGAGAAGATAACGGAGAAACTTGATGCATTCATAAGTTCATTTATTCATTTAGATAAAGAATTCGCTCAAATGATTCAAATAACTAAGTCTTTGAAGTCTATGGAAAGCATCAATGGTGGTGTTATGAGGCACAATGTCAACATAAAAGTTGCATGGCCAACTTTACATTCTCTTCTTCATTCAGAAAGGCTTGTCTGTCGCCAGAATGGATATGTGTGGTTGGGAGACTTGCTTATAGCAGAAATTAACGAGGAACGGGGTGCTAATACATGGTCAAATATCAAAAGCTTGCAGCAGAAAGTTGCTCTTGCTGGCATTAATGATTATTCGGTTGATTTAGATGTCCCGTTACCAGTCTGGCTCATGTGTGGACTTCTGAAGTCAAAAAATAGCATTATCAGATGGGGTTTCCTTTTCGTCCTAGAAAGGCTTCTGATGCGGTGCAAATTTCTGTTAGATGAAAACGATCTACAACATTCTAGTAACACTGAAGCTGCAGGAGACTTGCCAGATAATAATCGTCTTGAGAAAGCTAATGCAGTGATAGACATCATGAGTTGTGCACTGTCATTGGTGGCCCAGATAAATGAAACAGACCGTATAAATATTTTGAAGGTATTTCTGTTTTGAGAATCTTAATGCAATTGTACTAACGAAATGTTGTTTCCTCTGGTCCACTAGGCAATTTGATTTTTCCTTTGGATTTTTTCAAAGAAAACTGTTCCTGTGCGACATGGATGTGCAATAAATTGAACATAGCTCACTTTAGTCTGATGGAAATAAGAAAATAGGATTTTATTTCAATATGATAGCAAAATAATGGAATCTGAGTAATGAAGCAAAATTTTCTGTTTTGATCCTTTACGTTTATCGGTAACATAATAAGATTGGCAATAACTGGAGCTAACAGGAGGAACTTTAATACAGACATAAGATTTCACTTTGAACAAATTATAACAAGTGGAACTTAATTGCTTTAAGAGATTAATAAAATGATTAGCAAATTGTATAGTAACTGAAAAATCAGGGGAACCAGGATTCAAGACTACACAAAAACCAGTTAATCAATATCGTAAGAGGTGCCAGAAGAAAATTGAAAAAGCAGAGCAGATCATCTCTATACGACCTATATTGATGGAAAGTATATGAACATGTCCCAGTAGAAGGCTGCAACGCGAACCAGATAAAAGTAACAAAGGAGCACCAGGCGAGTGGTGAAGAATGATCCCCTTCTGGAAAGCAAATGCTATTATCGGTACAAAGTTAAATAAATTGAAAATATATATGCCGCATTCATCATCTGTAAAGAAAAGAATGTAATTCAAAAAAAAAAAGAATGTAATTTAATAATCACGAAGGAAAAATATTAGAAGAAAATTATACCTGAATCTACAGAACGAGGAAACATGTGTTAGGGAGGGAGGGTTGTGTTTTAAATTTCTGAAGTTTTGGACTTTCAAGCTGTGTATTCTACTGTCTGTTTAGAGATTACTTTTAGTGATGATGAAACTTACAGAAACACAGCAGGGAGTAAAAAGTCTTTTATGCAAGTACTTACTGTCTTACTTCATCTGAAACAGTAAACTTATTATACCTTTTATTTCCATGTGAAATTCCTCATTTTTCATGCAATTGTCAATTTTTGTTCTTGTGTTATTTCAATGCCCGGCAAAAGATATTGCCCTTATTGATGACAACTGCTGATCCGTGAGTGCATTTAAAATTTTAAGTGGTCAACATGTATATTCCTCGGACACAAGTCTTGGATCCTATTAGAAAAGTGTAAAGATCCGGAGTATCCCCCCTTTCCCCTTGTTATATTTCTGTGTTGTAAGTTGTAACAACCATAAGTTTATTGAGGGCCATTTGTCTTTCAGATTCGTGCATTATCATCTGACTTTAGTTTTCTACTCATGGAGGTGAGTTTAAAATTACAAGTATTCTGGACATTTCATATCCCCTCCCTCATCTAATTTTTCTGCTTGTCAACAGATGTGTGACATTCTTTTCTCTCAATTGTGCCTAAAAGTTAATCCTGCAACTTCAACTCCATTTGGAGAGGCAATGCAAGACCGGAAGGTCTTTAGGCGTATGGATGGAAAGAAAAAGTCTGATGTAAGAGAATTCAATCAACAAGACAATTTCTTCTGGGAAGAACCGACAGATGACATGAACAGCCGGTTCTGTCATACAGATGGTACTCCAATTTGTGAGACTGCATCCATGGCTGCGTTGCTTCTTCGTGGACAGGCCATTGTGCCTATGCAATTGGTTGCTCGTGTTCCTGCGGCTTTGTTCTACTGGCCATTGATTCAACTTGCTGGTGCAGCAACTGATAATATTGCGCTGGGTGTCTCAGTTGGCAGTAAAGGAAGAGGAAATTTACCTGGTGCCGCGTCAGACATACGAGCCACCCTTCTTCTACTTCTAATTGGGAAATGCACTGCTGATCCTGCCTCTTTCCAGGAAGTCGGTGGAGAGGAGTTCTTCAGGTAACGCTGAAG
The DNA here is from genome assembly GCA_023055425.1 of Linanthus parryae. Taxonomy (NCBI): domain Eukaryota; kingdom Viridiplantae; phylum Streptophyta; class Magnoliopsida; order Ericales; family Polemoniaceae; genus Linanthus; species Linanthus parryae. Next base: position 94,190,451 of record JALGPY010000002.1, on the reverse strand, counting down.
TGTATTGTCTTCATGAGGACTGAGCTGCTCAAAGACCAATAGGGTCACATGCCCCTATTTTCTTCTTTCCGAACTTACAGCTCTCTAAAAGACATACTACGTAGTATAGTTGTGTCCCTTAAATATCTATTCATGCATAGAAACTACATTTTTACTTAAAGTTTCAACATGACGACTATATCTTGTACACTTCCCTATTTTCTGCTGTCACTCTTACTACAGTTGAACATTTTCAAATTATTTGCGCTTTACTCCATTCCATTATTTATCAATGACGGTTCACATTTGGTCTTCTGCAGGGAGCTATTGGATGATACTGACTCAAGGGTGGCATATTACTCCTCAACTTTCCTTTTGAAAGTATGAATGCCATCTCATAAGCACTTATCAAAATAAAGATACTCATTTTCGAGTTGTTACAAATACTTACTCATGCCAGCAGTAACTAATCTGGCAGTTGGATTTTTGCAGAGAATGATGACAGAAGAACCTGAAAAATACCAACGTATGCTTCAGAGTCTCATATTCAGAGCCCAGCAGGTGTGATCTTTAGGCACACTATGTTTATAGAAAAACATGATTTTCAATATCTTTTCAATTGGAAGTTGCTGGGTTTTCAGCAGCTTTTCACAGATCAAATTAGTTCTAATTCTCAATAATCAATCCCCTAACAACAAAATATCATCAGTTTTTAAAGACTCCTAATGCGATTCCTAATTGGAAACTCAATCCGGGACCCAATCTTGACTCAAATCAAATTTACTAAATCCTACCAGTTACTAAAAGCTCTGGAAAGTTATAAAAGTACTGAAATACCCCTTAAGTACTACGCTACTACCTAAATAACTATTAGATAAAAACTACCATGGGCACTTTGCCCTAGACCAAAATAGCTTAGTGCCACACTTCAGTTTAGGCTTCCTAGTTGGGTTTGCCTTCTCAAGCCATTGAATGGGACGTTGCTGGTTTTCAGCAGCTCATGCGGTAGTGAATTCTGTGTCAAGACTCAGAAGTCACAACCATGTTTGATTTCTATTTTAAAATATAGGTAGATATAGCTCTATTGGCTTTCCTGTACAGTTGGTACATGAAACAGTTGGCACTTTGTAGACTCTGGACCTTAGCAATAAATTGAAATCTTAAGTTACTAGTGTCACCATATGACACATACGGTAATATCGCTTTAGCTACTAGCGCAGACCATTTATTGTGACCAGGAATAGATATTATTGACTAGTAGGGCGTTACCGTGTTAGCCATTGCTTGTTTGAGGTAAGGGCGAATGATTTGGCTTGGTCAGTTCAAATAAGAAATCTGACTTATGACAGTTACACAGAATTAGGCCACCCATGTGCTGGTGATGGCACCTTAACAAAACTGTCAGGAGGATATGGAGCACACATTTATTTGTTTGCCAATGTTCCTTAGGTGGAGGCGAAGCAGAACCCGAAGATGAGTAATGAGCATCATTTCCTTGTATGTCTGCACATAGTTTCTCTTTGAGCAACCCCCCCCCCCCCCCCCCCCCCCCCCCCCCAAAAAAAAAAAAATGTAGTGAAATTTGGCTGAATATTTTAACTAAAAAGAATATTGCTGATATGGTGTTTTACGAACACTAAGTAAATCCAATCTACCTTGTAGGCTTCTACAGCCATCATGCTGCTGATGCCCATCTTATACTATATTCTCTTTTAGTAGTTCATGTGTAACCTAATTGGCTTGTTTTGCAGAGTAACAATGAGAAGCTATTGGAGAATCCATACCTTCAGATGCGTGGCATACTTCATCTATCGAACGAATAATCCTGAATCTTGACTGTTTTCTGATCCCAGAAAACTGAGTGAAATTTTGCTTCACCTGGACAGTCTAAATATTCGAAGAACTTGTTGAATATCGATCTTGGGTTTTGAAATTATTTTAGTAACTGGCTTCCCAAGACTGAAGTCTGGTTCGCTGGAAATTTGTTATGTATGTACTGGTCCAATGATATAGGCAATAAAGTGACCGTTGGCCACGCAGAGAGCGAGGGCAATATCCAGTTTCACATGATGCACTATTTGCTCCATCTGCTCTGGGCGGGGCATGAACATCCACATCTCTCATCCCCGTCACCAAGTTCATGGGTTAATCTGAGACAGTTTATCTGCTGAAACTTTTGAAACGCGGCATGTAACTGAAGATAGTCGGGCCTTATTTAAAAATACCTGGACTGTTCAGGAACTGGATGTTTCAGATCAAGGAGTATATTCATCTTCAGGTATTATTATTATTATCCTTCTCTACCCTAACAACACAGGTTTTTTTCTAGATTTGTATATTTTTCCCCAGTACTTTTTTCTTAAGAGTATAGTGTTTGTGTTTCCTGTCATGCGGATATGTAGAAGATTACAGGTCCTTTCTATACCTGATGAGTTTAATTTGAATATATGTCTATTAGAACTTCAGAAATACCCAATTTTTTGCTGAGAAGAGTAAATAGTTGGATATTTCCTATCTTAAGGATGTGTTTCAGTAAAAATCCACTCAGTCTTTCTATTGTAGTTGCTCAAATATTTACAGAGCAACTTATAAATACAGTTTGACCAACTAAAGTGCAACTTCTCACTTGCGTTTGCACACTGTGTTTCAGCCACACCCTCTAGTCCCTAATTAATGTCCCGGCTGCACTCACCTGCATAAGGATGGAAACAAGGAGGGTTTGGGGTGAGGATGTCCTAATCCCATCCCCGGTTGGGATCCCATCCCCTTTTCTCACCGGGTTCCCATTGGGTCCCATTTAGTATTTTGAAAGATAACATAAAGTCATTTTAGTAATTTATATGAGCTCAATAATTTACTAAGATGACAATCTATTTGTACAGTAACCATTAAGGAACGAATTCCAAAGTACTAGTTCCAAACTTCCGATGTAACATATCAATTTAATATTAAGGAATTCCAGGCACCTTTGGGTTAGCTTGTAGTTAGAACTATTGTATGGTGGTTAAATAATTTATTACAAACAAAGAACATATATAAGGTTAGAAACTTAATTTCTCTCATTTAAGGGATTAACCGGGTCGGGTATAACGGGCCCATCCCATATCCGTTCCATACCCTATTGAACATATCCCGTTCCCTTCCTGTTTTGATCTGATAGGGGCGGGCCCGAATCGGATTTGGTCAAATTGCCATCCCTACCTTAGTCACCTGAAACCTCTCTAAGGGGCATAGCTCCCGCTCCCAAACCTCGCTCTGGCGCTTTTGAGATCAAACCTCGCTCTAAAGGCGCTCCAGAAAATAGAGAGCTCGTTTTCGTAGGCGAATTACATTTTAAAGTCAATTTACTATTAGTTTGCACTATACTTGATAATTAATCTCAACTTATTATGTGTCAGTTTGATTATTCAGCTATTTAAACATTATTCTTTCTTATTGAAGCAACCTATTTGACTAATGAATATTGACAACCCCTTTAATAAAATATATTATCATACGTAAAATCACATTATCATATATAAATATTAGTTTTCTTCATAAAATTATTGTAAATAAATATTATATATAGACGCTCTCATGACGCTCTCAAATGCAATCATTTTGAAATTAGACGTTTTCCCGCTCCCGCTCCAGTTCGCGCTCCCGCTTTGCTCCCGCTCTAGGTGACTTAGATCCCTACTCATGCACAAGGAAAAGGATTTCCGTCTAATTTTTCTTTTATTACGTTACTAAATGTAGCTAAGCTTATTATAACATTAAATGTCTCCAAAGGTAAGGTTAATCTGACCTTAGATCACCTAAAACGTAGATGTGGTGCTTCGCTCCCAGTTTGCGCTCTCGCACTTCGGAGGCAAAAACGTGCAAAAAACACACTCCGAAAATTGTGGAGGGCGGTTTTTGGAACGAACTAGATAGTCAACGTGTTCATTATTTTGAGTGTACTTCTCGGACCCAAATTTATACAAAAGCCCAACAAAACTCCAAACCCTTGACCAAGGCCCGTTTGAAACTTTGAAAGTAAGTAGTGCAATGGTGAACCTAAGCCCAGGTACTTTTATAAATAGACTTTTATCTTACATTCAACTCAATTTTTCGATGTGGGAGATTTTGCTTGACATCTTGATCCTCTCAATATTTATAAGCAATGACATGAAAATCTCGTCTCCTGAATCGATGTGGGACGATTTCTTATAACAATTACTAGCTCTAAACCCTCTCCTTACTATGGTAACTTCAACTTATACTAAAGAATTGGTAGTTTTGTTCATATATTTAAAATAATTAGTATATATATGGACGCTCTCATGGCGCTCTCAAATGCAATTATTTTATGCATAAACGATTTAGCGTTCCCGCTCCCATTCCCACTCTAGGTGACTTAGCTCTGACCCGTAATAGAGAATTTCCAGATATTTTGAATCAGTTAGCAGCAAAATTATGAGTTACTGAGGAATTTAACTTCATCCTGTATATTTACTGTGGTCCCTGGGGTCAGCCCCTTACAATCTGTTTTGTTTTGCTCACATCGGCATGTCACAGCGGCTGCTCGTACATGGACTTGGGGCAAAATACATCTGGGGACAAGCAAATCAGCTGCTTACTGGATATGAGAGAATGGAATCCAAGCTTTCGATCTGGAATTCATTCAAAGCCAGCTAGGTAATTTTAGGCCATAGAGTAAAGCATGCCTAGTAGTCATCTTTTTTATGTTTTCTACTATGGCATGTTATTACTAATCTGTAAATCGCTATATTTCTTCTTTTGTGCCGCTAGAATCCTGTAAATGTAAGATAGCTTTTGTAAATGTAATTTTGTCCGCAGCCTTAGGAAGTCGAAGAAAGGTTTAGTGTAGTTTTTTCCCCTGTTTGTCTTGTTTTACAGAAGTTTTCTGGAGTCGTACAGCTATAACAAGGTCGTGTGTGCTGAATATTTTGTGAGAATGTTAGCTGGGTATGCATTTATTTCAATTTGATGAGGCCGTTTATTTCTTCACTTTGTTAGTCAGACACTAGCATCAGCCATCAATCAGTTACCACTTGGATCCAGTTTATTTCTATTGTTTGCTTATTTTTAGATAGACTGGGTGTACGTAAGAAACACCCTCTGTTATGGATGCAGCTTATGTGGGTTTAACACGAGCCTATTCCGGACTCAAATAGAGCTTGTTCACATGCTATTTGTTGAATATGTATGTACAACAACTCTCGGCTCTATTTGTAATTGTGGTCCGGCGTCAGTTTGATTGTTATTAGATGTCACAATGTAGTACCTTCAAAATTGTTGTTAAAAATGGTATTATGGGAAGTTAAACTGTTTCATCAAATTGGAGTTAACCTCAGGACGAAGAATGTCTAAGAAACCCAAAATCTGTTTTCTTGTAATCGCTCTTTTAGTTTGGTAGTAGTTCCCGGAGGCCTGTTCTCTTTAGTCCGGTCTTTTGGTTGGTTGTTATTCTCGGACTTGTTTTTGGAATTGTCTCGTAGCCTTTTTTGGTGATCTTCGGATCAGGCTATGTTTTTTTTGGGTGTGCCAAAAGTAAGAACTTCATCGCTCAGAACGTTCAAAGTGCAAGGTACGGACTACAAACCAAAGATGTCAATCAATATGACTACCAAAATGTCCTAGCCGCTAATTTTAAGTCTTCAACACAAAAGAGCCAAACAACACGAACGGCCAAAGCAAGGACAAAGAGAGTCGGACTTCTCGGCCAAACAGGACAAAGCTAGCAGAGGAAATGTTCGAAATAAACTAACAAAAGCAACACAAGAAACATTCACAAAGACTACCAAAACCCGATTACATCTTTAAAGATAAAGATTTTTTCTTAACACCCGATTTCTCCTCAAAGAACTTGAGTTGGTCAATTTCTGCTTGACCCTTTTCCACCAGCTTCACTTTCCCTTTCTCGTTATCTTTTACCGAACATGCAAAGGTGGAACGAATCATACCTTCCCCAAACCGCTGATAGGTAGGAATCCGCATTCTGCAGAAGCAAGTCGCTGACTTTTTATCCATGGGTGAAGAAGTATCCCTGTTTTTGTGAAGAAGCAATTACGAAATAGATTGTGCCGGCACATCCGAAACCCAATTACGGAAGTCAATCGTAATAGTAGCCCCATTACCCAGCTTCTAGAGCATTCTTTCTGCTTAGATCTGCTTTGCTTTGACAATGACTTTTCAGGTTGCGGAGGCTGCAACAAGAGCATTATTGGCAAAAAACAACATCTTTTGCAGTATTTATTCATAAAAAAATTTGAAAGGAAAGAATTAGACTTCGTAAGAATTTTTCGAGAAGTTTTAGCTAGAAGGCCTTCATTAAAGGAGATTTTTTTTTTTTTAATGAAGGCCTTCTAGCTAAAAGATGGCCCTGTATTTCATTAAAAGAGTTAATATGTTTGAAACCTAAGTCTCAATTTGTTTATATCTCCGCAAATTGTGAAGCTAAGTTTTCTCCTAAAAAAAATTCTCCGCAAAGTGTATCCCATGAAAGCCCGTGAATGGATTCGGAAGTAGAATTACCATTTCAAAGAAAAACCCTAAAACTGAAAGTGATTTTATTGCAAGCAGACAAAAGTAAATGAAACAAAAATAAAGGATGCGCCAAATAGCTGGGCAAAATTGATTTAGGGTAAAAGACACTCATCACCCCTGGGTTTAGGAAAAAACCCACAGATCACCCTTGGATTTTGGATAAAGACACTCTGCATCCTTTTTTGGATGGAGGTTAACAGCTAACTAACACTACGGGGAAAAAGACTAATTTACCCCTAAAATGTGATAAAATTACCTCTTATATATTACTCTCATCTTTCATTCTCTCCCATTCTAACCCTAATCACTCTCTCCCTCTCTCTTCCCCTCTTTCTCCTACCTCACCAAATTCACCCCCCCCACACTACATACATACATACATACATACTACAACTCACGCCTCACTAGAGAGGAGGAAGAAGGAGTAATATCTCTCTCTCTCTCTCTGTGTGTGTGAAATTCCTCCCTCCTCGTTCACATCGCCGGCTGGAATGGACGAGATGCAATCAGCCACCACCGTCTCCTCCCCCTTCGATCTGATGGCCGCTATTCTCAAGGGCGGAAAAAGCCAAATACTCTTCCCCACTCGTCCAAAACAAGGTGCTCCTTATGATTCTCACTACCTCCTTCGCTGTCTTAATCGGCTGCCTCGCCCTGCTTCTCTGGCGGAGATTCTCCGGCTCCAAATCAGCCAAACCATATGGAGATCCTCCGGCTCCATATGGATCGTGGCCATCGTATACACCGCGGTGGACGGTGACGAAGGTGTCACGAGCGATGGCGGCTTTGATGATGAGCTGGGGAAGGATCGATTTCCCAATCGTGTCTGGGGGTGGCGGCGGCGGCAAAGGCGAAGGAGGGGGGTTTGTTGGTTGTGGGTTTTCAGATCTACTTGATCTGTCCTCACAACTTCCGTCATTAGAGACTTCACTATTCTTATTCTTCTTCTCTCTATTTCAGAATGGAATCAATCAGATGATCTAGCAACAGAAGAAGAGAGGTCGAAAAATTTGTTGGCGATGGATCGATTTGGTTCTTGGTCGATTTGGTTCTGGAAAGAAAGAGTCTTGTTTTTTTCTCGAGAGCCTCTTCCACAACAATTACATTCGCCAGCTCGAGAGCCTCACTGAGCTGCTCAAATTGTTGGTTGTGTTGGTAACAAAAATTTGGTAGTGTTGGCGAAATGTGAGAGTTGTTTGGAATTTTGACTGAAATAGAACAAATCAAAGTGAGAATTTTTGGTGGATGTTTTTTTATGTTCTTGATGATAAAAGAGGCAAAAAAGAGGTTAAAAATGTACACAGAGGTAATACCGTCCGAAAAGCCTCAATCACCCACTTTTCTAACAGAACATGACAGAAGGGTGCTGAGTGTCCACGGAATATTCCGTTAAATGGGTGCGGAGTGTCTTTATCCAAAACTCAGGGGTGGTCTGTGGGTTTTTCCCTAAACCCAGGGGTGGTCAGTGTCTTTTACCCATTGATTTAATATGTATGCTTTATTCAGCAATAAACTTTTCCAAGTCGGACACTTATTGTGAACTTTTTCAATTAATAATCGAAAATTCTTTTTTTGCGAGCGACAACCGTTGTTTTATTAGAGAAACAAACCCGAAATAAGAGCCTATATGATCAACAGGGTTGATATTAGGCAAGGATGCGAGATCAGAGATCAGCGATTGGAGAAATCTATGCGAATTGCTTAAAGATGTCGAGAATTGTTATAATAGAGTGGCCCACATTTGCGGTGATTTTAGAAAATAATATACTATCATATGCGAATTGGAGATGGGAAATACAGGGCCATCTCGCGAGGAAGGAATACATTCTAACAGGCCCTAACTGCAATCATGTAAAGAAATAGATCTACAAAGAACCTCTGCACATAAAATAAAGAGAAAAGGCGACATGGAATCACCTTGACATAATCCAAAGTGAGTTTTGAATAATTAGGAAGGGGAGCCCTTGATCAAAACAGTTCAAGAGACGTGGTGACATATTCCATGATAAGGCTTATGATTTTACAAGGGAAGTGAAATTAATGTGAAGTATGCTTACGAAAGTCCCACTGAAGCTTATTAAATGTCTTAGAGATGTCAAAGTTTTAAGACAGTTAGGAATGGACCCTCGAATGACCTAGATTTTGAAATTTCATGGATTAGCTCTTGGGTTAAAAAAAATATATTATCCTGAATGAGCCCAGGAACAAACCAATTTTGCTTATCCGCTGTAATACTAGACATAACAACTTTTATTCTATTAGCTAAGACTTTAGCAACAACTCTGTAGAGGGCATTTCAAAGACTTATAAGCCTAAAGTCGTCAACTGATAAGGGTTTAGGGGACTTAGGGATCATGCAATTTTTCCATGGTGGTGTAGAGTAAATTTTACTCTACATGACCATGCTACAAAATTCTTGTACCGTTTTGCTAATCAAATCACCGAGTCAAAGTTACCCAGTGAATAGTGACAAAAAGTGAAATATGCTATTCCTAAAAGAATATTTATTTTATTTTGCTTAAATTAGAGAGAAGTAAAGGAACATTTACAATGGTCTAAGATCAAATTTCTATATACTATTTTTTTTTTTTCTTTTTTTAGAGGGAATTTATATATATGATTGAGCCAATTCATTTTTACCCTTATACGTTGTACCTACAAAAATTATTCGAAAGCATGATGAGGTAAGTCAAAGTTATTTAAAAGATAACAAAAACAAATAATACTGCAAAAAATTTTGTAGGTACAACGTTTCAGGGTTAATACTGCAAAGAGTTAATTCTTACAACTACAAATAATTTTGCTTGTTTAGCATTATTTTCCCTATCTTTCAATTGGGTGTTACGGCGGACAACCCTAGTGTTACACTAGAGTTGAAGGTCGAAGTTGAGGTTGGGGATGTAGTCGTGGCTGCCACAGATGGGCTTTTGGATAATATGTTTGGCTCTGAAATTGAAGAAATTATGAGTCTTGGAGTGGACTTCACACCTCAAGAGCTAGCTGAGTTCATAGTAGCCACAACATTCCACAACTCGTGCGACAAACATGCAGTTGCTCCCTTCTCCGTGAAGGCAAGAAAAGCGGGCCACAAACACAGAGGGGGAAAAAAGGACGACATCACTGTTATTGTCGCCTTCATAGAGAAATCGGAATAGATCTAGCTAAGCATTGTATGGAAACATGGCTAGTCACTGATTGAACAAGTTTTTTTTCTTTCAAAACAAAGATATAACAACAAAAAGAAGTTGCATGTTAAATGTAGTAGTTGTAAGAATTAACTCTTTCTTGGCATGCGGCCTGTATAGTGATTTTACATAAAATGGGTAGTTTATCGCAACTAAACCTAATTTTAAATGTTAATAAATTACATAAGGGAGAAATAATTTATCATGAAATCTCAACTCAGCTAAGTCGTTGTAGTATAGTGGTAAGTATTCCCGCCTGTCACGCGGGTGACCCGGGTTCGATCCCCGGCAACGGCGTCTTTCTTAGTTTTTGGTAGGCCCTGCGCAGTTGCTGGTATCCCATTCATTTGAGCTTATTTATTTTGATAGGCCCGCACGGTTGTCCTCTGTTATATAGATTGTTGAACTGTGTACACAATATAATATAACAATGCTCGTCTAAGTAGTTCCATGCATAGAAAATTAAACGAAATGGTATACACCTCTTTGTAAGTTCTTTGATTTGTATACGTCAATTCAGTAAGTTAGCAGCAGACTCGGTAGACAGCAAATAGTAGTGTCCTGTGATGGTTTCACATTCTTCGGTTCTTCTCTGTCTCTTGCTGCTCTATGATTTTGAGCTGTGCTCAGTGAGTGTACTATTTCAACACTATATATCAATCAATGCGGTCCAAGACTCCAAGGTTCTGTCTCTCCTAGGAAGAAAAAAACTCTCTGCCCACCATAACTGATAACAAGTTAATAACCATAAACAGAACAGCCCAAACAGAAACACAAGTTTATCATGTCATATCCTTGGCAGCCGCTTAACGTGGTAATAAAATAACAACAAAAAACAGACAATAACATTTCCATTGCATTTACCCAGTCACAAGGAGACATAATTAGCGGGATCAGAAGTAACAACCTGCACGATGATGCCCCATATACAACACTAACAATACTTAGTTTGGTTGGCCGCGTTTCAAGAAGCTAGCAAAGCTCAAGAGGAATAAACAACAAAAATTACTCCTTACTGACAAGAAACATCATAGCAGTAATCACGTTAGGAGAAACCTAGTAATAATTTACGGTGTTTGTATGGTCGGTCGTAAAACCAAGTCAGGCTTAGTAGTTTCTGAGAGGGGCTTCAAGGCGATACTTCTCCAGATCAGCATCGAGTTCTTTAGCAGATACCACCACCTTCTTCACCTTTTTGCTTCTACCCTCCTCCTCGAGCTCCTTCCTGATTCCTCGACCAACACCACCACGATACCCTCCCCTACCTCCGCCCCTTTCTTGCCTAACAACCAACCAAAAATAAATAAATAAAAAATCAATCAGGATACGACAACATCCAGCATAAAGCCATCAACTTCTGGTGGGGGTTCAAAAGAATAAGAGAATAGTTACCTCCTGAAACAGTAGCCTGGATTTCCCAATATTCCTTTGGCATTTGGGTAGGAGAAAGGAGCAGGAGCAATAACATTCACACCTACCAACTCAATCTTCATCGGTTTACCATCAAGATGAACACCGTTGTATCTCTCCACAGCTGCTACAGCATCTACTTTATGCACAAAAACTACTTCTGCCGTTCCCTACAAGAAAGAAAGGACACTCCTTTTAAGCCTCTTCTGGTCAACTTGAAATTACTACAGAAGTCAGATAAAAAAAATTACTACAGAAGGTGGGAGTGGTGCAAGAAATTTAAATATACCTTTGATTTTCCATTGCGATCATAGTGGACTGCATGTCCCTTCAGCACCCCAACATCTGAGAATAACAGCTGCATAAAGCAGAAATCAGAACAAATTTTAATCAGCTGATACAAATGAACATGCACATTCCTAAACTGGAAACTAACTTTGCGACAGATGAATTAAACTGTTATCTCATTCTTTTACAAGTTGGTGCATCTTCTGACCAGTCACTAGTGCAACACCACAAAATTACCTTGCTTTTTCACTGTTAACCCGTCCCTGAGACAACGAGATATACTCCATTATTTAACAATGGCCAGTTGCACAAAAAACTTTCAAAGCATTTGTGCAACCTGGGGGGGGGGGGGGGGGGGGGGGGTGTTATACATAAGCTCTCTGAGAATCAAAGATTGGACAACATGAGCAAGCCTGACAAGAATACGGAAACTGAAACATTCTTTAACACCAGTTTCAGTATCAAATTGTTCAGAAATAACAAGTAATACTACAGTCGAAGTGTTAATATCTTAGCAGAAGATTTGGAAACTGCAATAATTAAAACTCTTCTATTCTGAGACATGAAGAAATAATTTCAGCTGTAGCTATTTCTCTGAGAAAGCTACACAATTTGAAATTTCGTTTTTCACAAAACTGATGCATAGATTGGCAAGGATGCTAAACTTTTAATCATAGGACATGGGAGACCAAGAACTGCATTGACCTACGTGGTAAGAATGATTTTTTTTCTTCCTATTTTCACTTTGAAATCTAGGGATGGAAGAAGCCTATTCAATTCCACAACCAGCATGGGGAGTTGAACCAAAGCCCTCATGCATCTTAGGCCGAAACATTATGCCACTCCGCTACATGACCTTAGATCAGAATGTTGTTAACAGGATCTTCCCACCATAGCACCTATTAATATGAATTCACTAGAAAGTTCATAAATTCACAGTGAGAATAGTCAAACCAGGATCTCAATCCAATATGCCGATTAGAAGAAATCGCCCTATCAGCTGGATGAAATTGGTGGCTCAAACACGTCCAATTATTAAGTTAGTTAATTGTCATTGAGTGCTTGCTTAATGTTGGCAGAAAATGCTCACAATATACTTTCAAGTTACTACGCTCATTATGCATTATTGTACCTCTTCAAGTGGGATTGTTGCTTCAAATCTATCACTTCATTGCAAAAATATCAAGTTCCAATCTGGATCCAAAGAAAATTCTGTAATCTAAGTTCTGAAACTTGTCAGTCATCACAAAAAAGAAACATATTTGCACGAGGGTACTGCAAATTATATTGTATTGCTTTGACTTGACTTGAGGAGGATTAATCCTACAAATTTACCACAATATCAGAGTATTTGAGTTACAGTGACATCATTTACCAAAATATTTGATATAGTTAAACTTAACAAGCTTTTAGAAACAGAATCAAATTTTTCCTTTTTTAGATAAGCAGAAAACCATCAGTTCACAATCCGACTAAGTTAGCAATTCGTACAATTGATCCTTAAATAAAAGGATTTTACACTTCAGATACTATGACCACAAATCAACAATGACCTGAACGTACAGTAATACAACATGTTCTCACGTCCAACCTCACTGTCAGCTCAGATAAAACAAACCACAAGGGTCCAAGGACCTTTCTCCCCCAAAATATTATGGAATTATCAAAATTTCACCCCACCACGGCACTTTTCTTTTCCTGATATTTCAGAAAGACCCGTGGGACAAACGTCTCGTAATTTCTTTCCCTTTCTGACTCTGGTCATTATTTAATCTTCACAAAAAGAAAACCAAGAGCAAAAGGTACCTCAACAACAAAATAAATAGGTAACAGAAAGAGAAACCAAACAGACGATAACATAAGTCATCCATATTGCCTAAACTTATTCCTAGCCAGACACAACAACTACGAACACGAGAAATGCAATCCGAAATACCATAACTTGCAAAGTGACTCAACGAGCTTTTCTGTACTTGTTCTTATACCAGAACATAGTAACATGGGCTTTTCTTTTCCCAAGATGAATCCAGAGTTTTTAAACATCAGAACATTAAAAAAACACCAGTAGTGGTAAAGCCCAGATAAACATTGACAAAGTTCTAAATTTCAATTGACCCCAATACCTAGCCTCGCTTTCGAATCACAGGTCAAGGTAGCGACTGTAAATTATACACACACACATACATATTGATAGGTAATAAAAATATGTTCTTTCTTTGAGGAAATAAATAATAGTTTGTCTTTTGAGAACGTTCATCATACAGTAAAATTACGGCATCACAGACTCATCAACTGAGTGAAAGCAAAATAAGAAAAATGATTAAACTTACTAAATGTCAAAGTACTATCCAGCAGGATCTGGACTAAAATCCAGATGCACAAATTTGCCACAATCATCTAAGTTCATAAGTCCCAAGGGATCCAACACATCTTGGGAGAAAGACTCCAGCAAGATCACCGGGTGCATTCACAAAGAGCCACAGAACCAGAAAAGACAAACAAAAAGAAGAAAAGATGAAAATGATGAAGATTCCGAATCACAGCCTAACAGACAAGAAGAATGCAGCTGAATGTGGTTGGTGGAATGTAGATTTTGAGAAGTGACTACTGACCCTTGCAATTTCAAGCAAGGCTTTTCCAATCCTCTTGATTTGAAAAATCAGGGAGTTAAGGTTGCAACCAGAGAATATCTGACTGCAACATCTACGGATCTACCTGGAAGAGTACTCAGGGAGGAAAATATGAAGTGAACCGCGTAAAACTATAGTGTTTAGTGGGCATTGGACTTGACGAATAACTGAGCATAGTTTTAAGTGTTCTGAGAAGCGAGGATTGTATCTTGCGGATAACGAATTCAAATGAAACCAATAAATATTTTATTTAATCCAATAGGATCTCTCGTCAACCAAAATGATGGCTTAAAATACCCTTTTTAACCTGAGGGAACAGAATGACTAGACCACAAGTTTATGCGACAGAACGAGCAAACTGTAACTTAATTCATGTACATTATAATAGACAAGAAGAGAGTTCAAAGTAGAGTTTACCCCAATAGTGTGGTTGTTAATTTATTAAAATTTATGGAAGTGTCATTTTATCACAGGATTATATTAATGCAGCCATTCAGTTTGAGCCAACTTTGCTGTAACTACCTAATAAAAGTAACACATGAAACCTACTAGCCACACATACAACAATATCACATTCGGAAATCATGCATCACCAAATCAATGCTAGTCTTCTGCTTTATATAATTCAACAATAGGTGACCGTATATAATCATTCAACTAACAGCTCACTGGCAGTTCTTCAAATCATATGTTAAACTGCATTATTCTGTTGTCCTCAATAATACTACTCAATGGAGAAGATTACGTGCCCAAGAAAATTAGTCTAAATTTAATATTATTGATACAACATAGACAACTATATTCACATCTCCAAAATCCACCCACGCTTTACGCCCTAACTAGGCACCATTTTAACCCATCAAGGGCCACAGGGCCTTAAAATAAACGACGGGGTAAACCTTAAATCAAGGGCCTCGGGTGGAAGCATGCCCCTAAGGCCAAGGCTATTACCCAAAACCCCCCGGAGTGTGAATTTTACTACATTTCGGAAGAGGTCAATAGGGAATTAGATAGTTCATTTGCACTTTGTAAATGAAAGCATACATATACCCAGTAACAAGAACAAAGTAATTGCAACTACCTACCTTCATATCCTTGTTAGAAACACCATGGTCCAAGTTGGAAATGTAGAGCTTGGTGCCAGAACCATCTTTTTCACCTATACCCACCAATGCCAGTGGCTGTAAATTGAACATTTGAGTCCCACATTCACGAATCACCAGATACTGCGTTTCATTTCATGAGAAACAAATCAAAAGGGGTTATTATTTAATTATTTTTTTCTTTAAATGAAGTTGTTGCAAAAGGAGGCATAAACCCCAAGCATGAAATGAAATGGGAGGAAGATGGGAGGAAGCCTAACTCACCGGCGTGTTATTATACGGCATTGCCCTAGGAGGAGCACGGTTGGCGCACCGACGCATTGGACCTGGACCGGGACCACAATCTCTGCCTCGACCTCGACCTCGGGCCCTGAAATGGCCATGATCGAGGGGCATAAGGCCTAAGCATGTGGAAGATTTGTTTCTATTTTTTCGGATGATGTCGTCGAGAGACATGTCTAGACAGTCAGCCATGATCGGCAGAAGCAGAAACTCACCGTCGTCGTGGTGAGAGTGGGTGTGAGGGTGGGGTTTAGGGTTTTGGGGGGCAGTGAATAGAATAGGATGTTTGTTAAACCCCGACAAAATGCATATTTGTTGGTTCAACCAATGGCCGGGCCGGTGTGTCTACTGTACGTCCCAGGGGCCTGCCTGTAATTTTTTTTGCGGTGCCCCCCCCTACCGGACAAAAAACACGGAAAATCATGGGGTGGTCACCGGTTCTAGCAGGTCACCACCCCCAGTGGATAAAAACGCGCAAATTTGGAAAAAACTGCAAAGAAACTGATTCAGCATTATCCAAAATTCACATCAGTGGATAAAAACGCAAAGAACCGGATAACACAGTAAATGATCAGACAAAAAAGGTCAAATAACGGATAAAATGTCAAGGTACTTAACTAAAACATTCACACAGTTAATGTAATCCCTAGAATAAATCAGTCCAGTCATTCCCAACACGTCTTGAAGAGTTTTGGTCACCCATTCCCTCGGACCAGTTGTATTCGAGTTGGAAATCATAGTTTGTTGCGACGCTTGCGATTGAGATTGGCCGACATTTTGACCGGAAACACCAACTGGAGGATTCGGGCATGTAGTTCGATTGTGTCCGTATTCTTGGCATCTCCCGCACTTCTTTCGAACATTTTTGGAGCTCCCTTTTGGTTTTGTATCACCTTTGGATGGAGGCATTACGTGGGCGTACTCTTGTGAGTTGACATTAACCACGGGCTCTTCACCATTTTCTTGCTTCAAAATAATGTCCTTGAGACCCCGTATCATCAAGTCAACATGTTTTTGTCAATAGTCGTAAGTCTCTTGTGATGTTCCACCCATGTCACTAATCATCTCCATTCGTCCCTTCATGCAACCCCGACGAAATGCCTGGGTTTTTGGATCGTCACACCGTCTTATTTTTGGTTCCTGCATGGCTGGATCATCCTTGTAGAAGTCACTATCCGTCTTCTGCCATCGTTTCGATAACAAGTTTTCCGGAATGAATTGTACTCCTTTATGAAAGAGCACAAAAATAATGTGGCCACAAACCATATGTGATGACTCAAACCTCTTGCAGGAACAGTAGAGCATGTTATTATCACGTTGACAGAAAACGGTGTGCTGCCAGGAAAAAGATCAAAGCTTTCAGATATTTTATTTGACAGGTTAGATAGAAGTTATGAACATATAGATAAGAATGAAAGTACTGGAAAGAACTGTGCTGTAAAATAAGGACATCAGATATTTCAATTGACAAACTAGATTGATACCTAAATATAACAGATAACAGTTTAAAGCAGTCATAAGAGATAGTGTATCATGTGAACTTACTAGAGATGCCATTTCCTTCTCCCTTGTGACATAGATTGCATCCATGTCATATTCAGGTATTTCTTCAACACCAATAGCTTTGTATTGACTTGCCTTCCTGGCTTGCTCCCTGAACTTCGCAAACACAGCCCTAGTGTAGAACATGGCCGCATGCTCTTCAAGTAGCTTAAATTGGCTTGTTAGGATAGGAAGTGATTGGTCAGAAGTACAATGTTGGCTTGTTATCCATTGCTTCTAGGAAGCAATTTAATACCCATTTGTACGATTCCGTGGTCTCATCTTGTAGAACTGCAACTGCGAAAACGCACGTCTGAAAGTGATTGTTAACACCGGAGAGTATGACAAGAGGCTTTAGGTACATGTTGGTTTTGTAGGTGGAGTCAAGCACCAAAACATCTCCAAACTTTACATAATCTCGTTTGCATCTCTCGTCACGCCAGAAAATGCTTTGTAACTGTTGATTTTCACCCAACTGGAAACTGAAAAGCAAAGATATTTGTTTCAGGAATCTGGATAGAATCTATAAGCAAGTAGACAGTTATTGTAAACCAACATGAAACAGTATAGTAATTTGATATATCAGATAGAAATCTAAGGCAAATAGATAATCAAAACAAACAAAATGACAGTATTTCAAACAATACCTTTTGAATACACCCCCGTGGGTATGCTCAAGGGTGTCAATGTATTGCAAGGCCAGCTGCCCATCTCCAGAGTTAGAGTAAGCCTTTCTCAATGACTGTAACTTGTTGTACAGGTCTTTGACAGTGTAACCAACTTTGGCGTAACCACCGGCTTGTGAGACCATTAATTGGAATGCTTCACAAGTTCTTATACCCACTTCCCTTAGTGAAATAACGTGTTCCAAATCATGTTGACTGACCTTCCTATGACACCTAAGCTTGTGTGTTACTTTGGGGTCCGCTAGGGGATGCGAGTGCTTAGAAGTGACTTGCTTAACACGAAACTGTTCGTTCGGGGTAGATCGAGCAATACGAATTCGTGCTGGACAGTCACATCTAGTGTCATTCTTATCCTCTCTCTTCCTATCAGGCCTTAAGTAGCACTTCTTTAATCGATGGCCTTGTCGGGCACATACGAAGATTCTTGACTTGATTCGTTGTCCGTATTTGTCGAAACACCTACGGTTATCCCTCCGAATGCCGAATCCATTTACAAATGCATACAAAAGGTACCAATTGTACGCCTCTTCTTCGCTATTGAACCTCTTCTCCATGATTTGTTCTTCAGAGAGTGATCCCTCTGAAACAAGAAGCACATTTATAAGTAACGAGTGCACTACATCATACTCTTAATAAAAAACATCCAATAATATATCTTACCGTTCACTATATCATTATCGTGTATGACATTGGAGAAATCTGCGTCATCATCAGTGGGAGGAGGCTCATTGAGATCAAACTTCCTTTTAGGAGATGCATTCACCTCTGTTTCCAGGTTGTTTGAAATACCATCTGGACAGTTGCCACAATTTTCTGGAAGGTATGAGCTATTATCTGCAGGAACATGTAACCCAAACACAACACTATTTTCCTCCATTTTTTTGGAGGAGAATGCAGAGAGTTGTAGTTCAAAATGAGAGTTGTTTGTTCAGTTCAAACTGATAATTCAAAATGCAAATAGTTGGATGATTATTATCATTGGAAATTACATTAGCATTGGAAACAACATAAATCTTTAATGTTGCGGCTCAAGGCCTGATAGTTATCATTAGCACGCCCAAATTAATGCTTTCCAGTAAATAGTGAAGAAGAAATACATATTAAACATTGAATTCTGTTCTGACAGACATTGTGACTTTCTGGATAAAAACTCAAAACAGATAGAATGCAGATTAAGCGTATTAGACATTTTTAACCATAAACCCTAAACCCTAAACCCTAAACCATAAACCCTAAACCCTTCTGGATAAAAATGTAAAGCATACAAATACGATAACTGTCTCGGATAAAAATACAAAGCAACTTGATTGGGGGTATAATTGTCTTTCTCCATGTCATGTCTCGTCTGCTGCAAAAAAGTAACTGCTAGTGAAACCTCCACCATTGATGGCAGTTGGGTTCCCATTTTAGTCATCATCTCAACTAGTCAATTCAATTCAAATTTTTGATTTGAATCTCTCACATCAAACTCTCAAACTCTCTCTTCATCTTCTGCAACCACCACAGGCCTCTCTCTCTCATCCAAACTCTCATCTTCTCTATTTCATCTTCTGCAATTTCATGGATCCCATTGATGAATCCGTTTCTCCTTCAAAAATCACAATGGATGTTTGTGATGAAGTGAACAAGTCCATTACAATGGATGTTGAAGAAAGTGGGCATGTCTCTGAAACTACAGAGGTTCCTCCGGCGACCACCGAAGCCCAAAATGAAGAGGAAATCGATGCAACTCCGGAGACCTCCATACCGGATAGTAAAGATGAAAACCCAGATCTAACTGCAAATCCGACTGTAAACACTTCAAGCGCTGTAGAAACTGAAGAAATCGAAGAAACAGTCGGAGTACCAGATAACAACAAAGAGCAGGAAGACATCATCCAAGGCGTGGAAGAAACTGAAGAGACTCAAAAACCAGTGGATCAAATTGATGAAACTCAGGACACAACCGGTGCACTAGCCACAGGTATTCCAACTTCTGAACTTGCTTTGTGTGTTTTTGATGGATTGAAACCCACCGGTGACCATTTACCGCCGAATTTAGGGTCTGGAGAAGGTGGGAATGTAGGGGATGGAGAAGGTGAGAATGTGGAAGAACCACAGGAAGTTCACAAAGAAAACCCTACCCCAGCCCCAAAATCCCAAACTGAAACCGAAGAAGGTAGCCGGAAAAGCCCTAGACTGAATAGAAGGCTGGACTTCAACAAAGAACAAGTCAAACCAAAGAGGAAACAAAGAAAACAAGCAAAACCAACCAGGGTAGTAATACAACAGAAAGAAACGAAGAAAACAGTGAAGAAGAGGAAGGAAAGAGACCCAAGCCCACATGAGGATATTGACCACACTGAAGAGGTTGCTCTAGAACTGTACATGTGAGTTATTTCTTATCCGTTCAAAGTTTTTGTCTGCATATTATGAATTATTGTCTAGATCGTTTAGAGTTCTATCCACCATATGTATCCTGTTTGGTTGGTCCAATTGTGCATACTGTAGATCTATAATATTCTCAGGGCATACCAAAAAGTTTACATTTATATCCATCATTTGTATCTTGTTTGGTTGGTCCAATTGTGCACACTGTAGCTCTATAGTCTTCTCAGAGCATACTACATATTTTACATTTCTATCCATCATTTGTATCCTTCAAACAATTCATCGTCTGTTTTAAACTGTGTTCTATGAGTTTTACTAGGAAGTTGTTTGTGCAGCCAAAGTAGGAAACATAATTATAAACTGAGGAAGGATGGACAGCCGAACAAGAGTCAAAGAAATTCAATGATTCGGGAATGGAATGTAATGGATGAGTATGCAAAGCAAGAATGGGTGGAAGAGGCTCAAAGAAAGATGCAAGAGGATGCAGCATCCACTGAGACAGAAAGTGGTGATGACTACAGGGTGGAACCAAGATCCACTTCAAAACAAAAGGAACATGAGGATGCTGAGTACAATGAGGCAGTAGCACCACCACAAGAAACAGCACCACAAAAGGAAACTGCGCCACAAAGAGAAACAGCACCACAGCAAGAATCATCTACTGGAGCTACTAGAGCATTCATCCGGTTTCAGTGAGTTCCACTTCTATCCACAACCTAGATTGTTTTAAGTATTGTGCTTTAAGTTGTTATTTGACAGTGTGATTTGAATGTATTAGATTTCTATCTGAATTACAAACATATCTTTCTATCTCTGAACTTGTTTTAAACTGTCTTGAAGGCTTTAAGTTGTTGTTTGACAGTGTGATTTGAATGTATTAGATTTCTATCTGAATTACAAACATATCTTTCTATCTCTGAACTTGTTTTAAACTGTCTTGAAGGCTTTAAGTTGTTGTTTGACAGTGTGATTTGAATATATTAGATTTCTATCTGAATTACAAACATATCTTTCTATCTCTGAACTTGTTTTAAACTGTCTTGAAGGCTTTAAGTTGTTGTTTGACAGTGTGATTTGAATGTATTAGATTTCTATCTGAATTACAAACATATCTTTCTATCTCTGAACTTGTTTTAAACTGTCTTGAAGGATGGAGAGGATTGACTACTACAAGAATGTTGAGGGTATTGATTCAATTACAAAAGACATTACAGACAAGATAAGGGAAGACTGGTTTTCCATGACTGAGTACCAAAGGGACATATACGTTAAAGAAGCAGGCCAGGAGAGGAGGAGAAGAGAAATTTAGAGGAGCAAGGTGTCCTACAGGCTAAGCCAAAGAGGGTTTCAAAAAAGGCAAGAGTGGTAGAAAGGTTGAAGGAAAGGGAAGTTGTGGCAAAAGCATGACATAAAAAGAAGGGTGGGAAAAAAGAGAGGTGGAAGAGTTACATGTCCCTTCCAAAGATTTGCGATCTCTATCATGGAATGACTGATGAGCAGAAGGAATGGATTGAGAAGATAGGACTGGGGGGGGGGGGGGGTTAAGGCATTTGGACATCTTGTATACACCTGAACCTTTCAATGCTTTCATATACGATGCCTATGACCCTGCCACACAATCTATCTCTGCCCATGGTCGGGAGTACAGAATCACAGATGAGACAGTTGGCTGGTTGCTTGGGGTGAGTACCACAGGGGAAATTCTTGAAAAAGAGGAATCCGATGTGATTTCGAAGAAATTGGCCCGTGAGCTTGACCTGACTAAGGCATGCACAAATGTCACTGATTACTTTCCCTGGTTCCTGAAAGAATAGAATAAGATACTAAGTGATGAGTGGAAGAGGAGGGTAGTGGTGTTCATTTTGGCATGTTTTGGGATGCCGAACACAAGACTCGGAGTCAGAAACACACTGGTTCAGTATGTCATGGATCTGGAGAGGCTGGAAAATGTTAACTGGGCAGGTACTTGGCTCCAGTTCCTTAAAGCTCAGCACACTCCGGTGAAATTGAAGGAGGCAATCCGAGGGGCTGGTTGCTTGTTGATACCAATGGTAACTGTCCATTTTACTTGTCTATCTGTCTGTTTATAATATCTATCCAAATGTATAACAAATCTGTTTTGCATGTGCAGATGGTGTACTTGGAGAAGTTCGTTCCAAAGCACCACAAACACCCTAAAGGATGTGAAGATGCAGAGACAAGGCCTAGACTGAAGCTATGGGACACTGACAACCTGAATTCCAGATGGAAATTTGTACAAAAGTACATGAATACAGTAAGACCTGTAACTATATCAATCTACTCCATGTGGTTTACATTTCTATCAGAAAATACATATCTGATATCCCTGTTTTTTGAACAATGCAGCTGGAGTTGCTTCCACTACCACACAACAAAGATGATTTCAAACCCGATTTCAGCAAAAAAGAGCAGTGGGATGAGGTCATGTTAATGGTCAATGAACAAATAGGAAGCGTTGTCGAACAGGTCGTGCAGAGGGTACTAGAGAAGAGGTTGGGTAAGCAAATGCAGTACCCTGCAGAGGAGGAAGAAGAACATGAAGAGGAGGAACAACAAAATGATGGAAATTCAAGAGAGGGCAGACAACAAGAATCCGGAGGCAACGGCAAAATTGACCCAAAAGAGCCACAACAGCACAGTACTGTAGATACCACAGCTACAAGTCCATTCAAACCTGTAGAAGTTTCAGAAGAGAACACATCAATGGTTTGCAACAATTTGATAAGTTATATGTCTATCCATCTAATGTGTCATACTGTCATGTTTTGATTTCTATCCATATGTTTCTTATTGCAGGCAGCATCCAACAAGCTTCCACCCAAGTATCCAATACAAGTATCTTCAACTCCCACCATGCCTGGTCATGCATCACCAAGGGTTTTCCCACCCATCAGGCCTGCACCTAAGGTGCCAGCTCCTCCCATCGGAAAGAATACTGTCAGTCCATCGAACAGAGGAGGGAGAGGGAGAGGGAGAGGGAGAGGTAGAGGAAGAGGAAGAGGAGGGGAGAGGGAAACAGTAAAGGGCCCAAAGAGAAACTCGGAGAGAGTACGGATGCAGGGCACGTTTGATGTTGTGCTGCCAATCATGCCGGAAGTAGAAGACTGCTGGTTGCATTTCTACATGAGCCGTCAGGCTGTTGAGGGCATGAAAGAGAAGCCGGAACTACGGACCCCATTTCAATAGTGAGTACCCTTTCCCTACATTAAAATGTTTGTGATTGATCAATCTCATTGTTTATTTATAAATGGAATGAATCATCGTTGATTAAATGGAACGTACCCTTTCTCTACAGTAACCTCATTGTTGATATAAATGGAGTGGCTAGTATAGCATGGTATTATTCATGGCAGCTGGAGGCTCCTACCTTCTTAGGAGATACGGTAAATGAATAAATAATCTTTACTTTATGTTCTATTTCCAAAATGAATATTACGTTGTAAAATTAGAACGTTAACAGAACTGTTTGATTGTTTTAAACTTTTATCCAAAATTGTATCCATTCAATCTGCAGATGCTCGACTGCATGTCCCACATCCTCCACCTCCAAGAGAAATTTAGGACTGATGAGGAAAAGAAGATATGGTTCTTTCCATGCATGTATGCTGTAAGTATTAAAACACTGGAATCATTGCACTTAATTTCGTCGTTGATTGATCAATACTACATTTCTTTAATGCGGTCATTTTCATGCACATCCATTGGGTCAGAAGAATGCAAATGGTGGGATAAATCCGATGTACATGGGGGACATGAACTCGATGTCTATGGTAAGCGTTACGTCCTAGTCCTCCAAGTGTCAATAAGAAGGGCATTTTTGACTTGGTTTGTTCTTTGGCTTATACAGGTTTCTATTCCCCTCGACATCCACGAAACGCATTACTTTCTCATGGTATTGCACTTTATTGAGGAAAAAGTGTACATCCTTGATCCGATGTCGAGGTACATTTACCTACCGGATGCCATTCGTGAGAAGCTTGGACAAATGCACACCAATTTCAGCATATCCCTGCCAGAATATAGAGCTGTTCATGACATCAGAAAGTGGGAGATTGTTTGGACAAAGCCTGACATTCCAAGGCAACATAACAAGTAATGTCTTCATACTAATGTTTCAATCTAGATTGTTTACATTTTTATCCAGTTGTTCAGTAATGCTATTTACTTTCCTTTTTCCAGCTATGACTGTGGAGCTTACGTGTGCTTCTACATGGCAAATCTGAGGGAGCTGATCCCAGACCCTGTTCGGAGGATAAAGATCAATGAAAAATACATAAGAATCTGGCTCGCCAATGAAATTGGCCGTTCCGAGTTCAACGACCTCCGACGGGACCTTCTTGATGGTGTGGACAGATTCAAGTATGAGGAAAACAATGAGGACTTATTTGCCAGAAAGTACATGGACATACCTACGGTCTATTCAGCCTTTAGGAATCGTTACTTTCGAGTAGTCCATGACTAGGAGAAATATGTGATTTTGTGTTGTTTTGAAAACAATTTAACTTATGTCTGTTTGTTTGAGAATGCTGACACTGAGGGTGGTGAATCTTTCTAGGGATGTAATAGTTGTCTGGTTGAGGTTCCAAAACTCTATTTTTGTTTACATTGCATGCTACCTGTTTATAAATCCAGTTTGTATGTGTTGGATTGTTATCTGCATATTTTTGTTTATGTTTGTTTGTTTGACATAAATAAAGCCTGTGTGTTTTGGATTTTTATCTACATTCTACCTGTTTATGTCTGTTTGTTTGACAATGAGGGTGGTGACTATTTCTGTGGCTGTAATAGTTGTGTGGTTGTGGTTTCAAAACCATGAACTTAACTATTTTTGTTCATGTGAACTACATTACATTCTACCTGTTCATAAATAGTATCTTTATGTTTTGGATTTCTATCTACATTTTGGTCAAATCTGTTTCCCACTCGTGACCACATTCACTGATTCCTTTACTTTGTTAATCAGCATATACTTTGGTATCAGTGTAGTCAAACCTGTATTTATGAACCCTTTACTCCACATTTATGTCCAACAACAAACCACCCTTCCCTTCTCCTACTTATACACCCAACCACTCTTGCACAAGCACATCTGCCATATAACTCCTGCTCTCCACCATCTTCTCCTCCTCCAAATATCCCCAAATTCTCATCACCATTCAACTCCTCCTCTAACCAATACCGTCGTAACCCCGAGTATGGACCAAGGTATTGTAACTGTGGAAGGATACGAGTGATGAGAAGAGCTGGTCCTAACACAAAGATCTCAGGTCGAGATTTCTACCGGTGCCCACTGCCTCAGGGGTCTCAATGTAGTTACTTTGTATGGGCGGACGAAGAACCGCCATGCTTTTGCGAGGAGACAATGCAACGATGGTCCAGAATTATTGAAACAACAAGACGAATGAGGTCTGAAAATCAAGAAATGCTAAGGAGACAAAGGATATCGCACACATGCATCATCGTTCTTGCATTTGCGTTACTTTTCGCAATAATTGTTTTTTTTTAAGTGAAACGACAGTTGCAAGGTGTGCTTCTGTCCACTTTTATGTTTCACAAGTCATGTATCTTCCTTTTAAACCTCCAGTGCTTGCAAATCTGCTGTAATAACTTAGTTGTAGAGCGTTGTTTGCGTTTCTATCTCGTTTGTTTAAGTTTCCGATTCTATTCATTTCTGTCCACTTTTAATTATTTCTATATGTAGTTTTATCTCCATCTTTACAGTTTTATCAATTTCTTTACATTTCTATCCAAATTTCTGATGGCGGCGCCCTGGGGTCCATTTTTTTGTCTTTTAGCGGGTAAAACCGTAATTACCGGCAAAAACTGGCTGAGCCGGTTTCTTCCGCGTGGGGCCAGGACGTACTGTAGCCTCCGCGGGTTAAAATTAGAACTGGGGGTACCTTTTTCAGCTACTTTTGAGTTTCGAGACAGATCACAAATTTTAGGGGTAAAACCGACAAACAAGAAAAATTCAATCTCGTTGACCTTCCATTTCAACTACAGGTCCATAGGAAGCAAAAGCAGAGCAATGGCGTATGCAGCGGTGGCGTATGTTACTGTGCGCCTACCCATTGGCTGCACCACCACCACCATCAGCACCACCAAGAGGTTCAGAATTGGTGCTATCAAAGCGCAATTCAGTGAAAACAAAGAAGACCCATTACTGCGAGCCGCCATAAATCGAGCTTCTTTTCGGTTCCAGGAGACCCTTCGTCCAGGTAAATCCCCCCTTCTTCAAAGCACCATTATTCTCGGATATTTCTTTCAGTGAGGAAAAGTAGAGTTTTTTTTTTTTTTTTTTTTTTTTTGTTACCCCAATAATCTGAATTACTTTTTTTTTAGAGGAAAATAATCTGAAATACTAATATCCATATATTGGGTGAGTTTGATATGCATCTTAAATTGAATTATAATTTTATGTCACAAAAATAGTCTATGAATGAACCCAAAATTAGGTGTGTTTTGTGAAAATATGTTTACGTCCAAAAGCTCAAAAAAGGCTTGAAGAAACCAACTTTTTTCTAGACTCAATTTTAACACTATAAACTTAGAACTCTAAATCCAACTTTTCAGCTTATAAGTCCATACCAAACACTAATTATAAGTTGGCTTCAATTTATAATCCAAAACTGACTCACAAGCTGCTTATAAGCCATACCAAACTCCCCCATTGTTCCCTGCTTGGCATGTCAGTGAACTTTAGAAGTTGCTGTTTAAAATCAACTTGAAGAATCATGGAGTGCATCAATGGCAAAAATAGTAACTCAGAAAAGCAGTGGCATGAGGTTAGGGCACTTTTAGGCCTGGTTAGCTTTGAAATGGAAATTTAAAATGGAGATGCTGTGGTGTATGATGCACAGAAAAGAGCCCTATCTTATCGAGTTTGCACCTCCACGTTGGTGTTTCGTTATAGATTTAGTTTCGGTTAGCATTGACTACGGCTATTAGTGGAAACCATGGAATTATATTTGTTGTAGGAAGCTATAGGTCCTCATTTGTTCTTGTTAGTTGATGTTTTTATCTAATTCTTATATCATAAAAAATTTATGAACACCTAGTTGTAATGGTGGCATCCTTAAAGATTCCTGTGAACATATGCTAGAATAAATTCTTTAAACAATATAAGATGGCATCTTAAGGGGAGATACTTCTCCACATTTCTTGTACCAAAAACTAATAATTCCCCTTTCCTGATTTAAATTATGATGTGATTTGGAAAATATCTTTCTAGAGGTTCTAGAGAATACTGATCTCCTGAAATAGCTTCCGTCGTGTGTAGTTAGTAAGTTTTATTTTCTTAGTTATGTTGCTTCTCCATAGTCACTTTTTTCTGTGATTCGTTCAAAGAGTCTATAACAGAAACTATTGTTGCATCCTATTGAATTCTCATACAAGCAAAGGAGGTTATATCCTCTTTTTATTGGCTGTGCTTGCACTTGCAGATCCTCTTTTTATCGATCAATATGCCGGTAGCCTACTTCCTAATGACTTTGAGTTGGATAAAGGGCACTGTTATCAACATTATTGCATAGCTACGAGGTTCATTGATGATAAATTGCTCGAGACAGTAAACAAAATGGACGGACTTAAGCAGGTAAAGAAGAAACATGCGTACACCTAGTTGGTTAGTGTAGTGATGAAAGTTGCATAGGTTTCTATTTACCCTGTAGGTTGTTTTGTTAACAGATGGGATGGACACGCGGCCATATAGGTTGAGTTGGCCAACCTCAACGGTAATTTTTGGTGTATCCCCGGAATTTGTATCCAGGAAAGCCCGCCAAAAGTTTGAAGGTACATTTCACTGGAACCAAAGTGGTTGGTCCTTGAACATAATAAAAAAATGCAGCTTTCTGTTACATGGTTGATCTTTTATCGTACACTTCTACATCTAAATTGGCCTAAAGATTTTCAGATGACCTATATTTATGGCAAAAAAATGGGCCAGTCATTTGGTCACCTAACTTTGTGAGATATATGTTATCCCAAAGAGATACATCTGTGCTAAGTTAGGTTATCCTTTAGATAAAAGCCATGAATATTGAGAAATATCGTGGACTGAAGAAAATAAAGCCATTAAGTGAATGGTTAGAAATAAGTCATTCAAATCCTATCAGACGAGATTGCTTGTATGATAATAATAACAAGTTGATATTGTGATATAATTGCAGAGTTTATGCTTACTATCTATGGACTAGTGAGTTATCATGGTTTAGAATATCCTCTTACGAACATTAGGTGAACACTTCAAACAGCCATCACTCTAAGGCTTGTAAAAGCTCCTGGAAAAGACATTATTGATCAAGTAGTTATTGAAGAATGTGACAAGTGCTCCAGACTTCCAATTCTGAACATGAACTTTCTCTTGTACTGCATTTTTTTTTTTCTGTTATCTTGTAACTCCCGTAGTATCTTGTTGACCGAAGGTTAGATGTGGGAGCTAAAGTTAGAAAAGGCTGCTTGTTTCGTCATGTTCCATTTGAGGCCGGTGATATACACCAAACTCTACGCGACAAAGGGTTCAAGGCAGATCAACAGAGTGTTTGGGCCCTTCAGGTGAGAAAGAAAGCAACACCCTTTCACTGTTCTCGCACATCCATGGCTTGCATTTTTGGGCAAAACTCAAAAGCATAGCTCTTTTGTTTTAGGGACTTCCATTGGAGACTGCGTCCAGTTTTGAAGCTGTATTGTCTGCAGTTAGTAGTTTAGCCATGAATGGGTGTGTTCTCCTTGGGGAATTGCCTGCTTTGTGGGCAGACACCAAGGTTAGCTCTGGTTCTAACAAATGACATGCGTCATTTGAAATGTTTGGTTGTTTGGTCTCGTACAAGACTTTCTAATGTCCAAATGCTTCTTCTAGCTGGATAACTTGAGAATGGCGGACAAGGTTTTTATGAGCCATGGTTTCCGAGTAGTTATAATCAGTCATGAAGAAGTTGCGACGAATCTGGACAGGGAATTAGCACCAGGTGACACTGAGAGCATTCTTTTTGTTGCTGAACAGCTGCGGTTTTCTGATGACCAGGTAAGATAGCTTCTCAGTTCAACAGACATGCTGATTAGTTAGGACAACTTAAATTTGCGCTGGAAAAACCTTGAATTCCTTAACTGGGTAGTGGCACCACACTCTAAAAAACTCAAGGTTCTTGTTCGAGTTGTTTTCAACCAACGAACAAGTTGAAAACCATACTAAAGTTCAATTATCACCAGGGCCAATAGGTTTGCTTGAGATTGTACTGATAACTATTGTTCTGCTAAAATCAGATGGAAACCTGGAGGAGCCAATTACGCAGAATGGAGGAAGAAGCCGACGAAGATGGATTTGAGGAGCTCTAAAAGGGTTTTTTATCGTCGAATACAACATTCAAATGCCTTCATTGTGGGTGAAGTGCTGCTTCCCATACTCCTCACTGAGCCATATTTTACTCTGCATACTGTTGCACCATTTACCATTTTGTTGCCAGTTTTATTCTAGGAACATTGATGATGAATGTTTTATTTCAAATGTATTCCCGCATTACGCAAATATATGCAAACAATTTCAGTCAGTTTCGACCTATATTTGCTACGTTGGTGACACCTTGAGGCTTCCTCTTGTACTGCAAGGCCTCGTTTGGGGGGGGGGGGGGGGGGGGGGGGGTAAAGATAAATTTGTACCTCCTCTTCCTTATCCTTTGGTTGCAGGATAAGGAGCAGGTACAAAATTGATTTCCTTGTCCCCTAGGTACAAAACTCATCAGTTTGCCTATAAGGCAGGAGAAGGAGAGGGAGGGACAAGGAGGGTGTTGGAAAAGACAATATTAGCTCCATATGTAAATATGTGTATTTATTTGGGTGAAATGTATATTATATACTTCCTCCGTTCTCTTTGAATTTTCACCCTTTTCATTTGTTCACTATTCACTGAATCATTTTAATTTGGTGATTTGATTCGTGAAATGATGTAAGAATTTGATAATCTTTGCACAATGTTGTAGAGTAAATTTCACTATACAACACCGTCAAAAAAATTATTAAAAGATTGCATCGTTTGGCTTTCCAAATCAACTTTCCAAATCACCGGGTCAAAGTGACCCGATTACGGAAGAAAAGGTCAAAAGGTGAAGATTCAGAGAGAACGGATGTAGTATTTATGTATATATAGAACTTTTGACAGAAAACTCCCTCGCAGTGTCACCTCGCTGAACTTAGGGGGAGTTTCTGATTCTGTTTGAACTCCTAAACCCCTGTGCTTGATCTATTATTACTTGATGATGAAAGACAGTATTTTAAAAGATTGCATCGTTTTACCACTCTGTTTCATATCACCAGCGTGCCTTTTTTAGTTGAAGAATGAATTGAGTTCATTTATGTATAATGACAATATTTAACTTGCAAAAATGAAATTGTTGAAACTCAACATTCCCCTCTTCAATGTGACAGTAGGTATAGAGTTTTAAGTTTAGTCACTCCTTACAAGCGCTGTAAACCAAAGCATTAAGATCTCTAATCAGGGAGACTAGTTCACCATTGCCACAAACAAAATTTCTGTCCATTGTCCTTTCGTCTTTAATTCATTTGTTTGTGCATGTTCCACCCTTTCTGCAATATTATCTCTTTCACTCCCATGACCTGTTAAGTAACTCGAAAGTCGGAAGGGTATGTCACGATTATGGTGGTGGTCGACCGATTCACAAAGAATGCTACGTTCACACCACCTACACCAGGATGCATGACAACAGAGGTGGCTACTCTATTCTTCCGGAATGTGGTTACGTATTGGGGAGTTCGTAGGAGCATAGTGAGCGACCGGGACGTTCGCTTCACCGGAAAGTTTTGGATGGAGCTCTTCAAACTACTTGGGACGGAGCTTAACTTCTTCACGAGCTTTCACCCACAGACAGACGGCCAAACAGAGCGGGTGAGTGCCTTGCTGGAGCTTTAGGCACTACGTGATTGCCAACCAGAAGGATTGGGCAAAGCTCTTAGACATAGCCCAATTCTCATATAACTTGCAGTGGCCATAGGCTACGGGGAAGAGTACTTTCGAGCTTGCTACGGGACAACAGCCTTTGACGCCGAGCACCTCGTGGCTTCTTATGCAGGTTCTAGCCAGGACCGTACATGATGTCTAAGGATTGGCAGGAGCGCGGTACTTGAATCATGCTTATCTCCAGAAGGCCACGAGAGGATGAGAAATGGGCAGAAGAGGCGATGTGTGGAGTTCCAGGTGGATGACATGGTCTTCGTGAAGTTCTTGCCGCTGCAGTTCAAACACACACGTTCGTTGCACAAGGAACTTCTAAGGAAGTACGAGGGACTGTTTCGGGTGTCGGGCAAATTCGGCAAGGCTTCATATCAGGTGGAGTTGCGTCCAAAGTTTAAGATTTATCCGGTATTCCATGTGAGTCAAGTGAAGCCGTATCACGAGGACAAGGAAGACCCGGACCGTGGGGAGTCGAGGCGAGCACCACCAATGATAGCCACTTCTTTTGACAGGGTAGTGGAGGAGATCTTAAAGGAGCCGTGATTCGCAAGGGAGTGTCGAAGCATAGGGAATACTTCATCAGATGGAAAGGCACGTCCGGGGAGGAAGGAACATGGGAAAGCGAGGAATTGTTGTGGCAATTCAGGGACGAGATCGAACTTTTCCGAGATAACGACGCGGCGAGGACGCCTCATCATTAGGTGGGGAGAATGTCATGGGTCGCATTAAATTACTTTATATTTTTCCTGGTTTATGCATTTGATCTTGCCCATGACACTTAGCCCGCTTGGTTATGTTCTCTTTGGGCCTAGGAAAATTCCTAGCCCACTAGTTAGTCCCCTTTTCTAGAAGCTTCCCATATTGTAAGGAAGAATGTTGTGTAGGAAGCTCTAGAATAGTCCCCTGTAAATATCTTATGTTAGATTATGGGGGAAGGTTCCAGGCCTTCGATCCTAGCCGTTAGATTCGATCTTCTCTAGATCCTTCAATTGGGAATGGCCTTGTATAAATAGGGAGGGCCTCATTTGCTCCAACCCATCCAAGACACCAAGCTGTAATTTCTCTCTAAAGTAATACAAGTTCTCTTTCTCCATACTCTTTTGGTTGTTCTTATTCTTCCGCTAACGTTCGGTTAAAGGTTGACTTAGTGCTTGTAGAGGGAATTTAATGCCACTATGTGCCGCACGGGAAGGTCGAAGAAAGCAGCCCGTAACAATAGGCCAAGAATACATTCTAGATATTATTGATTGTGGCCAACAAAACAGTTTTCCTGTGTGCGTGTAGAAATACGAGAAAACAATGAGGCATCAAAGTGTTTAAAGCTTAACTTGGCTATAGAAACTCTTGAAGAGTATGTTATAAATAGTGATAGGAGGATCTACGATTAAAAAAAAGAGAGAGAGAGAAAAAATAATATACTCCCATAGTATCAAAAAATGACACAAACATGTACCTAAAGTGGTGGTTCAACTTTGTGCGATGGGAGGACGATTTTGTTACCAGGAGCACGCAATTCAGATTTAAGTCTCTCAACGAGGTTCCGGTCGGCCACACTCTGGTGGAGGACAGATGATCCATCTGCAAGAAGGGTGCAGGGTCGCACCGACCTCTGTTCCCTTATTCCCCAGGAGAGGCTTTTCGTGGTATCCATTCTTGTCGTGGCTCTTCTACAAATCGCACCGGAGTATTACATATCAAATCCCGCCGCCTGTGCCGCCTGATGAAGGTCTCTCTATTTCCGCGCCGTTCCCTTCGTTCTTGTGTTTGAGTCGAAATTGAGTCGCATTCGAGTCTGCCGTGTTCCGATTATCACCTATTGTGTCATGATCTGGGGTCAAATGTTAATTTAGTAAAATAAATTGTATTTATGTAATATTATGAATTAGTGGTTTATTTGACTGAGTTTCACATTGAATAAAAATAATTTTGGGGGCACATTTGGTGTTTGTTGGCTATTCAATATGTGTTATTTGCATCCTTTGTTTCTAGATTTGTTGTAGTAAATAGTGTTTCTATTAGGAGAACTATGTACTATGAAAACTCAAGCCAAGTCATTGTCGATAACAATTACAAGAAGCACTTCACTATTTTTCAGGAGAGTTTCATTTAAATTATTGTGTGTAATTAAGTTGTCCATATGATTTGATGAAGACGTAAACTATACAATAATATGTACTATCTCAGTAAAGAAAAATATTATTTTCCCTCTTTGTCGTCACTACCAATGGTGAAGCTTCCATATATATACGACTCTCTAAAAGTGTAAAGGAGACGGGCACTGTCTTTCAAAACGACCCGGAATGTGGCATTTTGTAAACCAACATAGTGTATGCAGTCCCATGCTAGCAATGTCTTTGGCTGAAGACACAGTACCTTCAAAAGTAATTTGTTACGACCAAACGTCGACAACAATTTTTTTTGATCGGTAAATATGTAAATACGATCAAAAAAATGATACAACCTAAACCGGGAAAACCCGGTAAAAGCTTTGATCCCACAGGTGGGAAAACAAGCAGCTAACCTATGAGATAAACTAGGTTTACAACATAAGTAGCTGATACAAAGCTAGTAACCTAGCATACAAACTAGCAAGCTAGCAATACAAGCTACCAAACATTACCAATATTACAGTGAAATGGCCCGTGACCAAACGATGTCAAAGCTGCAATTGTCTCTCAATTTGCAATGGTGGCTTGTCCATGCACACTAAAATCCAAAGCTGCCTACCCAAGGGGTCACGGGTACTTAACAGTACTACCAAAAGCATATCAAACCCACTAGTCTCCTAAGGCTCCATGTGACCAAGTCAAAAAAACTTGCACCAGCTAGCAAGCTCTAGCAGCAAACACGGGTTTGACACATCAACCAAGTGGGGCCTAGCCTCACATTACATGTGATGAAGAATCTCATCAAAACCGGACCAACCCTAAAGGGGTGAACCCATAGTTTGGTTACAGTAACCAAACTAAACCCACAACCACAAACAACCAGTAGGTGATGCAACAAGGCAACAAAGAGTCCCTTTCACTTCACCCCATCAAACGCATCAGCACATGGTCAAGGACCACCCAACGGTACACACGAGCTCTTGTCTCCCAGGATCAGAGGTGACAAGAGAGGTCACTATCAAGTGTCCAGACCTTGGTTGACTGACCACAAACACACTCCAACCAAGAGTACTCGGCAAGAAGGATCAAACCGCCTCAAGGATGAAGAACACTATGATGAACTTGATGAACATGAAGAACAATCTTCAAACTGCCTTCAACCCAACCCAGATTTCCAAGCGAAACTGACTTCATCCGTTTTCAGTTGCAACTAGTCTTGCAGTGTATTTGATGGTTCTCTCCTTCGGGCCGCGCTCGAGTTGGAGATGAGTACGACTTTCGTCATTCAAACCACTACCTCACGGGTGATACACATCGCAAACCAACAACGTACTCTACCGGTTTCCATCACCTTCACAAAGCAAAACCAAATCGGGTAGCACCAAGAACATCACACTCGTTAATCATTCAATCTTGCGACCGAATAACTAACATAACAACACCTTGATTTCATCTTTCAATCACCAAAGGAGCCGAAACTAAATTGGTGCGCCAAATCAGCAGCCTACCATCTTCCTGCCCTCAAAAGACTTCGGCTACGTTCCGACGGAAAAATGAAACACAGAGTGCAAGCTTCACCAACACATACACAATCTGTCTGGGCACAAACTGGGCAGAATGTTTGAAGCAAAAAACAGGGCAAAAACCCCAAAAACAGTACCCACAGCCAAGAAAACCTCTTCCACTTTTGATGAAAACCACTAAAAGTAATTTCCAGCAATTCAAGTCATCTCCCTCACATACCTCTTGGCAACTGTAATGAGAGAAATAACCAAAAACATACCCCATTTCATAGCCGAAGCTAGGTCTGGAGTTGCAAAGGAAGAGTGCACAGTACCAGCCCTGGAATGAGACCCAAAACCAGCGAGCTCTTCGCCGGAAATCATGGCTACCAACGGAGGAATCCCAGCCCTCCTTTGAACCCACTGACTTCTTGGTGAATCGCCACAAAATAGACCCCCGAGAGAGTCCATACCACCTTCAAATCCCTCCACTGTCATCAATCTGGACCCAAGCAGCAAGCCACCACAGATCCGGAAATAACACCGGTAGAAGATGAAGACCCATGCCGATAAGACCCTTGTAGAGACCTCTGCCACCAACTCTCTCCATCGAAGACTCTTGCTGTCACCAACAGCCACCAAAAAGAGAGAATAGAGCCCTCTGCTCAAGTTTCTCACCGAACAAACACCTCATCAAAGAGATGAACATGGTGCCGAATCAGGCACAAAACAGCCCACTCACAATCAAAAGCCTAGCCGCCACCATGGTAATGATTTAGGAGAAGTGGGTGAAACCCAATCAACCAACACAGTAGTTAAACCTCTCCCACTAGGTCAACCAATCTGTGGGTGAAAGGGTAACAAAGGATAGGAATCTGTTGCTTATAGGGGGTAAGCAACTGATCTAGAGTCAAAGAAACTTGAAGATTTGGATCTCCAAGTGAAGAAAGACTCTATCTAGGAGCAGATTTTGGGTCTCCAAGGGCACAAGGCCCTTGGGAGAGCAACTCTCTCTGACCTCTTTTTTTCTCTCTCTAGACGTCGACAACAATTTTTAGCATTGGGTGACTGAGCTATGCTCTATAACTACGCAAATCCATTGCTTGATGGAGATTTATACTTCGCAATAAAGTCGTGACCCATCATAAAGTCCCATACTTTGTTTCCTTCTCACACCTCGCAAAAAAAGGTTCCTCATCTTCCGGACACCTGTTACACCCCTGAAAAGTTTTAATCACTGCTATTGCTCTTTGCAACAATCTTGTTAGAACCGGGAGAAAATTGTGCCAAATCCGCCAACAATGAAGATAATCTTCTTGGGGATTCGTAGGCTCCAGAGTTTCTTCAACCAATCACGATTAGCAAATCCCGTAGATGAAGATGGTTCGGAAGTAGACCGCTTTCTTTGTGCCTCGTACCCACTTGAAACAGATTAGATGCCATCATCAGAATGTTTCCAAAAGAAAGTGTCATGCGGCACGTTTTGCTGAATTGGGATTGAATAAATAATGCTTTCGTCGACCGGCCAAAGGAGTTTCCAAATTCAATATACATTCCACCCTCCAGTATCTTATCAATAAGCTAATTAACCCGCAAATTATCCCAACCTTGAGGACAAGGGGTAATAATCTTGTGAGATGTTGGGCCCGGTACCCAACAATCACCGAAAACCTTCATATTGTTTATGTTCACGATCTTCCTTATTAAACCTGATTTTACCAAGTCTCTTCCCTCCAACAAACTTATCAAAGCGTAACATACTCGAGAGTTAGGAGAGAGATTATAATCCATAATATTTGGTTGTTTGAAATACTTTGCCTGAAATATATGACTTACTAGACTGTTTGGAAACTGAAGGAATCTTCTTGTATGTTTTGCCAAGAACGCAACATATAAGTCGTGGAAATTGCGAAAACCAAGTCCTCCATCAATCTTGTGTTGTTTCAGCTTGTCCCATGCCACACAAGTCCTTATGTGCAAAAATATGCCACACACCACGGCTCTCGACCTTGTGTTCACGGTGTAACAACGTGAATCACCTCCTACACAGAACTGTGTTCTCGTCTCTAATTCACCATCTCACGCCCTCATAGATATATAAGCACTAACCCTATAAATCCCCCCTCAAATCGGCACCCCATGCCATGATGCGTAGGTAACGGTCCAATCTATCAAATGATGCAATTTTAAGGAATAGCTTCCCAAGTTTCAATTGGCTACCAAGAAAAGGGGCAACGGATTAACGTGGCTAACTAGTGGACCTAGAGGAACGAGATAGGCCAGTGGGCCCCCTTTAGCCGATCACTCCACCAAATAATGTGGTAACTGTGATGGCAGGTTGACGACTACCAGGTGACAGTGGTCTAGCAATTAGTAGGATACTACTGCTCGGGAGACAGCTAGCTGCGTTTTCTTTTATGGATTCACTCTATAAGTTTCCCTAGAAATTTATCTAAGTTCTTCATCACTATGGTTCTTCCAACTCTCGGGGAATTATCTATCGTTAGCTCTCTCCGATCTATGCTACTCTCGATCGCCCATTCTAAAATAATCAAATTTGTATGGTTTTTCTGAGCTTTTATTTTGTTTTCTTTTTTCATAAACTCCTAAAATCTAAATACAAGGCCAACTCGACTAATGTGAAGGTGGAATCAAAATTTAAAAGTACGCTAACCAAACTATTGATGTCGGAGCTTTAGCTTACAAACATTTGGTGCTAAAGTGAGGAGAATGGAATGTATTAGGTCAGTGGAAATAGGAGTCAGTAAGGGAGTGACAAAATAGCCAAGTAAATGGTCAAAAAGAGATTAAGAAGAACTACAACAAGGGTGTCTTGAGGTACCAAAGCGGAGATAAGCAAAAGAAAGAGTCCACCTGTCAGCAAGGAGTCAAGACTGCGAATGTAAAGAGCTCAATAAAAATAAATAGGGGGTATAAGTCATTTTAGATAGAGATTCATTTTGTGTTACTTGTAAACACATAGAGGCGGAGAGAATTGTTGAGAGGGGGACTTCTCAATCCCTTTGGTCTATTTTCTTGGTTGCTTTGCATTATATAATTCAAGATTCGATTATGCTAAAATTCTTCACCTTCTACATGTTATATGTGATCGTGTGTACTTGTTGGTTCCTTGTCTTTGTGCATTTGAAATCTCTATAATATGTGTATCGAAATTACACACTCTCAACATCAGTAACTCTGTTTGGAGGGGGAGTTGAAGGAATCAGTATCACAGGTGAATTGGAACATCATGATTATAAGTGAAGTGGTAAATGGAGAGTACAAGTTCTTGAGGAAGAGGATGACCGCTATATCCATCAACAAATTTTGCCATATACGGTATGCAGGTCAAAACTATGGGTAGTGATTAGGTGTTTCCCATAGTGCCTCTACCAATAGGCTACGTAATTTTCCTATAGGTACTCAACCATTGGAAGATATGGCGCACAAGATGAAGAGGAACAAGCCCATATGAGAACTGTCATGAAAGCTCCCGTCATGGTGCTTTCTCTGTGAGAGTATGAAACAATTTTGTTGGCTCTGAAACCCTGACAATTCATAGGAAGGAAGACGATATTTTTAATTCAAATATATCTGTCGGAGTAGGGAATGATGGTGAATTGAGTGCTCAAAACCAAAGGAACTTGGCTTCGGGGTGTGCCAGCGTAATTTTTATTGCTGTGCAAATCCGGATAGCGGAATATACTTTGGAGGAAATTTCATGGATGATGTAGATTAAGGAAATAGGAACGATGATTCTTGGTACTGGCCTGTCACTGCCCTATAAAACGGGGATCCAGGACCTGCCATACCCGAAGAAATTAACATATCCAACATATGATGAGTTCACCGGCGAAGACGCTAATGCACAAATACACTTATTAAAATCCATTGAAGTTGTGGGCCTCATGCCAATGATGAGTATGCGAAGCTAAAGAATTCTCCAAGTATTTGGGACCTGATTCATACTCTTGCTGGTATGCCAAACTACCAAATGAGAAGCCTTGCACTAATATTCATTACCATACTCTTTCAAACCGAGGAAAGATTATTGATGTGGGAATTTCTGAAGGAGAAACATAAGAAAGGAGAGGAATCGGAAGATTTTGTTAAGAGGTTTCAGCTGAGACTAAACATTGCACTGAAAATTAGTTCGAGCAAGAATTTATGGACGTCTATAAAGCATGTGCAACAACATAATGTTGTAGGGTGGTCATGATACACAATACCTTGATCTTCGTTGCACTGTTGGATTTGTCAAGGTGTTAAAATGGTTAATAGAACGTGCATCCAAAGATGACATAGTAGGAGGCAAGCAAGTTAATATTGCTATCGACACTGCTGCTGAAGGAAAGAAATGAAAGTAGAAGCACGGTGCTGGTGAAGGCAAACCTGTTATTGATGGGAATACTGGTACCAGAGTCAAGTACTTTAACACTGGGAAGCAACTCCCGTCAGAGCTACCAAAAGATGAGAAAGTTGTGTGAGGCTACTGTATGAGCATGAGAGCAAAGGCATCGTTCAATCTCCAGGCTTTCGTGTTGATGTCAAGTTAAAGGAAATCACTGTTTTTGTTGTTATTGTACCAAGATCAAGCATACTATGATGGAATGTTGATCATCTCTCCAAGCCTTTCAATTATGGCGGTCAAAAGGAACTGCCCATGTGGGTAAGAAGGATGTCAGTAGCAAACCATACTCAACAACTAAGAGATCGCTTATGCATATGAATGATATGTTTATTTTGTGGTCATGGCCGAGGGATAAGGTGATAAAGAAATGGTGGCAGCTATGGAATGTGACACACGGGAGTCTGATGATGTGGAAAGGACAGAGATGACTACGGAAGAATCCACCACTGAGGTTCTACAGAGTTCCAAATACTTTGTATGTTTCTTCAGTAATATGGAATTCAACAAGGAAGCGTGCATGAGGATTACCCAATCCACCATGCATATTATTGAATATTTGTGAGAGCGAAGGGGAGGAAACAGTAAAATGGCCAAGCGAAACAGAACCCAAGATCACGTTTAGCGAAATCGATAGACGATACATGTTTCCTCATGATCGACCTTTTTACGTTTCTATTTACACTAAGTGGGTTAAATGCTCAAGATCATTCTTGGATGGAAGTTCTTCACTTAAAATTATATTTGATTCACTAAAGATTTCCAGGATAACAAAAATTATATTTTCATAGCAACGTTCAGAGGGAAGCTAGTAGAAATGTGGGATTAAGTCAAAAGTGCATGCGAAGTGGGATTGATTAATGACCATATGAATTTTCATGTGCTTAGAGCTAATTCACTATCATGTCATCTGAAGGGGTGTACAGTAGGTAGAAATGCAGGATCAATAATCTAGAACGGGGGGGGGGGGGGGGGTGAATAGAGTATGCAGACTTCTGCTAAAATTTGCAAGAGTAGTGGTTTCACCTTGAAATGAGTTTCAAGCCCTTTGAATAAAACAGTTAGAGTAAACAGAAGAATAAGTCTATTTCAAGGCCTTGAAATGAGTTTCAAACCCTTGAAATGAAACTGTTTTGAATGCTGTAAAAGTTCTAATTTTGTAACAGAAAAGTAAATTCAAGAGACACAAGATATTTAGAGTTCAGTCCACTTGGACCTACGTCTCTACCTCAGGGATCTTCTCACTGTAGGATTTTCAACTCAGTTCTTATTAATCAACAGCTAATCCCTAAATCTCAAGCACAGAGAGATGCCTTACTCTGTTACATCTTGTGGTTCTCACTAACCTATCTAGTACCTGCTTAAGCTATCTGATTAACTAAGAATTCTCTATTGTTCACCTTGAACAATTCTTGAGAATGTAAGCAGAAGTAGTATAAGAATGATATACAAATAAAGTTCAGAGATGAAAAACACAGAGAGTGATACTGCAGTGAGAATGCAGTGTTGATCTGCTTCTTTATTGCTTGACAATCCTTGAGTGTATTTTCAGTGTCTCTAGCTTTTGCCCGTTGTTGTGTCTTGTAAAATCTTTAAAATGAGCTCCTTATATACAGCTCATTTGATCTGCAAATCTGTAAGATCTTCAGCAACAAACTTTCCTATTTTGTAGGCAACAACTTTGACTTCTCTAACTGTCTTCTCCAACGGATAGTTGCTCACTATCTTCAGGGATACTGATCTGATCTTGTCCATAATCATGTTGAGTAGCTGTTACAATCATTATATTGATTGCAGAATCAAATCAACCCAGAATTTCCTTCCCTGCAAAACTCAAGTTAGGAAATAAATCCTGCAGAATAGGAAATAAACGTTTCCTGCAAAACTAAGCCAAACAGATGGATTAGATAGTGTTAAACATGTAAAAATACTTTGTCTTTCATCATCAAGTAATAATAGATCAAGCACAGGGGTTTAGGAGTTCAAACAGAATCAGAAACTCCCCATAAGTTCATGCATATAAGTCTCAGTCAGTTTCAAGGCTTTGAAAGCTATTTAAAGGCCTTGACGACTAGCTATTTCAATTCTTGAACCTGCATTGAACTTAAAATATCCCCCTTGATGAAAGACAAAACTATAGTCTTCCAATCTATTTGATGCTGTTATTCTGCAACAAATACTCATTAGCACATAGCAGAATTAAACATATAATGTTAACACATAATGTCCAAAATATCCAACTTATTACACTGAAACAGGTAACAACGAAGTTTTCAGATAATCCTAACAGACCAAATCCAGGTCACCTAAACAGCAAAAACTTAATAAAAACCCTAAATTCTCCCCCTTTTTGACCTTTATAAAAAAAAGAATGAGGATATGTTGGATTAGTGTTTGGAAAAACTTGAAAAAAGAATTTTTTTGAAGAGATAAATTTTCAAGGCTTTGGAAGAGAGTTCAAGGCCTTGAAAACTAGAAGAAAGATTAGGCAAGAATTAAGGGGTAGGTTCTTCATCTCCTTGCCTCTCTGCATCATCTTCCAACCTTTTTCTTCATCATCCTGTTCTTCTTGTTGAGCCACATCATCAATGATTGTGATTATTGTCTTGATCACACGGTTGAACAAAAAAGTTAATCCTTCCAAGGCTTTCCTTCCATGCTTCAGTTTCTTCTGTACAAAGGTTCTTTTCTTTGTCAAGGAGGAACTTTTCTTCTAACTCTTTCTTTCAGATTCCATGCTAGATTCTGACTCAGCTTCTTGAAGATTTTTCTTACCATCCCTTTTTCAAACTGAATAGACTCCATAGGAACTTAATGTTGTATCTGAGTATGAGTCTTGAATGTAGATCTTCTCTTTTCCTTTTCCCTTATAAGTTATTTCACCATTTTTCTTTGACCTCTTTGGGCTACCAATCTGAATACAATTCTGTTTTTCTGGTGCATACTCCACTTACTTCTTCTTGATAGACACTGGGGTCTCATCCTACATTGCCTTCTTCTTGGGAGGAGGAGCTATGTCTTTTGTAGTAGGGGTTTTTGAACTGGAATCCCCACTATTGGTCTGAACCTCTTCCACAATGGTTTTTCTTTTCTTCTATGTTGCATCCTTTGAACCACCAGCCATCTTGATTCTGTCTGAGGCTCTTCTGGTGCTCATTAGGTTTTAGAGAAGAATAGAGAGTTAGGATAGATACGAAGGAGGTGAAAGAAAGAATGAGTTAAATAGAAGAGAGTTTCAGTTTCAAAAGGAAACTAAATATTTTCTCTGATCTTTGAAGATCTTGATAAATCAAAAAGATTCAAAATTGGGTGTGTCATTGGAAATAAAATATATAATACTATTTTGGCTGAAAAGGAGTTTTATAAAATAGAGGGGCAACATTGAGAAATTATCTACAAAGATAACACACAACATTGAAAGATCCAGAATTATCGACTATTTAACATGCAGTCTTATTTTCAAGGATTTGGAAAGGGTTTAAAGGCCTTGAAAAGCTGTATCATGTAAAGCAAACATACTCAAAGCTTTGAACGGATTTTCAAGGCTTTGAAAATCAGTTCAAACCTTTGAAACACGTAAAACTTACCTGATTCTCCCCCTAAACCAAAGCTGCTTTATTTAGCATGCCTAATTCCAATCTTAAGGTTGAGAACCTTTCATCTGGCAGTGGTTTAGTGAAGCTATCTGCAAATTACAAGTTAGTAGAAACAAATTCAAGAACAATATCACCTTTCTCTGCATGATCTCTGATGAAGTGATGTCTAACATCAATGTGCTTTGTTCTTAAATGCTGAACTGGATTCTTTGTAATTGATATTGCACTTGTGTTGTCACACTTGATAGGTATATCTCTGAAATTAAACCCAAGATCTCTCATTTGTTGTGCTATCCATAGCACTTGAGAACAACAAGCTCCAGCTGCTATGTATTCGGTTGCTGATTGTGCAACTGAGTTTTGCTTCTTTGAATGCCAGCTGATTAAAGATGATCCAAGAAATTGATAGCACCCCGATGTACTCTTTCTATCAACTTTATATCCTGCAAAATCAGCATCTGAATAGCCACACAAAGAGAAGTTAGAATGTTTAGGATACGAAAGCCCTAAGTCTTTGGTACCATTGAGAGATCTAAAAATTCTTTTAACTGCAGTCAAGTGTGATTCTTTAGGATCAGCTTGAAATCTAGCACACATGCACACATTGAACATGATATTTGGTCTACTAGCTGTGAGGTAGAGTAATGATCCAATCATACCTTTATACTCTTTCACATTCACACTCTTACCAGATTCATCCTTGTTTAAGGACAATGTAGAACTCATGGGGGTCTTAATCTCTTTGGACTGAGACATATTGTATTTTCTTAGCAAATCCTTTGTAGACTTGCTTTGATGTAGGAATATGCCTTTCTTCATTTGATGAATTTGAACTCCAAGGAAGAAGTTCAATTCACCCATCAAGCTCATTTCAAATTCCATGCTCATAAAACTTGAAAATCCCTTGCACAAAAGATCATTAGTAGCTCCAAACAGAATATCATTAACATAAATTTGGACTACAAGCATATCTTTCTCATGAATCTTTATGAAAAGGGTTTTGTCTACTAATCCTCTTTTGAAATCATTTTCTAGTAGAAATTTTGACAATCTTTCATACCAAGCTCTTGGAGCTTGTTTTAAACCATAAGAGCTTCGTCAAGTTTGTAAACATGATTTGGAAACTTGTCATTTTCAAAACCTGGAGGTTGAGCAACATAAACTTCTTCTTGCAGATAGCCATTTAGAAAAGTACACTTCACATCCATTTGAAATAGTTTCATGTTTTTTTTAGATGGAAATGCAAGTAGAATCCTAATTGCTTCTAACCTGGCAACAGGAGCAAAAGTTTCTTCATAGTCAATACCTTCTTATTTATTGTAGCCTTGAGCTACCAATCTAGCTTTGTTCTTGATTACCTTCTCATTCTCATCTAACTTGTTTCTGAATACCCATCTAGTGCCAATGACAGACTGATTTCTTGGTGGAGGAACTAGATTTCAAACCTTGTTCCTTTAAAACTCCTTGGGTTCACTTTGCATTGATATAATCCATTCTGCTTCTTGTAATGCTTCTTTCACAGTTTTTGGTTCTACAAGAAAAATAAAAGCATTAAAAGCACAAATATTTTTTAACTGTGACTTGGTTTGTGTACCAGTGGTTGGATCAGAAATAATGTTATCATCAGGATGAGATGAGAGATATTTGAATCTCTTTCTTGGTGTCCATGGTTCAGGCTCTCCAGTTTCTTTCTCAAATCTCTGAGAACTTGAAGCAGTAGCTTGTTTTCCTGTTTTCTCTGGTGATTCTGTTTCAAGGCTTTGAACCATATTTTCAAGGCCTTGAAAATGCCTGTCTTGTTCCTGTGACATTTCCTTGGATCATTTTGAGGATTCTTCTTCAGTATCTGAATCATGCTTGTTCATATTGAGATATGAAAAACCATCACTCAAAGAACCATCATAGCTTTCATCAAAAATAACATGAATGCTTTCTTCAACAATCTTGGTTCTCTTATTATAAACTCTATAGGCTTTACTTGTTTGTGAATAGTCAAGAAAAGTACATTCATCACTTCTTGAATCAAACTTACCGAGATTTTCCTTACCATTATTCTGGACAAAACAAGTACACCCAAATGGTTTGAAGTAAGAAATGTTTGGCTTTCTTACCTTGAACAGCTCATAAAGGGTCTTCTTCAGAATTGGTCTGATCAAGCACATGTTAAGAACATAGTTTGCTGTGTTCACAGCTTCTACCCAATAGTATTTT
Organism: Linanthus parryae; assembly: GCA_023055425.1. Lineage (NCBI taxonomy): Eukaryota > Viridiplantae > Streptophyta > Magnoliopsida > Ericales > Polemoniaceae > Linanthus > Linanthus parryae. The sequence continues at coordinate 94,145,636 of JALGPY010000002.1, read as the reverse complement.
GGCAACTTATTTTCCAGAAGCATTGTTCTTGACATATCTTCAAGAGTCATGTTCTTTCTTTCAACTACTCCATTCTGTTTAGGAATTCTAGGAGCATAAAATTTGTGAGAGATTCCATGCTTAGAAAAGAATATATCAAACTCAAGTTGATCAAACTCTCTACCATTATCACTTCTGATAGAAGCAATAGGTAGGTTTTCAATGTTTGAAGTTCTCTACAAAGCTTTGAAAATTCTAAGAGAGCTTCAAATTTAATTTAAGAAACATTACCCAAGTATATCTAGAGAAATCATCAACAATAACAAGCATGTACTTCTTACCCTTTGGAGTTGGAGTTCTCATAGGACCACAGAGATCCATATGAAATAGTTCAATGGGTATAGTAGTACTTACAAAGTTCTTTAGCTTGAATGAGCTTCTAGTTTGCTTGCCTTGTGCACATGCCTTACATACTTCCTCATCTTTGAACTTGATAGAGGGTAAGCCTCTTACTAAGTTCTTGGAAACTAGATTGTTCCAGGTATGCAAGCTAATGTGTCCCAATTTTCTGTGCTAAAGCTTTGGTTCTTCTGAGAGATTTTAACATTCTGATTTAGACAGACAAGATGTAAATTTTCTTTTGATTGCTCATGAATTTTTTCTTTAAGAACTTTAATTTCTTTCAGATAGTCCTCTTCATTTAAAAGCATTGTTCTAAGATAATTAGAGAGGGCTTCTGTAGGTTTTGAAAGCAAGCAGTTTACCATTACCTCAATGTTCTTTTCAGAACATTCATCATGCTTGGCCATAAAGCATAGGTTGGCATGTTCTTCTTGAGATTCAAAATCACTTTATGTATCCGAATCACTCCATGAGGCTATCATAGCTTTCTTTCTTCTGTCATGATCTTTCTTCTGAAAGTTCTAGCTTTACTTGTGTGGACAGTCTCTGATCAATTTTCCTGCATCACCACACTCAAAGCAATTCATGACTTTAGGCTTATTACTATGTGAAGAAGATTTACCTTAGTAGTCTTTGCTACTGGAGGATCTGTGTTTATCTCTGTTGAATTCTTGTTTCCAAAGCTTTTCTCCATATTAAGAATTCTGGTCAAGGCTTTGGAAATCAAAGAAATTGGATCTTCATCATCTTCTTCAGTTTCAAGTCTATGAAATGTCTCATTTTCCTTAGCCTTGAGGGCCAAGTTCTTCACACCTTCTGGTAGTTCTCCATCAACTTCATTCATGGATATTTCATGTGTAAGGAGCTTCCCTTGTAGGTCATCAAGTTTGAGTTATGAGAGATCTTGAGCTTCTTCAATAGCAGTGGTCTTTGATTCCCATTTTGCCTTTGGAAGACTTCTTAGAATCTTCCTCACCTTCTCTTCATTGGAAATATGCTTTCCCTGTGAATCAAGGTTGTTGACAATGTCAGTGAACCTTTTGAACATGTCTCTAATTGACTCATCTCCATTCATCTTGAATAGATCATATTGTCTGAGATATATGTTGATCTTGGTTTGCTTGAATTGGCTGGTTCCTTCAAAAATAACCACAAGCTTATCTCAGATCTCCTTGGCAGTTTTGCAGCTTGAGATCCTGTTGAATTCATCTGCACTCAAAGCACAATATAAGAAATTCATAGCTTTATAATTCTTTGAAATTTCTCTAACTCAGATGAAGAAAGAGAGTCTTCAGATTTGGGAGTTCTAATCCCATCCATCTCTGTGTAAAAAGTATGAGGACCATTCTGGATGATAGTCCAGAGTTCCATATCTTGATCAATGATGAACATTTTCATCAAAGCTTTCCAGTGGACAAAATTTTCTCCACATAAGAGAGGATGTCTGTTAGCAGCTCTTCCCTGTGAGAAAACACCATCACCTACAGTACTCATAATCACAAGATGGTTAAATCTATGCATCTATATAAACTCTGATACCAATTGAAGGGGTGTATAGTAGGTAGAAATGCAGGATCAATACTCTAGAAGGGGGGGGGGTTGAATAGAGTATGCAGACTTTTGCTAAACTTTGCAAGAGTAGTGGTTTCAAAAGATTTGTAAATAGATTCAAGGCCTTTGAAATGAGTTTCAAGCCATTGGAATAAAACAGTTAGAGTAAACAGAAGAATAAGTCTATTTGAAGGCCTTGAAATGAGTTTCAAACCCTTGAAATGAAACTATTTTGAATGCTGTAAAAGTTCTAATTTTGTAACAAAAAGGTAAATTCAAGAGACACAAGATATTTAGAGTTCAGTCCACTTGGACCTACCTCTCTACCTCTGGGATCTTCTCCCTGTAGGATTTTCAACTCAGTTCTTATTAATCAACAGCTAATCCCTAAATCTCAAGCACAGAGAGATGCCTTACTCTGTTACATCTTGTGGTTCTCACTAACCTATCTAGTACCTGCTTAAGCTATCTGATTAACTAAGAATTCTCTATTGTTCACCTTGAACAATCCTTGAGAATGTAAACAGAAGTAGTATAAGAATGATATACAAATAAAGTTCAGAGATGAAGAACACAGAGAGTGATACTGCAGTGAGAATGCAGTGTTGATCTGCTTCTTTGTTGCTTGACAATCCTTGAGTGTATTTTCAGTGTCTCTATCTTTTGCCCGTTGTTGTGTCTTGTAAAATCTTTAAAATGAGCTCCCTATATACAGCTCATTTGACCTGCAAATCTGTAAGATCTTCAGCAACAAACTTTTCTATTTTGTAGGCAACAACTTTGACTTCTCTGACTGTCTTCTCCAACGGATAGTTGCTCACTATCTTCAGGGATACTGATCTGATCTTGTCCATAATCATGTTGAGAAGCTGTTACAATCATTAGATTGATTGTAGAATCAAATCAACCCAGAATTTCCTTCCCTGCAAAACTCAGGTTAGGAAATAAATCCTGCAGAATAGGAAATAAACTTTTCCTGCAAAACTAAGTCAAACAGATGGATTAGATAGTGTTAAACATGTCAAAATACTTTGTATTTCATCATCAAGTGATAATAGATCAAGCACAGGGGTTTAGGAGTTCAAACAGAATCAGAAACTCCCCATAAGTTCATGCATATAAGTTTCAGTCAGTTTCAAGGATTTGAAAGCTATTTCAAGGCCTTGAAATAGACTAGCAATTTCAAATCTTGAACCTGCATTGAACTTACATCACCTTAGGTGAAACTTGGTCGCATAAGTACTATACTACACCTTCCATCTCACTAATTCTTGAAATCAATTTGGGAGGGAAATGTAGCCATTGTTGAGCCTAACCCTTGGCCTTTCACAGAAGAAGAGTCTCACATAATGGAAAGCCAAATTTTTCAAGTTCCATGTTGCAGAATGCGCTGATGAGATGGTGATCGGGGTTCCCATACCCAGGTGGAGTGAGCTGCAGAGACAATAGGTCATCAAAATTAGTAGCACAGGAGGCAAAAGAACATTTGTGCATGAAGTTAATATTGTTAAAGGGACGAAAGGTATGTACTACAAGTATGAAGTATTGGGATCGTCAATTGGTATTGATGAAGCAGGTGGCTCTGGAAATTTATTAGAAGAAGTCATAAATAAGTCTAATGAAGCGCTACAACGTATGCAAGATTATCCTTAGCCACAACCGAAAGAATTTGTTGAATTAAATTTATTCACAAAGGCAGGGTTGTCTTGCCTGATATTTTGTGGGGAAGGCTTACTTATAAGTTACTTTTTAATAATATGGCGAAATGAATTAGTAGTATGGGTTGAGACTCCAATTATAGGGATAATGAAAGCATAGATGCATGGGATATAGGACTCGTTTCTTGTTGCATGTTTTGTATGAATGATGTGTTGATTAGGAAATTTTCATATTAGATACCAAATTCACAAACGAAGGTTTTTTTTAGGAATAGGTCATACGTACTATCTAAGCTATGCTTTTGGTTGAGGCAAGATATGTTGGAATAGATGCCCTAGAGGCAATCTTATATTTAGTATGAACATTGTTTTTTTAGCTAGAATATTCATTTCTATATATTGTGATATTTAATATAATGAAGTCCTTAGATACAATGTGTTGTTTACCTTAGATATCCCTAGTCCACTATATTGATTAATAGGACGATCAAATATAGACTAGTATGTATGTAGATTGATATGGAGATATCATGTCTAACACATGGGTATGCATTAGGAGTAATGGCATACTGGATTGACCGACAACGAGGAGGATACATTAGATTATGTTAAAGTCACAATCGCTTCTCGTAGTGCTAATATAATTGCATTCCATAGACTTGAAGTCACTAGATACTCTATTTGTGAAATATCGTGCTTTGATGTTATCAAACTTTACACCGTAACTGGGTAATTATAAAGATAACTATCGGGCATGTTAGGAAGAAAGCTTAGAGATCGTAGTGATGTAGATAGGATTTGTCCCTCACACATAATGGGAGTAAATATCCACGGCCACTCGAGGGATGAGGCTTATTGAATGTCTGGCTAGACTCAGATAAATCAGTATGGAGATATTGATGTTATCTTCTTGTATAAGAATATTCCCAGGGTCGCGGAACTATGGATTGGATATACGATACGAGTGTTACTATTTATGTCTCGTGTACAATATGGATATGGAGACAAAGGGATAGTGCAACATGAGATATTGGGCACAAGAGGTTTGTAGGGATCACTGACTATTTCTATTAGTTGGGTGTCATGGATGTGTTGCTAGACACCACTCCATGTTAGTAATAAGTTGATACCTACTAAGTAGAAACCTATGGGGTCACACGTCAAATAGAGTAGAAATGGATTTGGGATTAATTAATATGATTAACAAGAAGGATCATTATGCAACACCTTGCAAACTTAGTAGGACTAATTTGCAAGGAAGGGACTAATCCAAGTTCATGTAGAACTAGGAAGGACTTTTATGGAAACAACAAGGAGTTGTTGGAGTATATAAAGAAGGCTCTAACTTCCTTCCCACTAAGTGTGAATGTTATTAGACACAACACAAGAGAGTGGGAGAGAAAAAAAGAGAGAGAGCAAGACAAGCCTAGAGGCCGACCACCCCAAGGCCGTCTGCCCATCCCGTCGGCGCCAAGAGGAGGGCTGAAACCCTCCTTGTCCCTTGTTGTTTTGATTCCTTCTTCCCTCTTCCTCCGGTTTAAGCTAGCACTTGTTGAAGGAAGAATTTAGATCTCACCTCTAGACGTGGATCAACCATAGAGACGAGGACATCATTCTTCGTGTGATCTCTCAAACCAAAAGGTACACAATTACTATGTCCCTTATCATGTTATGATATCTCTTCCTGACGATCCGTGGTGGGATTTGAGTAGGATTAAATTTTTTGTTATTCTGCTGCGTTACGTACGTCAAAACCCAACAGTGGTATCAGAGCCACAGGTCATAGAGCATAACATGATTTTATGTGTTACGATTTCAGTTTATACGCCGTATTATTGTCATTATGCGAAAACTGAAGATAATTGGCATAGTAGATGCAAATTGAATTTGATTCAACATAAACAAGATCTAATTTAACATTGGATGTTAGAATTGGTGAGTTTAATCACATAGGATGTGACTTGAAAAAATTAGGGTTCATGGGCACATAGTTGAAAAGGAGTTTTCAATTATGGAAACAAATTTATGGAAACATCCATAAAAGAAACAACCATGCTTGGGCAACAAGGAAGAAGGCAAGGAGACTAGGGACAAAATCCTAGCCGTCCGCGTCCGGCCTTGATAATATCTTAGTCTAGGGGCGGCCGGCCTTGGGCCGGGCCAGTGGCGGGCGGCGGTCCTTGGGGTTCGGCCTAGGCTTAGGTTGGACCCCTTGGACCGTTGTAACCCTAATTACCTAATTTAATTAAAACTGAACAAGCGCGTTAAAAATTAGTTTTAACTGTATTATGTGCTTTGTTGCATGGTGGACGGATATGGCCTAGGATTGTGGATGTTTATTGCTTTGTGGTTTGGTTTACGGCCTGCGAGCTAATCAAATTAATGTAATAATTAATTAGGTTTTACGGCCTGCGAGTCGTCTTTTCTCCTCGACATGTGAGGCTTTTATTATTTATTTATTCTAGATGTTAGGCTAGAATTAGAAATATTTATATGATAGCCAAGAGCATGGAGAAGAAGACCGGAGGACCAAAGGAGCCAAAAGACAAAGAAGACAACCCCCTAGGCGTGCGGCTATGGTGGAGCACATGGAGATGAGCTTGTCACTTTAGGGAAATTGGATATTATCATTAGCTTGATAATATCTTAGTCTATGGGCCATATCCATACCACATTTTTTTTTATTTTGTGGATGTTTATTATTTATGTCTTGTTATTTATTTTGTGTGTACGGCGATACTAGCAAAACGTTAACAAGATAATAATAAACAAGGTTGGTCTTTTATTGTGGATTGCCCAATCCAAATAAGTGGACCATGTTGATTGGATCAACCAAACAAATTAAGAAAATTAAATCCCTCAATTAAATATTGCGTTTTTCCTTCTCTTGCCAAAACACCCTTCACGATCAGGGTTCAATAAATTAGGGCTTGCCAAAGCAAGACGATTTTAATTTACCATGGTGTGTTGCGGACGACACAAGCTAGTAATGTGTGTATGTTGAAGCAAGAGGTTGGACGCAACTGGGTAAGATTCAATTGGATTGATGAGCCTAGAGGCATGACAATTAGGCGTTATCCATGGGATAAAGAATAAAGAGTTATTCACCTAATTGGACCTAGAGTTGCATGGGATGCAATTGGAATGGTTCCTACCTAAATAACCTATTCCTGGGTGACTTGCCAAAGCAAGCTCAAGAAGAAGTGAAAAAGGAATCTTGGACCTACTAGAAAATATAATGATATTTTCCCCATTAATGGTGAGGGCTATTAATCCGAGAAAAATAGTGGGAGCTATATTTGATGATCTAGCCATTGTTGAATATAGTTAAATTGTTCAAAAATACTAAAATTGCACACTTCTCGTTTTGTAGAATTCCAAATGGAAAACAACAACACATCGACTTCATCTATACGATCTGTCCTTGAGAAGGATAAACTGTCTGGAACAAATTTCCTTGACTAGTACAGAAACTGAAGGATTGTCCTTAAGCAAGAAACGAAGCTGTACGTCTTGGACACTCCAAGATGAGTATGTTCTAGCGGAAGTAAGGACACGTCAGAAACATATTGATGATTTTAATGACGTGACTTGCCTCATGCTTTGTACCATGACTGCTGAGCTTCAAAATCAGCATGAGAACATGGAGGCTGATGATATGATCATACACTTGAAACAATTGTTTCAGGAACAGGCAAGGCATGAGCGCTATGAGGTGTCTAAAGTATTATTTAAGAGTAGTCTTGCAGAGGGGAATCCAGTAGGACCTCATGTACTCCGTATGATCGGGTACATTGGGAATCTTGAGAGACTGGGATTCCCACTAGGCCAAGATTTGGCAACTGATCTTGTCTTTCAATCCTTGCCTGACAGTTATAATCAGTTCATCATGAACTATAATATGAACGAGATCAGTAAGACTCTGCCAGATTTGTTGAACATGCTAAAGACAGCGTAACAGAGCGTCAACAAAGGCAAGGGCAAAGCCATAATGATGGTGCATAAGAAGAAGGGCAAAGGAGTTGCCTCTACTGCCAAAGGAAAGCGCAAGAAAGTTGCGAAATTCAAGGAAGCCCTAAAGCCTAGTGGAGGCATGGCTAAAGGTGAATGTCACTACTGCAGCCAGCCGGGTCACTGGAGGAGGAATTGCTCTAAATATCTGGAGGATAAGAAGCTTGGAATAGTGATTCCACCACCACCAGGTATTTATGTTATAGACGTCAATCTTTCTATTTCTTCATCTTGGGTATTGGATACTGGATGTAGTTCTCACATTTGTCGAGATGTGCAGGATTTAAAAAAGAAGTACAAGATTGAGTAAAGGGGAGATAGATCTGCGCGTCGGGAATGGAGCAAGAGTTGCTACATTAGCTGCAGGCGTTTATGAGCTATCTTTGCCTTCTGGAATTATTTTAGAATTAGAAAATTGCTTTTATGTGCATGCTATGAGCAGAAACATCATTTCCATTTCTTGTTTGGACGAGAAGGGTTTTTCTATTTCAATAAAGGACAAGTGTTGCTCCATTTATTTTGATAGTATGCACTATTGTAGTGCGCATTTATCTAATGAATTGTATATCCTTGATCTAAATAGTCCAATCTATAACATAAATACTAAAAGGATTAAAACTAACGATTTAAATCCTACATATCTATGGCATTGTCGTTTAAGCCATATAAATGAGAAATGCATATCTGGACTCCATATGGATGGACTTCTAGACTCATTTGATTTAGAATCATATGAGACATGTGAATCTTGTTTATTAGGAAAAATGACAAAGTCCCCTTTCAATAAGAAAGGAGAGAGGACTAGTGAGTTATTGGCGCTCATACATACCGATGTATGCAGACCATTCCCCACGCCTGTCAGAGGTGGTTATACCTACTTCATCACGTTTACTGGTGATTTTAGTAGATATGGATTCGTATACCTTATAAAGGCCAAATCAGAATCCTTTGAATTGTTCAAAGAATTCAAGAATGAAGTAGAGAAGCAACTTGGTAAAAGTATTAAGGCTCTACGATCGGATCGTGGAGGAGAATACTTAATCCAAGAGTTTGATGAATATTTTAGAGAGTGTGGGATAGTATCCCAACTCACTCCACCCGGAACGCGACAATGGAATGGCGTGTCCGAGAGGAGGAATCGCACGCTATTAGATATGGTGCGATCTATGATGTCTCAAACAGATCTTCCAATATCATTTTGGGGACATGCTCTAATGACGGCAGCTTTTAATATTAACCATGTTCCATCCAAATCAGTCATGAAGACACCATATGAGATATGGACTGGGAAGCGTCCCATAGTATCGTTTATGTGGGTTTGGGGCTGCGATGTGTACGTAAAACGTTTACAAACAAACAAGCTCGGGCCCAAAGCGGATAAGTGTAAATTTGTGGGATATCCTAAAGGATATTATTCTACAATCCCACTGAGAACAAAGTGTTTGTTGCTCGGACCGACGTGTTTCTAGAAAGAGATTTTGTCTCTAAAGAAGCAAGTGGGAGTGCTGTAGAACTTGAAGAAATTCAAGAACCACAAATCACCGAACCGGTGATGGAACATGAACAGGAACCGCAAGTAGTTTTGGAAGAACCTGTTCAGGTAACACAGGAACTCCGTAAATTAGGAAGAGTGCGTCATGAGCCAGAGAGGTATGGACTTCTCCTGACTGAGCCCGATGATGTACCACTCATGGATGATGAGCCTTCAACCTACGGAGAAGCCATTAAAGGCCCAGAGTCTAAGAAGTGGCTAGAAGCCATGAGATCCGAAATGGATTTCATGTACACCAACAAAGTATGGACTTTGGTGGAAGCACCCGAAGGGGCTCGGCCCATAGGGTGCAAGTGGGTCTTCAAGAAGAAGACCGACATGGATGGCAACATAGTTGCCTATAAGGGGCGATTGGGAGCCAAAGGGTATAGACAGATTCATGGTATTGACTATGATGAGACCTTTTCACCAGTCGCCATGACTAAATCCATTTGAATCCTACTTGACATTGCAGCATACTACGACCATGAGGTTTGACAAATGGATGTCAAAACAGCGTTCCTTTATGGGAACCTCCTCGAGGATGTGTACATGAAACAACCAGAGGGTTTTGAGGATCCATAGAATGCCAATAAAGTCTGTAAGCTGCAAATATCCATTTATGGATTAAAGCAAGCTTCTAGGAGCTGGAATCGATGTTTTGATGAAGCGGTCAAAGAGTTTGGCTTCATCAAGAACGAAGATGAGACTTGTGTTTACAAGAATGTTAGTGGGAGCTATGTAGTATTTCTGGTCTTGTATGTGGATGACATACTAATCATTTGCAACGACATTCCTACTTTGCTATCTGTTAAATATTGGCTAGGAAAGTGCCTTGCAATGAATGACTTTGGGAGATGCAGCCTACATACTTGGTATAAAGATCTATAGGGATAGATCTAGAAGGCTGCTCGGCCTAAGTCAAAGTACATATATCGACAAGGTGTTGAAGAGGTTCAACATGCAAGATTCCAAGAAGGGATTCTTTCCCATGTCGCATGGAGTCACTCTTTCTAAGAATGACTGTCCCTACAATGAGATTCAGAAGGACAGCATGAGTAGGATACCCTATGCTTCGGCCATAGGATCCATCATGTACGCCATGTTATGTACTAGACCAGACGTATCATACGCGTTGAGTATGGTGAGCAGATATCAGTCCAATCCGGGTGAGAGTCACTGGATTGCTGTCAAGAACATCCTAAAGTACTTGAGAAGAACTAAGGATGTGTTCTTGATATTTGGAGGTAAGGAAGAGCTAAATGTAAAGGGTTACACTAATGCAAGCTTCCAAACCGAAAAAGATGACTACAGAACGCAGTCTGGATATGTGTTTTGCCTGAATGGAGGAGTTGTGAGCTGGAAGAGTTCCAAACAAGGGACAGTTTCTGATTCTACAACAGAAGCTGAGTACATTGCTGCTGCGGAAGCAGCAAAAGAGGCAGTTTGGATAAAGAAGTTTATCACTGAGCTCGGTGTGGTCCCTAGCATCATGGATCCCATATAGTTGTATTGTGACAACTCAGGGGCGATTGCACAAGCCAAGGAACCAAGATCACACCGGAAATCAAAGCATGTACTTAGGAGATTCCATCTTATTCGTGATACGATCGATCGAGGAGATGTGAAGATGTGCAAGATTCCAACGGATGACAATCTTTCAGATCTTCTCACAAAACCTCTTGCGCAGCGAAAGCATGAAGGGCACGCCAGATCTATAGGCATACGAGATGCACCAGATTGGCTCTAGTGCAAGTGGGAGACTGTTGGAATAGATGCCCTAGAGGCAATCTTATATTTAGTATGAACATTGTTTTTTGGCTAGAATATTCATTTATTATATATTGTGATATTTAATATAATGAAGTCCTTAGATACAATGTGTTGTTTATCTTAAATATCCCTAGTCCACTATATTGATTAATAGGACGATCAAATATAGACTAGTATGTGTCTAGACTGATATGGAGATATCAAGTCTAACACATGGGTATGCATTAGGAGTAATGGCATACTGGATTGACCCACAACGAGGAGGATACATTAGATTATGTTAAAGTAACAATCGTTTCTCGTAGTGCTAATACAATTGCAATCCTTAGACTTGAAGTCACTAGATACTCTAGTTCTGGAATATCGTGCTTTGATGTTATCAAACGTTACACCGTAACTGGGTAATTATAAAGATAACTATCGGGCATGTTAGGAAGCAAGCTTATAGATCGTAGTGATGTAGATAGGATTTGTCCCTCCCACATAATGGGAGTAAATATCCACGGCCACTCCAGGGATGAGGCTTATTGAATGTCTGGCCAGACTCAGATAAATCAATATGGAGATATTGATGTTATCTGCTTGTATAAGCATATTCCCAAGATCGAGGAACTATGGATTGGATATACGAGTGTGACTATTTATGTCTCGTGTCCAATCCGGATATGGAGACAAAGGGATAGTGCAATATGAGATATTGGGCACAAAAGGTTTGTCGGGATCACTGACTATTTCTATTAGTTGGGTGTCATGTATGTGTTGCTAGACACCGCTCCATGTTAGTTATAAGTTGCTACCAACTAAGTAGAAATCTATGGGGTCACATGTCAAATAGAGTAGAAATAGATTTGAGATTAATTAATATGATTAATTAATAAGAAGGATCATTATGCAACACCTTGCAAACTTAGTAGGACTAATTTTCAAAGAAGGTACTAATCCAAGTTCATGTCGAACTAGGAAGGACTTTTTTGGAAACAACAAGGAGTTGTTGGAGTATATAAAGAAGGCTCTAGCTTCCTTCCCACTAAGTGTGAATGTTATTAGACACAACACAAGAGAGTGGGAGAGAACAAAAGAGGGAGAGCAAGACAGGACTAGAGGTCGATCGCCCCTAGGCCGTCCGCCCTTCCCGTCGGCGCCAAGAGGAGGGTCGGACCCCTCCTTGTACCTTGTTGCTTTGATTCCTTCTTTCCTCTTCCTCCGGTTCAAGCTAGCACTTGTTGAAGGAAGAATCTAGATCTCACCTCTAGACGTGGATCAACCATAGAGACGAGGACATCATTCTTCGTGTGATCTCTCAAACCAAAAGGTACACAATTACTATGTCCCTTATCCTCTTATGATATCTCTTCCTGACGATCCTTGGTGGGCTTTAGTAGGATTGAATTTTTTGTTATTCCGCTGCGTTACCTACGTCAAACCCAACAAGATAATGTGTCTAAGCCTTGCTTTGTATCCCCATTTCGTAAATTAAATGCTTTTACTTGCGAATTGTGAACTTAGAAGTTCTATTTTACTTTCCTTATTCGGAAATGATCTATAATTTCAACTTATGAACTTCCAACATTTCTCGATCATGGAAACTCTTGTGTAACTATCATCATAGTTAAAAGACAGTAATGACGAAAGATGGAATAACATTGTATTGGAACTCATATGTTATTGTCAATGCGTGCTATTATTGATATTATTTCGCCATGTAGGGATTGGTACCTTTGTAGTGTTTTGATACGGATTACGCAGCGGAATAACAAAATCAAATTATGTTAAATACCCTGCAAGGATCACAGAACTAGAATTCATAACAATGGTAAAGAATGAGAACATCAGGTAACTTAGTTTGTCTCCTTGATAAATTCACGTGAAATAGTGTCCACGTCTCTATGCAAAGTCCACTCCTAGGATTGATTCAGATCCTCCACACCTTTTTTCTAGCTAGGGAAGGAGGAGTAAGAAGAAGAATATCACGCAAAACGAGACCAAAAGAGGCCACGCCTCTTTGGCCGACGGCGAGGAGGGGCGGACGGGGGAGGGGGGTCGGTTCGGCCCTCCTTGTTGGCTCTCTCATTGCTTTGTTCTCTCTCTTGTGCGATAAGAGTTATGACACAACTTATGAGAAACAAGCTATGAGTGTTCTTTTTATAGTCTAACAACTCTTTGTTAACTACATATTAGCCCCTCTACTAATCATGTCCTTACATGAATTTGTCCACCTTGCAAATTAGTCCTAATAAGTTTGCATGTGGTTGCGTATTGATCATTCTATTTATTTAATCATATTAATAAATTCCCAAGTCCAATTTAATCCATAGGGAGTGTGACCCCATATGTTTCTACTTAGTTTGTAGTAAGTTCTTACTAACATGGAGCGGTGTCTAGCAACACATCCATGCTACCCAACTAATAGAAATAAGTCAGTGATCCGACAAACCTTGTGACCAATGTTACCGTATTGTATTATCCCTTTGTATCCATTTCGGATTGGACACGAGACATACAAGTCACACTCGTATATCCAATCCACAGTTTCTCGATCCTGGGAATAGTCTTATCCATGCAGATAACATCACTATCCAATATTGGTTTATTTAAGTATGTCCAGACATTCTATAAGCACTACCTCTCGAGTGTCCGCGGATATTTTCTCCCCTTATGTGGAAGGGACAAATCATCTCTACATCACTACCAACTCTAAGCTTGCTTCCTATCATGCCCGATAACTAACTTTATAGTTACCCGATTAAGGCGGAACGTTTGATAATACCAAAGCATGGTATTTCACAACTAGAGTATCTAGTGACTTCAAGTCTAAGGACCACAATACCATTGTCACTAGGGGAAGCACTTGTGACTTTACATAACTTGTATGTAGCATTCTCATTGTGGGTCAATCCAGAATGCCATTACCCTTAATGCATACCCATGTGCTAGACTTGATCTCTCCATATCAATCTACCTACATACTATTCTATAGTTGATCGTTCTGTTAATCAATATAATGGACTACGGATATTTAAGATAAACAACACATTTATAATCTAAGGATTTCATTATATTAAATATCTCCATAAATAATACAATGATTATTCTAGCCAAAAACAATATTTATTATAAATAAGGTTGCCTCTAGGGAATCTATTCCAACAGTCTCCAACTTGCACTAGAGCCATATGGTGCATCTTATACGCCTATAGATCTAGTGTGTCCTTCATTCTTGCGCTGAACAAGCGGCTTTAACTGGATCTGACATATTCTCATCTGTAGGAATTTTGCATATCTTCACATCTCCTCGATCGACGATCTCTCGTATGAGATGGAACTTCCTGAGTACGTGTTTGGTTTTCTGGTGTGACATGGGTTCCTTGGATTATGAGATCGCTCCACTGTTGTCACAATAGAACTCTATTTGATCCACAATACTAGAAACCACACCAAGCTCAGTAATTAACTTCTTAATCCAAACAGGATCCTTTGTTGCACCCGATGCAGCATGCTGGGTTTTAACGCAGGTTACGCAGCAAAATAATAAAATTAATCCTGCTCAAATCCCACCAAGGATCACAGGCAAGCAATTACAACATGATAAGGGCATAGAAGATGTGTATTGTAGTTTGGGAGATCACACAAAGAATAGTGTCTTTGTCTCTATGAATATCCGCACCTTGAATTCTTGATTGGATTCCTTCTCACCATGGTGTGCTAGAAACGGAATAAGGAGGAAGAGGATCACGCAAACTGAGGAGGAAGCGCGACCAAGAGGAGGCCGACGACTCCAAGGAGGGGGCGGACGGGTTGGCTTCGGCCTTCCTTGTCTGTCTCTCTCTTGCTTTGTTATGTTCTCTCAAATAATGACTTGTGTTCCAGAAATAACAAGCTGGAGTTCCTTTATATAGTCATAACTCTTTATTAACTACATAAAGACCCCTATACTAATCATGCTCTAACATGGATTAGCCCACTTGCAAATTATTCCTACTAAGTTTGCTTTTGGTTGCGTTACGATCATTTTATTAATTAGTCCAACTAACTAAATACATATATCCAATTTAATCTATCTGGTGTGTGACTCCATAGGTTTCTACTTAGTTTGTAGTAACTTCTTACTAACATGGAGCGGTGTCTAGAAACACATCCATGCTACCCAACTAATAGAAATAAGTCAGTGATCCCGACAAACCTTGCGCCCAATGTTCACATATTGTATTATCACTTTGTCTCCATATCCGGATTGGACACGAGACATATTAGTCACACTCGTATATCCAATACATAGTTCCTCGATCCTAGTAATATGCTTATGTGAGCAGATAACATCAATATATCCATATTGATTTATCTGAGTCTGGCCAGACATTCCTATAAGCACCATCCCTCGAGTGGCCCATGGATATTTGCTCCCATTATGTGGGAGGGAAAAATCCTCTCTGCGTCACTACGATCTCTAAGCTTGCTTCCTATCATGCCCGATAACTATCTTTATAGTTAACCGGTTAAGGCGCAACGTTTGATAATATCAAAGCACGATAATCCACAACTAGAGTAACTAATGACTTCAAGTCTATGGATTACAATATCATTAGCACTACGAGAAACGATTGTGACTTTGA
The DNA here is from genome assembly GCA_023055425.1 of Linanthus parryae. Classification (NCBI taxonomy): domain Eukaryota; kingdom Viridiplantae; phylum Streptophyta; class Magnoliopsida; order Ericales; family Polemoniaceae; genus Linanthus; species Linanthus parryae. The sequence continues at coordinate 94,130,121 of JALGPY010000002.1, read as the reverse complement.
CATAATCTAATGTATCCTTCTCGTTGTCGGTCAATCCAGTATGCCATTACTTCTAATGCATACCCATGTGTTAGACTTGATCTCCATATCAATCTACCCACATACTAGTGTATAGTTGATTTTCATGTTGACCAATATAATGGACTAGGGATATTTAAGATAAACAACACATTGTATCTAAGGACTTCATTATATTAAATATCACAATAAATAATAAATGAATGTTCTAGCAAAAACAATGTTCATACTAAATATAGATTGCCTCTAGGGAACCTATTCCAACACAGCAATGTACTCAGCCTCAGTTGTAGAATCAACAACCATCTCTTGCTTGGAAATTTTCCAGCTCACAGCTCCTCCATTCAGGCAATACACGAATCCCGACTGCGATCTGAAATCATCTTTGTCGGTTTGGAAGCTTGCATCCGTGTAACCCCTTACACGCAACTCTTCCTCCTTTCCATAGATCAATAACGCATCCCTAGTTATTCTTAAGTACTTGAGGATGTTCTTGACCGCTATCCAGTGACTCTCACCCGGATTAGACTAATATATGCTTGTCATACTCAACGCGTATGACATATCTGGTCTAGTACATAACATGGCGATGGATCTTATAGCCGAAGAATAGCTAACCCTACTCATGCGTTCCTTCCCAATCTCATTGGAAGGACAATCAGCCTTCGGAAGGGTGATTCCATGCGACATGGGCAATTATCCCTTATTGGAATCTTGCATGTTGAACTGTTTCAAAAGCTTGTCTATGTATGTAATTTGACTTAAGCCTAGAAGCTTCCTCGATCTATCCCTATAGATCTTGATACCAAGTATATAAGCTGCATCCCCTAAGTCCTTCATTGAGAAACACTTTCCTAGGCAATCTTTTTAACAGATTGCAAGGTAGGGATGTCGTTTCCAATGAGTAGTGTCATCCACATAAAAGAACAGAAACACAATAGAGCTCCCACTAACCTTCTTGTAGACACAAGGTTCATCTTCGTTCTTGATGAAGACAAACTTTTGACCGCGTCATCAAAAAGTAGATTCCAAATCCTAGAAGCTTGCTTCAACCCATAAATAGATCGCTGCAACTTACACACTTTATGGGCATGCTCTGGATCCTCAAAACCCTCTGGATGTGTCATGTACACATCCTCAAGGAGGTTTCCATATAGAAATGCTGTTTTGACATCCATCTGCCAAATCTCATAATCGTGATAAGCTGCAATAGCAAGTAAGATCCGAATGAATTTGCTCATCGCGACTGGGGAAAAGGTTTCATCATAGGCAATAACATGAATATGTCAGAATTCTTTTTCCACCAATCGGTCCTTATAGGCAATGAAATTTCCATCCATGTCGGTCTTCTTCTTGAAGACCCACTTGCACCCTATGGGCCGAGCCCCTTGGGGTGGTTCCACTAAAGTCCATACTTTGTTGGTATACATGGATTCCTCTCGGATCTCATGGCCTCATGCCACTTTTGAGAGTCCGACCCCTTCATGGCCTCTCCATAAGTAGTAGTCTCATCATCTATGAGCAACGCATCACCAGGCTCAGACACGAGAAGTCCACGCCTATTTGGTTCTTGACGCACTCTACTCGACATACGAAATTCTTGTGTTACCTGAACAGGTTCATCCACAACATCTTGTTGGTTCCTGTCCGTGTTTCATAGTAGGATCAGTGGTTTGTGGTTCTTGAATTTCTTCAAGTTCTATTGTCCTCCCACTTGCTCCTTTAGAGACAAATTATCTTTCTAGGAACACGCCGGCACGAGAAACAAATAATACCCTTTCATTTCCTTAGGGTATCCCACAAACTTACACTTATCCGAATTGGGCCCGAGCTTCTCTGTTTGTAAACTTTTTACTTACACATCGAAGCCCCAACTCGTCATGAACGAAAATGTGGGATGCCTCTCACTCCACATCTCATATGGAGTCTTCATGAATAATTTAGATGGAACACGGTTAAGGGTGAAAGCTTCACAGAATAGAGCGTGCCCCCAAAAAGATAATGGAAGATCTTTTTGACACAATAGATCGAATCATGTCCAACAAAGTTTAATTCCTCCTCTCGGACACGTCGTTCCATTGTGGCGTTCCTGGTGGAGTGAGTTGGGACAAGATCCCTAATAGCGCCTTTTAGGATCTATCTAATCTTTTTATTTGCCATATTATCATGATATATGAGCTTAATTGTTGAAAATATGTTGCGTTTTATCACTTGATGCTTCATATGCGCTTTATGGTTAGTCCGGGCGTTTCTATGAATATTTAGTTTTTATTTGTCAAATATAATCGCTTGGTATGTTTTTTCATGTTGTATTGGTAGGAACGGGTGCTAATCGGTTGATAGGAGGCATGGAACAAACTTTGGAAACAATCGGAGCACAAGTGGAACGAAGAGAAGCTAAGTTGGAGGAGCTAGAATGACCAGTCTTCAGTAATCTGATGATATCTGAAGTTATACAATTAATTTGGGAGTTAGGCCTGTTCCAAATGAAGGTAGACTCAAATATCTTTCCAACGATAGGTCACGCAGCTTAATCGAATTCTGGATGAAAGAGTAATGGCCCGCAAAAGATCAGCTTACAATTCTGTTCGGGAATTACAAACTGGAGGGGCTGAAATGCAATTTCGGCCAAAGTACATTAAAACTCGCCCCCAAATGGTAAAAACGTGATAGATGACCTAGGGGGACTCATTCACGCTCACGAGAGGCAAGGAAGAAGGAGGAGACGAAGACTTCACCATTGGAGAACCTAGTTTGATTCCTTCTTCTCTTTTCTTAATCAAATTCATGGAGAAACTCTTCGCTATTGTTTATCTTATGATGAGTAGCTAAACATTCATAGGTAGGCATCTCATATGAGATCCTAGGGTTCATGTAAGTGAATATTGTCTGGATTGAATCTAATTTCATGCATTGATGATTTCTTCTATTGAATAAGTTGAAGTTTCTTGATTCCATTAGTAATCCTAGTCCATTGACACGAGTAGGAGATGAACTGATAATCATGAGCTAGGGTTTTGTTCATTAGATGATTCATGCTTAATTGTTATTTCGTTCTAAACTAGTTGTTCATGTACTATGTAGTCAGTGAGTGCACGGAAGTGACTTAATCTAGCTAGATGATATGAACATCAATCCCAACCATTGAGACCAAAAGTACAATTGTTAGGATTGGCCATTGTGGGTAGGATCAGTAGGATTACTCAGTTGTTCTGTAAAACGGTGGACGGGTAGGACCCGTTAGTATATCAGTAGAGAACCTGCTAGAACGGACCGGTAGACATAGGTGGACTGAAAGGGCCCTAGGTGTACCGTGACGTAAAAGACCTGAGACCGATAGGAGATGGTCAGTGCTAGAACCCGGCTTAGTTAGGCCGAATTTACATGTTATCAGATTATCCAGAAATCGTTTACAGCCCTAGGTGATCTACGAGATTGCATAGTTTTTCCATCAATTGATTAAGACTTCTTCTTAATTCACTTTTCTGCTATTTCAGTCTCTACGTACAACCACTTTTTTTTGGGGTGGCAACCTCACAATTCTCAACACTTTTTACGGGTTACTTAGTAAACTCAATTAATTTGTTAGTTAAAGCTTGTTACGAGCTTGTCCTCAGTGGCGGAGCTAGGATTCGATCCAAGGGGGGGCACAAACCGATATTTGTACTACAAATTAAAGCTAAATTCAATTAATTATCAGAATAGTTACTATAATTCATTTCGCTCAGTTGGTAAAACGCTTCCCTCAAGTCCTCTGCAACCATGGTTCGAGTCTCCAGCGGCGCTATTTTATCTTGTGTTTAAAAATTTTGTGGAAAAAAAAAAAATTAAAACCGCGAACAGAAGATTCGAACCTGCGTCTCTTAAGTTTTCAAGAGATAACTTAACCAACTACTCTGGATAGCCATTTAGGATGAGGGGGGGGGGGGGGGGGGGCACTTTTTTATTTCTACAAAGGCCTGGCTATTTTTTTTTACAAAATTAAAGGTTATCTAGAGTTTTCGGAAAATTTTGGGGGGGCACGTGCCCCCCCGTGCCCCTACATGGCTCCGCCCCTGCTTGTCCTCGTGGGATTCGACAACCCGAGTATTAAAAATACTCACACTTTATTACTCGACCGTGCACTTGCGTACACACGTAAGAATACGTGTCCAGTTTTTGGCGCCGTTGCCGGGGACAAGGGTTAACAAGTTTAGATAGCAATTAGTTTAGTTTACTCTTTATTTTTGTTTTGTTTGTTATTTGTTACCTCACGGGTTTGCTAGTGCTGTTTTCTCAGGAGTCAATGGCAGAGGGACAAGAACCAAGCAACCCTACCCGAGAACAACTGGTAGCTATGTTAGCTAAGGTTGAAGAGCAAGTACGGGTAGCAAAACCATCAATGCCCTACAACCGCTCTGTGAAGGCAATCATCAAGGGATTTGAGGTGAACCTGAAGGAACTGATCCGGCAATTTTGGTGCCACCAATTCAGGCAGATAATTTTCGCCTAAAGCTGGATGAAATTCAATTTGTGAAGGACAAGTTCCCATTCGCTGGCACAGAGGACGAAGAACCTCATGCATTCATTGGGGAATTTAAGCAGTACTGTACTTATACCCGCTACAAGGGGGTCACTGTCGAAGCACTTAAATTGATGATGTTCCCTTATTGCCTCACGGGAGTTGCTGCGGATTGGTTGGACTCTTTTCCATCTAACTCCATCAAAACTTGGGAAGAGTGTGTCTCCCAGTTTATGGTCAGATTTTTTCCATTCTCCACGATGATTCAGCTGCAGAACGAGATTTGGAATTTCAGACAACAGCAGAATGAATCATTGGTCCAAGCATGGAAGCGCCTCAACCTTTTGCTACGTAAGTGCCCAAACCATATAATTGACAAGGGGCACATCATCCATGTATTCTATGATGCACTTGACAAGTCTAATAAAGACAAGCTCGATATTGAAGTTGGGGGTAACTTCATGTTCAACTTTGATTTCGAGGGGGCATATAAGCTGGTTAGATGTGTGGCTAAACAAGAGGAGAGCATGGGAAATTCTTGCCACAAGCCAGTTCCGACGAAGCACAACTACATGGTCTACAACACAGTTCAAGTGAATGCTGTGGAGGTAAAGACTGAAGCAGATGTTTCAGAATTGAATCAGTAGCCATAGGAAACTTCAGAGCTAGCATAAATGAAAAATCTGATGAAGATGATGGGTGAGAATATGATGACCATGCAAACTCAGTTCACTATTGTTGCAGCTTCACTCCAAGTGGCTAAAGCTGAAATTGTGTCCTTGAAGAAACAACTCGACCAAAAAGCACTGGAACTCAGTATTGATACATCTCAGGAACAGGCTCAAGCCATCACTACTCGCAGCAGGATTGCACTAACTTACCCTCCATACCCGACCCATGCCAGAGCAGAAGCGTCAAAGGCAAAGGAGCATGAAGTCTTCGATTCGAGAAGACTCCTGTCATGGTCCCCCAATCAAAGGACAACACTCATGACAGCGTAAATCTATGTGATTTTTCGCAAGTGTACGATCAAGTAATATAGAGTACGTATTTGTGACTCTGATTATCGAACCCACGAGAACAGGACGAGTTTTAATCTTGGAAATCAGAAATAGATGCAAATTTGTAAAAAGGAGGAATAGTTGTGTGTGATTTACTTAAACTAAACTGTAATAAACAAAAGAAGCAATTAAAGAAATTATTTTCGATGCAGATTTTCTGGAAATTTTTCTAAGTATGAAAACTGATGAATTAAAGATCCAGGTTCCAGGATTCCCTAGGGTTACTACTCAGATTATATGGGTTACTTTGATTTCAGGAACACACAATGTTATTGTTATGCCAGCATACCAATGATACACTCTCCTCTCGGTCTCATGCATCTATCACTCTCCTACAGATTTTTGGATCCCCTAGGTTCACCTCAATCTGCAGGTTTGTTCTAAGTCTGCTAGGGTTACAGGTTCTCCTCTCGGTCTCCCCCTAAACTTCTAACATTTTGTCTAATGCTTCTGGGCTGATCCCCTGATTCTCTTCACCTCTCAGTCCATCAAGGCAGGGTACTAAATCCTGTCTTCTCTTCCTAACTCTCACTGGCCACTCTCGCGCACCAGATCCTGTCTGTAGCACTCCCAGGTGATCAGGCCATTCATGCATAAGTATAAAATCAAAGACAGAATAACAAACAATCAAATACTGTATTAAGACTACAACCTAGTCATGCATCTGAAAATCAAAACAAACCATGTCGCTGAATTCATAAACCCTAGGTTCACCGAGAACCTAGGTAAAAGGTTTAGCTAGCGTACATTATTAAAAACACTGTTTCATAAAAGAAAGAAGAAAGATCAAACGAGTTATGGCTGAATACTGAAAACTGCTCCAATCTTTGCTCTGCTCCAAACTGACGGCTCTGGTACTGTCTTCTGTGATGACGAGTGTGTTACCTAATTATGTGCTTGGACGCCTCCTTTTATACTGCCACAGTCTCTAGAACTGATGCCTGAAATTCATGTTCTGCCCCTGTCTAAACCCGTTCTGGAAGCTTCTGGAAAACCTGACGTGCGTCTAAACGCAGCCTCCCTGCGTCTGAACGCACAACCTTGTGCCGAATTTTGGCTTTTCCTCGCTGACTTCCTAGATTGTGTGTTTCAACGCACAATGTGCGTTTGAACGCACCACTTGGTCTTCTGATTGATTTTTTCGTCTGACTCTGACCTTCACCATCTTGAAGTCTCCTGCGTTCAAACGCAGGGTGTGCGTCTAAACGCACACACTTGGTCATTTTTCTGTCTATTTTCTCCCGTCTTTCTCTGCTGCTAACAGTTGTGCGTCTGAACGCACGCTGTGCATTTGAACGCACAGCCTTAGCTTTTTCTGTGTCTTTTCTGCTTTGACTCCTTGATACGCTGCCTCCATTCCAAGCCTCTCTCATGCATTTCTCGGTACCTGTTCCCTAAGCATAACAACACGTACCCGCGATCATATCGAATAAACAAAATTATGCATGAAATTACTCAAATATAACAATTATGCTCTCAACGTCTTTGTCTCGTATCAAGTGGAAAACTGAATGAAAATAGGCCAAAATCAATCTCAACAGGGTCAGAACCAATGGTAAAAATGTGTCCCAAACTAATTCCATTTACAAACTATCAAAATACCCCCACATTAAACTCTGCTCATCCCGAGCAGACCCTTGCATACTGCCTTGCAGACCCTGTTTTTGCATACTTCAATTGCATACTTCCCCTTCCAACAGATTCATGCTATAGACCAGAGGACTCAACTACTCAACTGACTCAGATAAAGAATATACAATACTGACATATGACAAAACAAATATTTTTTTTGGGTTGAGATTGGGCAATCTCTAGAATTAAAACTGATGCGTCCTTCAATGTTCATTCTACCTCCAAGAAGTACCGGTTAACAGGCGATTGGTGAGCCTGTTTGTTTCTCAGGGTGGAAAATAAGCGCGGGCTTCCCTAACTGTTACTTTCGTTTGTGTCCTGACCAAATCCCTAGTTATCCTACCTTCCGAGCTATTTACCATAAGGGGATCCTAAGTCTAAACAGGTAGGATTTTTGTATGTATCAGGCTAGGCCAATCCTACTTGTTATGACATCTCACTGTTCCCAACTCACACCCCTCACCAAGTCTCCGAAACTGTCCAGAACAACTAAGTCCCTGTATCTCAATTTCCTGAAATCTTGGTGCTGATTCGCCGTTCTCGCGACCACATTGTGAAGTAGTATGTAGTCTAAACACTGTTCCCTACTCAGCTCTATTTTATTAACTAAAACTGAAAATAACTTAAAACAATGGATATATATATATATATATTCTCTTTTTTTCTTATTTTTTTTCTTTTTTCTCCTTTTTTTTCTGTTCTTTCACAATCAATAAATACGAAAATACAAACAATTGCAAACTAACTAAGCTGGGTAGTGCAATAACTCAATCTGTGGGGTATGAAGAGTATCAACTTGCCAGAAATACCCTCACATTATTTGTTAAGCGCTGATCCCCGTAGTCCAGAAAATAACGTGCCGTCCCACCTAGCCTCCTCATCACCAAAGATGTAGAAATAGGCACGACCACCGATTAAACCTGATAACCCCCGAACCCCTAATATGTGCGGAAGAGATATCACACACGTGACTACTCCTCATGTGATCATTGTGTAATGTAGTGATTCACCTCCTGCAAATTAATGTTGTCGCCTCTAACTCACCCTGTTACACCCTCAAGCTGTTTAAAACTGATCTGAATTGAAGTTCTCGTCCATCTAAAACCCTCCCAGACTCACTCCCTCTGTCATAACGCGTAGTACTAACCAACTAAACAAGTGATGCAAGTCACAAAGAAGGCTTCCTAGGCTACAGTTGCTGTGAATGAAGAGGTAAACGGCTGAAAATGGGCTAACTATTTGGACCTAAGGCTGAGAAACAGGACCGGAGGTCCGTTATAAGCCAAACACTCCACTGAAAAATGCAGTGACCGTGCTGGCGCCCGTAGGCAGGTTGTCGACTACCTAGGTGACGGTGGTGTGGCAACTAGTCGGATTCCTAACTCAGGCTACAACCTACCGGAGAATTCTGGGTTGCACTGGATCTATCCATCCACAAAGAAACAAAACTCCTACACCTCGATATCAATTTTCCTTCCTGTTGGAGATTTACTTACTGAATTCTTCCCAGTTTGTAATCCTATTAATTTCCCTTTCTCAAAAGATTTTCTGATTTTTTTTTATATGCAAGGTCAGAAGAGTAGGTGGGTAGACTCAAAATAAAAAACGCGCTGACTCAAAAATTAAAATAAAATAAAAATAAACTGAACAAAAATAAGCTGACATGGCTATGCAGGAGGACACGATTCCCCACCCCCACACTAGAGGTGGCGCGTCCTCGCGAATCTACTGATCTGGTCTGTAACTAGAATCAGTGTTCTCCGAAGTAGACTGGTCAGTCGGCTCAGGAGACGGTTCAGGAGTCTGCCTCCCTCGGGGTCTCTTCCTTGCAGCCTGTCTTGCCGCTGCTGCAGTACCAGCATGGCTGGCACTAGGATGGGCACTGCTGGCCCTTGGGTCTGCGTGCTGTCTGGGTGGGTACTGGGTACAGGGTATGCCGGGGTCACCGACACTGTCTGCATGTTCGGGACTTGGGGTAGGGTCATGGCCAGAGAAGCTGTCCTAGGGCCTGCTATCCTCCACTGTCCAACTTGGACAGTTATCACTGGAATAGTGGTCCGGGAAAATAAATTTCTTACCACGCATGTTGCTCTGAATCTCATTGAGGGCAGACTCATGAGCTCTCAGGGCAGCAGTGTTAGCATGGTAGATGTGCTTCTGGGTCTTGAATAGCTTTCCAAGACCCCTGGCCATTTTCTTGACCGTCCTCACCAGGTAGTTCTGCATTTTTTTTCTTGGGCCTGAATTTTCTTTCTGACCCACTCCTCATGCTCAGTCCTCTCTAGGCGCCCGAAAGAACTGCTCATGGCCCTTCTACTGGACTGCCCATGGTCATGCTCGGTCTGCATGGGTTCACTGGAACTGGCAGATCGGGGTAGTCGAAGGGGACCTGGTAAAGCTGGCAAACCACCATCACCCGGTGGTGGTGGTGGTGGCATGCCATCACCCCCACTATGAGGGCATGCACCATCATCATCATCATCATCATCATCTACTTGGACATAATCTGGAGGCCCATGCAGAGCCTCCCCCAAAAGCACATTTCATCTTTCGGTACTTTCATACCTGAACCGGTCGGATATCTCTCAGCTCGCCAGGAATTGGCACCGAATAGTCCTGTGCCATTTTGGTCAGCATCCCAAAAAAACCCAAACCCTTCTTGCTGTTGGACTCCCTCCTTTCCCTAAAATACTCACTGATAATTTATGGGAGGCTAACTGGTTCACGGGTCATCAAATGGTACACTAAAAGTGCGACATTATAGTCCATCCGGGTCATGTGCTTAGTGCCCACGATCCGGTTGTTGACCCACTCAGTCCACCATCTCGCCTATCGAATCAAGTAGGTAGCATGGAGTTTCCTATAGGAAGGACTCCGTTTGGGGTAATACCAAGCATCCCCTGGTACACCCGCACACAGGGTTTGAAGGATCTGGTCACTAAGCTGCTCAGAGGGGTGACGCCTGAGTTCCTGAAACTGAAAATCGTCCCACACCAACTCCATACCTAAACTCTCTCGGATACTTTCTGGGGTGATCCTAATCCAAGTCTTCATGCAGTAAATCCATTCTACGGACAGGGCCTCACAGTTCATGCACTGCTGGAGATTACTGAAAATCTCCTTAGCAAGCACAGAACTAAACTGTAGATTGGAAAATCCGGTAAACAAGTCCCCAAAATGATCCTGCCCAGTAAAGTTGAACAGGTTCTCCCCATAGACACAAGATCACGAGGAAAAGTTCTCTCAGCCGGTATGTCATACCTAATCGTTTTGTCCTGCAGAAAGAAACGCTGGGCTTCCATATTGACAAACCTATGGTCACAAAAATGGTCGACCCTCAAAAGTCGGCAGTCTATGATGTTCAAGGGTGCAATGGCCCTATCTGGCCTCATGTAAGGTCTGTCCTCATCCACCGCAAAAACCAAAAAGACAGAAAAAACCTAGATACCCGGAGTAAATCTTACGGGTATAGATCCGAAAGCTGTCTCTGAAGCAGATCTGGAAATGTTTGATCTTTCGAGTGTGATCACCCCCCACACTGTTTCCGGCAGTCTGGCGGGCCTGCGGTGGTGGCCGGAGTTGACTGGCGGCTGGCTAGGGCAGAGAGAATTTTCTAGAGAGAGTTGAAAACTGGTTGACTGAGGTGAAAATGGGTCACTTTCAGCCGTACAATATATATAGGCAAACTTTCAGAAATTGCAGAATGGCCCCTAGAATTCAAAATTTTTCAAAAATTTTCAAAATTTTCTGATCCCGCTCGATGTGCGTTGAAAGCACATCCTGCGTTTGAACGTAGTGCTTCATCTTCTGGAAATTTTTTTGAATCTTCATGGTGTGCGTTTGAACGCACAACTAATGACTTTTGGAATTTATGGGCTGGTGATGAAGGGCATTTTAACGCACATGCTCTGCATTTGAACACAGCTCTTCAATTCTTGCTGTTCTGCAGATTTTTGATGATGTGCGTTTGAACGCAGATCCTGCGTTTGAACGCACATCTCCTCTCTAGAGGGACTAAGTCTGACGCGTTTGGACGCACATCTTGCGTTGGAACGCATGTTCTTTCTCCTTAAAATTTTCTGTCAAGTCTTCTGCATTTGGACGCATGGCGTGCGTTCATTGAACGCACATGTATGTCATTTTTTCTCTTGAGTTCCTGCGTTTTAACTCAACCCTTCTGCGTTTGAACGTGCATCTGCGTTTGAACGCAGGTCTTTTGCGTTTGAACGCACGACTCCAACTGCTGACTGTTCCCCTTTTGCTCAACTTTTGCTGACGTGGCCTTGTGCGTTTGGACGCACTGATATGCGTTTGGGCGCAGAGCGGCGTTTAAACGCGTACTTCTGCGTTTGAACGCACATGTCCAATGTTTCAAAAAATGCTCCTGTTCTCCTGAAACACTAAATTCATCATTAAACCCCTCTTCTCACTTTTCTCTCTTATTATGAACATTTTTATTTAAATAATATTTAACTGAATATGAAAACAACTACTCTACGTTGGGTTGCCTCCCAACCAGCGCTTGTGATTTACAGTTGACAGCCCGACTTTGTTACCTCAGTTTTGGTCAGGGTATATAGAGGTAGATCGCCTCTAACTCTATTATCTCTTGAGGATCTCTGTATGGCTTGATTTTGTTCCCATTCACCTTAAAAACCGTATTGTCCCTCGGGTTTTCCAGCTCCACTACTCCCCGGGATGTAATGTCCTTCACGATAAATGGTCCAGACCATCTTGAGCGCAGCTTCCCTGGATAGAATTTCATCCTTGAGTTGTTAAGGAGAACCTTCTGCCCAATCTCTATTTTCTTCGGTAGAATGCGGTTGTCATGCCATTTTTTCGTTTCCTCTTTATAGATTTTGAAACTCTCGTAAGCTGTTTTACGGAATTCCTCCAATTCGAGAAGTGCCATCTTCCTCTTTTCTCCAGATAAACTGTGATCCATATTGAGCTGCTTGATTGCCCAGTATGCTCTGTTCTCTAATTCTACTAGTAGGTGACACGCTTTACCAAAAACCAGCTGATATGGGGACATTACCAGCGGGGTTTTGTAGGCAGTTCTGTACGCCCAGAGTGCATCATCAAGCTTTAGGGACCACTCTTTCCGTCCAGGATTCACAGTCTTTTCCAGTATGCTCTTTATTTCCCTGTTTGACACCTCTTCTTGCCCGTTTTCCTGAGGGTGGTAAGGCAGTGATACCTTACGGATAGACACCCCATACTGCTTTAAGACTTTGACAAAGACTTTGTTAATAAAATGAGAGCTTCATCACTGACCATGGCTCTTGGTCTTCCAAACCTGGTAAAAATGTTGCGTTTGAGAAATCTCTCTACTACTGCTGCATCATTCTTCTGACAGGACATAGCTTCCACCCATTTTGACACGTAATCTACAGCCAGCAGGATATAGAGATTTCCCAGAGAAGAAGGAAAAGGACCCATGAAATCAATACCCCAAACATCGAAAGATTCGAACTCTTGCCACAGTGTCATGGGCATCTCAATTCGCTGGGAAATATTTCCTGTGCGCTGGCAGCGGTCACAACTTTGTGCATAATCATAGCAATCCTTGAAAAAAGTTGGACAGAAAAATCCTGATTGCAGTACTTTGTGAGCTGTCCTGAGGCCGCTGAAGTGTCCCCCACACTGTGCTGAGTGACAGTGCTGAATTACTTCTAGAATCTCGTGACATGGGATACAACGTCATAGAATTTTGTCTGCCCCCTGTTTAAACAGGTAAGGATCGTCCCAGAAATAGTGCCTGCATTCTGAAATAAAAATTTTTTCTGCCAAGGGGTGATGTCTTCGGGAAGTGCTCCATTAACCAAATAATTGGCTATGGCGTAATACCAGGGTTGTCTGTTGGTCTTGTCCTTCATAATATGCTCGTCAGGGAAGTTCTCTTGGATCGGCACTGATTCCTCTGTTGGATTCTCCAGTTGAGAAAGGTGATCAACTACCACATTTTCAACCCCCTTTTTGTCCCTGATTTCAACATCAAATTCCCGCATCAGCAGAATCCAACGCAGCAAACGCGGCTTTGCATCCTTTTTCTCCAGCAGGTACTTAAGTGCACTGTGATCAGTGAAGATAATGACTTTTGACCCTACCAGGTAAGATCTAAATTTTTCGAGAGCAAAAACTACCGCCAGCAGCTCCTTTTACACTGCACACCTTATCCTTCCGCTGCCCCAGAACTGCTCCCACCGCATAGTCACTGGTGTCGCACATGAGTTCAAATGGAAGTGACCAATCGGTAGTCGTGATAATTGGTGCAGTTGTCATCCGATCTTTGAGAACTTTAAAAGCTTCTTTGCAGGCTCCGTCGAATTTGAATGGCACATCTTTTCCCAGCAAATTACATAATGGCTTTGTAATTTTGGAAAATTCTTTGATAAATCTTCTGCAAAACCCGGCATGGCCCAAAACCTGGAAGTACAGCAGTTGAACCGTTTTCCCTGTCAAAAACTTCGTGTTCAATGTTCTTTGACTTTTCTGCACGTGCATGACTGAGATACGGCGGATCCTGTAGTGCAATTTCACTCCGAGTTGTGATGGCATTGATCTAAGCGCGTGGATTATTCACTGTGTTTGATGGTAAATTCCCGACAATTCTTTCTGCCTGATTTTGTGCAAGTTGACCATTCTGTACTTCCAGGTTGCGGATTCCAATTTTCATCTGACTTACATCGGCAGTAAATGAATCAATCTGCGAGAATTTGGCTTCCCATTTCTTATTGAATTTTTCCATGTAGGTCTCGAAATGTTGTATTGATAGGTTAAGTTGTGGTTGTACTGCCGATGCTTGCTGTGCTGGTGCCGCGTGCTGTGTCTGTGGCCTATGCTGAAACCCTGGTGCATAGGCTGCTGCATTAGGGTTTCCGTACCGGAACCCTGGATGGTCACGTGTTCCTGGTCTGTAGCGGCTTGGATCCCAATGGTGCTGAACGTAGTTGGCATCCTCAGTCTAAAGATCCTGAATTGCTGCATCCAAGTCTGGCTCGTCTACTGCTGCTACAGTTTTCTTCTCTGTGTAGACCTTTTTAACTAAGTCTTGCAACACTTTTGTTAGATTATCAATTCTATCATCAGTCACTGGTTCTGCTAGTGCTGTGAGCCTGCGGTCATCAAACAGACGAGTGTCCTGTTTGGCTAGTTGTTTCAACAGTTCATAGGCTCCAACTTTATCTACATGGTATAGAAAATTACCCCCAACTTCCCTGTCAATTCTGTCAGCAGAGCATGGTTTTATACTTGCAAAATCTTCGCGTCCCCGAAGGCGTGATTGGGGCATTTTTTAACAAGTCTCATCAACCGGTCCCATGTGTCCACCACCGTCTCGCCCATCTTCTGTTTAAAGGATAAGATCTCGCTTTGAAGTTTGATAACACGAGAAGCGGGATAGAATTTTTCCAGAAAGTCAGCGACACACCCTTCCCAGGTTGTGATTGATCTTGGTGGTTTGGATTCTAGCCAGTCTTTCGCTGTCCTGAACAAGCAGTATGGGAACAAGATCAATTTTAGCGCATCTGCCTCAACTCTTCTGTATTTGATCATGTTGTAGTAATCTTCGAACTTCCCGAGAAAATCGTTCGGGTCTTCGTCTGCTTTCCCATTGAACGGACAATGGGTCTGGGCAGTTTAGATAGTGGATGATTTCAGATCAAAGTGCTCTGCGGTTATTGGTGGCACTACGATGGCTGGTTAATGTCCTCCGGTAGGAACTTCGAAGTTTTCTACTAACGCCCTCCCATATCTGTTGTAAGTTCCTTTAATTTTTCCGGGAAACAAATCCTGCTGCTATCAGCTCCTCAATATAAAGATCCATCTGGGCTGGAGTGCGTTTCTCCTGTCATGTTGGTGTATCTGGTTCTTTTGGCGTATTTTCTCCGTGCTCAGACATCTTGGCTCGGTGTCTGTGGTTTTGCTCTCTAAATTTTTTTTTGGATCATTGAGTGGTGGCACCAGTTCGGCATACACTAGAATGGCCTGAAAATTAGAGTTCAAGAGTAATGAGATAAGAGAAAATAAAAATAAAAGTAAAAGAAAAAAACTTTGAAACTATTCTGATTCCTAAGAGAAACCGTCACCGTTCCCCGGCAACGGCGCAAAAACTTGACAGCGTAAATCTATGTGCTTTTTCGCAAGTGTACGATCAAGTAATATAGAGTACGTATATATGACTCTGATTATCGAACCCACGAGAACAGGACGAGTTTTAATCTTGGAAATCAGAAATATATGCAAAGTTGTAAAAAGGAGGAATAGTTGTGTGAGATTTACTTAAATTAAAGAAATTGTTTTCGTTGCAGATTTTCTGGAAATTTTTCTAAGTATGAAAATGGATGAATTAAAGATCCAGGTTCCAGGATCCCCTAGGGTTACTACTCAGCTTATATGGGTTACTTTGATTTCAGGAACACACATCGGTATTGTTTATGCCATCATACCAATGATACACTCTCCTCTCGATATCATGCATCTATCACTCTCCTGCAGATTTTCGGATCCCCTAGGTTCACCTCAATCTGCAGGTTTGTTCTAAGTCTCCTAGGGTTACAGGCTCTCCTCTTGGTCTCCCCCTAAACTTCTAACAATTGGTCTAATGATTCTGGGATAATCCCCTGATTCTCTTCACCTGTCAGTCAAGGAAGGGTACTAAATCCTGTCTTCTCTTCCTAACTCTCACTGGCCACTCTCGCGCACCAGATCCTGTCTGTAGCACTCCCGGGTGATCAGGCCATTCATGCATAAGTATAAAATCAAAGACAGAATAACAAACAATCCAATACTGTATTAAGACTTCAATCTAGTCATGCGTCTGAAAATCAAAACAAACCATGTCGCTGAATTCATAAACCCTAGGTTCACCGAGAACCTAGGTAAAAGGTTTAGCTAGCGTACATTATTAAAAACACTGTTTCATAAAAGAAAGAAGAAAGATCAAACGAGTTATGGCTGAATACTGAAAACTGCTCCAATCTCTGGTCTGCTCAAACTAACGGCTCTGGTACTGTCTTCTGTGATGATGAGTTTGTAACCTAATTATGTGCTGGGACGCCTCCTTTTATACTGCCACAGTCTCTAGAACTGATGCCTGAAATTCCTGTTCTGCCCCTATCTAAACCCGTCCTGGAAACTTCTGGAAAACTTGACACGCGTCTGAACGCAGCCTCCCTGCGTCTGAACGCACACGTGCGTCTGAACGCAGCCCACCTGCGTCTGAACGCACAACCTTGTGTTGACTTTGGATTTTCCTCGCTGACTTCCTAGATTGTGCGTTTGAACGCGCAATGTGCATTTGAACGCACCACTTGGTATTCTGATTAATTTTTTTGCCTGACTCTGACCTTCACCATCTTGAAGTCTCCTGCGTTCAAACGCAGGGTGTGCGTCTGAACGCACACACTTGGTCATTTTTCGGTCTGTTTTCTCCCGTCTTTCTCTGCTGCTAACAGTTGTGCGTCTTAACACACGCTGTGCGTTTGAACGCATAGCCTTAGATTTTTCTACATCTTTTCTGCTTTGACTCCTTGATACGCTGCCTCCATTCCAAGCCTCTCTCATGCATGTCTCGGTACCTGTTCCATGCACATAACAACACGCACCCGCGATCATATCGAATAAACAAAATTATGCATGAAATTACTCAAATATATCAATTCTGCTCTCAGCGTCTTTGTCTCGTATCAAGTGGAAAACTGACTGAAAATAGGCCAAAATCAATCTCAACAGGGTCAGAACCAATGGTAAAAAGGTGTCCCAAACTAATTCCATTTACAAGCTATCAACTCCGCCAGCTGAGGAGGTGACTAATGAGGTAATTCCACCCCTTTCTTCTTCCAAGGATCTCCCTTTTCCATTGCGTAGCAGGAAGAAGAAAGACGACTCTGAGGATTATCGGCAATTCGTATCTATCTTCTCCAAGTTGGACATTAACATACCACTGATTGAGGTATTCAAGATGATGCCTAAGTATGCTAAATTCATGAAAGATGCAGTGTTGGGGAAGAGAGTTGTTGATGACTTTCAGACTGTGGACTTGACTGAGCAGGTTAGCTCATGTGCCTTTCATGGGTTACCTCATAAACAGAAGGATCTAGACAGCTTTGTAATTGAAGCTACTCTAGGTGGAGCCTACACTGAACAGGCCCTGTGTGACTTGGGGGCAAGTGTCAATCTGATGCCACTCTCGGTATTTCAGAAGTTAGGTGTGGGGGTGCAATCCACCTGGATCAATCTTCAATTTGCAGATAAGTCGTCGAAGAAAGCCTATGGGTGGTTGAAGATGTCTTGGTGAAGGTTGGGAGTCTCATCATCCCGGCTAATTTTGTCATTCTAGATATGCCGCCAGGAGACGTTCCGATTATTCTAGGTAGGCCCTTCTTGGCTACTGGTCGGACATTGGTAGATGTTGAGAATGGGGAGTTGATCATGAGGATCAACGATGCACGCGAGACCTTCAGGGTTTTCAATCCCACTCCCCAACAGATTCAAGGGCAGTCAACAATTCATTCTGCCGTGCATGTAGTGCACCAACATTTAGATGTGACAAATGAGGATCCACCTTATCCTAAATTTAAGCACAAGGATGTTTTGGAGATACTACATAGACCACAAGAGGATTGGGCACGTCGTGTCAAGCCACCTTTCTAGGACGAAGAGGTAGCTGAGTCGGTCTGTCGACCTTAAATTACAAGCGCTTCTTGGGAGGCAACCCAATGTAGAGTAGGATATTTGTTATTTTATTTTGTATTTAGTACTCCATAATTGATTTTGAGTGGTGAGAGAGAGTTTTTTTAATATTTTCCATGAGTGTGCAGGAAACAGGTACCGAAGACCCTTCAGAATCCCCTTCTTGATGCACGTGCACTACATTGCACGCAAAACAAGGCACAACGAGCAATTTGATAATAGGAGCTTGAAAGAGAGGCTACTCGAGGTCGAGGAGTATCTATGCATTAATTGAGTATATTGGCAGCTAGTTGTGGCCCATATCTTCACGCATCGGAATCCGAAGAGGGATGAAAGAAAACACAAGTTTAAAGGAGCACGATTCTTGCGCTAGAGAGCAGTTTTGGAGATGAAATGAAAAATTCCCCGTACTATGGGAATTTTTCAGTCAACAGTGGATTCTACATTCAATGACGAGTCCGTTAGCGCGAGAATCGAAGGAATCCGACACCGGATGAAGAAACTAGAGCAAAAACAAAAACCGGTAAGTCCCAGGGCATTCGGGGCCGAAATGAAATCATTTTCGGCCTAAATAACCTTGATTTCGGGCCGAAATGAAATCATTTCGGCCAAAATACCCTTTGTTTCGGGACGAAATGAAAAGAGGGGTCTGTTTTGAGAATTCCAAATCATTTCGGGCCGAAATGCTCTTGAAGCCTCATTAATTGGGGGCATTTTGGGTATTCTGGGGCTACTATTTAAAGACAAAAACCGGATTTCTCACACTCCCAACCCCAATTTCGGATCAAAACACTCTTATTCATCATCTTCCTCTCAAATTCTCAAGAACACTCACACACACAAAACCCTAAACTTCTCCACATCCAAAACTTTTGGTGGGTTTTGCTCCTTGCAAGCTCGCCATCAACATTAACTCGCAGAGTTTTGAGAGATAGTGCACGGTTTGAGTGTGGGGGAATTCAAAGAGGAAGAACTCCAAGAACGAGAATTGTACAATTCGTCGCTTTGGATGGGGATTCGTCCAAAGCTCCAAGAGGGACTTGCAACGGGAACACCAAGGAGCACAACAAGGTAGTCTTGCTTCGACTTGCTCGAGTTTTCAAAAAATTGGTCGACCAACCGGTTCATTCTCGATCAATTTTTTTCGAAACCGGTCCCGTAAGAACGGTACTCCGGGACCGTAGTACGTTTTCTTTCTCTCGCTTTAAAAATTCTTGTCTAGTCACTCTAGGCGAAGTGCCCTGCAACACTTGCCATTTCGCTATTTATTCCTTACATGTTGAGATCATGTCCTTTGTGGGGACACTCTAAATTCATTGAGGACAATTATTATCTCAAGTTGGGGGGGGGGGGGGGGTTATGCATATCTTTGCTCGCCTTAACTTGCATAGCCTTGTTACATGTAGATTAGTGAGTCAGTTTGCACGTAGGAGTCCTAGTTAGGATTGTATGTGCACGTTTTATTGCATTGTATATAATGTTTGCACTTTAACTTATTGAGTCCACCTACCCATATGTGTTGTTATTCAAGTTGGCCCAAGCATATAGTGTTAGAAACACTCAATTTAAAAACAAATAAAATTTAAAAAAAAAATTGAAAAACCCTAAAAATTAATATTTTTTGAGAAAGGGCAATTGAAGAGAGTGAATGTGGTGAGGGCTTAATGATAGTTTTCCCTAGGTAGATGAAAATCTGAGGTGAGGTAGACGCGAGAATCTGGAGTAGAAAGTCTATAGGGCTAATGCACTCGAGAATTGTGAGTAGTTGTCTCTCAGACTAGTTATCCTACTAACACTACACCACCGTCATTTAGGTAGTCGTCAACCCTCCTCGTAGTGGCAACGGAACAGCTGTGCGAGTGATTTTTATGGGGACCTCACGTCCCGTCTTCATCGCCTAGGTCCATTAGTTACCCCAATTTGATCCATCTACCCCTTTTATTCACAGCATCTAGCCTAGGAAGCCATTCCTTGTGACTTTCATCACTAATTAGAATGGTCCCTTCCTATGCGTCATGATAGAGGGAGTCGAGTTTTAGGGAGGGTCGTTGAGGGTGAGCTGATATTATACATCTTGAGTGGATTATCTTACATGTCATCTTTTGTGGGGATGTGAGGGTGAGTAGTGTCCAAACACCACGATCACAGGTGGAGTGCCGTAGTGCGTGACATTCTTTCTGCACGATATGGGGTGGGGTTGGTTGATATTTTAGCAGGACGTACGTTTGCTTAATTATATTTTCTACATCTTAGGTGATGAGGAGGATTGGTTGGAAAAGAACGTTTATACATTGACTACCGGGTTTTTGATATGGTTTACATCGAGTGTGGGGGTGTCGACATCTATTTTGATTACAGCATTGATTTGACACATTCCCCCTCCACGTATCTATTTTAATATTTGATCTCCTTGGATATTACTATCGTATTGGTGGATCCATGGGCTTATTTGTATGGAAATGAAATTGAAAAAAAAAAAGAGAAAAACAGAAGTTGAAAGTGAATTGGAATAGGGAGCCGGAAATGAAACTTCATGAAGGCCGAGGAGATGAGCTATGAGTTTTGATCACTTCTTCACATTTGTGGCCCGAGAACGGCGTTGCACCAAGATTGAGGGAATGAGGGCCGGGGTAGTTAGATTCGGTGGGGTTCCTTGGATTTTGGTGAGGGAGTGTGAGAATCGGGTTTGGTGAGTTATATCATGACGTCTAGGACTGCGTTTCTAAATATCCTATCCTACCCGTCCTAAGCCTTCAACAATTGAAACCCGTGGATAAATAGCTCGGATGGTAAGTTCTAGGGATACGTTTGATGAGTGTGCGGAAGCAACTTATTTTGTGTTCGTGCCCGTTCTGTCTGACGGAACTGGCCGCAAGTTCTACCGATCACCGAAGTTATAGAATCTTCTAGGGGATGTGAGAGCCTTATGACATGCCGGTTTGCTCTTCGAGATTGCCCAATCTCTAACTAAAAAGGAAAAAAATATATGTTCTTTACTTTCCTGCATTGTTTATAATCGAGTTGCATTATTCAAATTCATGTAGATTGCATAGTCCAGTGTTTGAGTCGTTGTGTCTAAGGCAAAGTAAAGTTATATGTAAATCTTGGAAGCAAGTGTTGCTCGGGACGAGCAAGAAGGTAGTGTGGGGGAATTTGATAGCGCATTTTAGGAGATATCTAATCTTGTTATTTTTTACATTATCATGAGATATTTGAGCTTAATTGTTGAAAATATGTTGTGTTTTATCACTTGATGATTCATATGCGCTTTATTGTTAGTCCGGGCGTTTCTATGAAAATTTCGTTGTTATTTTTCAAATATAATCAGTTAGTATGTTTGTTCATGCTGTCTTGGCAATGCTAATCGGTTCATAGGAGGCGTGGAACAATTTTTGGAAACAACCGGAGCACAAGTGGAACGAAGAGAAGCTAAGTTGGAGGAGCTAGAATGACCAGTCTTCACTAATCTGATGATATATGAAGTTCTCTAATTAATTTGGGAGTGATGCCTGTTCCAAATGAAATTAGACTAAAATATCTTTCCATCGGTAGGTCCGGAGCTTAATAGAAGTCTGGATGAGAGATTAATGGCCCGCCCAAGATCAGCTTACAGTTCTGTCCGGGAATTACAAGCTGGAAGGGATGAAATGTAATTTAGGCCAAATTACATTAAAAACTCGCCCCCAACTGGTAAAAACGTGATAGATGACCTAGGGGGACTCATTCACGCTCAGGAGAGGCAAGGACGAAGGAGGAGACGAAGACTTCACAGTTGGAGAACCTAGTTTGATTCGTTCTTCTCTTTTCTTAATCAAATTCATGGAGAAACTCTTCGCTATTGTTTATCTTATGATGAGCAGCTAAAATTTCATATCTAGGAATCTCATATGAGATCCTAGGGTTCATGTAAATGAATATTGTCCGGATTGAATCTAATTTCATGCATTGATGATTTATTCTATTGAATAAGTCGTAGTTTCTTGATTTCATTATTAATCATAGTCTATTGACACGAGTAGGAGATGAATTAATAATCATGAGCTAGAGTTTTGTTCATTAGATGATTCATGCTTAATTGTTATTCTGTTCTAAACTAATTGTTCATGTACTATGTAGTTAGTGAGTGCACGAAAGTGACTTAAAATAGCTAGATAATATGAACATCAATCCCAACCATTGAGACCGATAGGACAATTGTTAGGATTGGCCATTGTGGGTAGGATCAGTAGGATTACTCAGTTGTTTTGTGAAATGGTGGACGGATAGGAACCGTTAGTATATCAGTAGAAAAACCTGCTAGAATGTACAGGTTGACATAGGTGGAATGAAAGGGCCCTAGGTGTACCGTGACGTAAAAAGAACAGAGAACCGATAGGAGATGGTCAGTGCTAGTACCCGGCTTAGTTAGGCCGAATTTACATGTTATCAGATTATCCGGAAATCGTTTACAGCCCTAGGTGATCTACGAGATTGCCTAGTTTTTCCATCAATTGATTAAGACTTCTTCTTAATTCACTTTTCTTCTATTTCAGTCTCTACGTACAACCACTTTTTTTTGGGGTGGCAACCTCACAATTCTCAACACTTTTTACCGGTTACTTAGTAAACTCAATTAATTTGTTAGTTAAAGCTTGTTACGAGCTTGTCATCGTGGGATTCGACAACCCGAGTATTAAAAATACTCACACTTTATTACTCGACCGTGCACTTGCGTACACACGTAAGAATACGTGTCCTGTTTTTGGCCGTTGCCGGGGACAAGGGTTAACAAGTTTAGATAGCAATTAGTTTTGTTTACTCTTTATTTTTGTTTTGTTAGTTATTTGTTACCTCACGGGTTTGCTAGTGCTGTTTTCTCAGGAGTCAATGGCAGAGGGACAAGAACCAAGCAACCCTACCCGAGAACAGCTGGTAGCTATGTTAGCTAAGGTTGAAGAGCAAGTACGGGTAGCAACACCATCAATGCCCTACAACCGCTATGTGAAGGCAATCATCAAGGGATTTGAGGTGAACCTGAAAGGAACTGAGCCGGCAATTTTGGTGCCACCAATTCAGGCAGATAATTTTCGTGTAAAGCTGGATGAAATTCAATTTGTGAAGGACAAGTTCCCATTCGCTGGCACCGAGGATGAAGACCCTCATGCATTCATTGGGGAATTTAAGCAGTACTGTACTTATACCCGCTACAAGGGGGTCACTGTCGAAGCACTTAAATTGATGATGTTCCCTTATTGCCTCACCGGAGTTGCTGAGGATTGGTTGGACTCTTTTCCATCTAACTCCATCAAAACTTGGGAAGAGTGTGTCTCCCAGTTTATGGTCAGATTTTTTCCATTCTCCAGGATGATTCAGCTGCAGAACGAGATTTGGAATTTCATACAACAGCAGGATGAATCATTGGTCCAAGCATGGCAGCGCCTCAACCTTTTGCTACGTAAGTGCCCGAACCATATAATTGACAAGGGGCACATCATCCATGTATTCTATGATGCACTTGACAAGTCTAATAAAGACAAGCTCGATATTTTCAACTTTGATTTCGAGGGGGCATATAAGCTGGTTAGATGTGTGGTTAAAAAATAGGAGAGCATGGGAAATTCTTGCCACAAGCCAGTTCCAACGAAGCACAACTACATGGTCTACAACACAGTTCAAGTGAATGATGTGGAGGTAAAGACTGAAGCAGATGTTTCAGAATTGAATCAGTAGCCACAGGAAACTTCAGAGCTAGCAGAAATGAAAAATCTGATGAAGATGATGGGTGAGAATATGATGACCATGCAAACTCAGTTCACTACTGTTGCAGCTTCACTCCAAGTGGCTAAAGCTGAAATTGTGTCCTTGAAGAAACAACTCGACCAAAAAGCAATGGAACACAGTATTGATACATCTCAGGAACAGGCTCAAGCCATCACTACTCGCAGCAGGATTGCACTAACTTACCCTCCATACCCGACCCATGCCAGAGCAGAAGCGTCAAAGGCAAAGGAGCATGAAGTCTTCGATTCTGAGAAGACTCCTGTCATGGTCCCCCAATCAAAGGGCAATACTCCTGACAGCGTAAATCTATGTGATTTTTCGCAAGTGTACGATCAAGTAATATAGAGTACGTACTTGTGACTCTGATTATCGAACCCACGAGAACAGGACGAGTTTTAATCTTGGAAATCACAAAGTTGTAAAAAGGAGGAATATTTGTGTGTGATTTACTTAAACTAAACTGTAATAAACAAAAGAAGCAATTAAAGAAATTAATTTCGTTGCAGATTTTCTGGAAATTTTTCCAAGTATGAAAACTGATGAATTAAATATCCAGATTCCAGGATCCCCTAGGGTTACTACTCATCTTATATAGGTTACTTTGATTTCAGGAACACACAACTTTATTGTTTATGCCAGCATACCAATGATACACTCTCCTCTCGGTCTCATGCATCTATCACTCTCCTGCAGATTTTTGGATCCACTAGGTTCACCTCAATCTGCAGGTTTGTTCTAAGTCTGCTAGGGTTACAGGTTCTCCTCTCGGTCTCTCCCTAAACTTCTAACATTTGGTCTAATGCTTCTGGGATAATCCCCTGATTCTCTTCACCTCTCAGTCCATCAAGGCAGGGTACTAAATCATGTCTTCTCTTCCTAACTCTCACTGGCCACTCTCGCGCACCAGATCCTGTCTGTAGCACTCCCGGGTGATCAGGCCATTCATGCATAAGTATAAAATCAAAGACAGAATAACAAACAATCCAATATTGTATTAAGACTTCAACCTAGTCATGCATCTGAAAATCAAAACAAACCATGTCGCTGAATTCATAAACCCTAGGTTCACCGAGAACCTAAAAAAAGGTTTAGCTAGCGTACATTATTAAAAACACTGTTTCATAAAAGAAAGAAGAAAGATCAAATGAGTTATGGCAAAATACTGAAAACTGCTCCAATCTTTGCTCTGCTCCAAACTGACGGCTCTGGTACTGTCTTCTGTGATGACGAATGTGTAACCTAATTATGTGCTGGGACGCCTCCTTTTATACTGCCACAGTCTCTAGAAGTGATGCCTAAAATTCATGTTCTGCCCCTGTCTAAACCCATTCTGGAAGCTTCTGGAAGACCTAAAGTGCGTCTAAACGCAACCTCCCTGCGTCTGAACGCACAAGTGCGTCGAACGCAGCCCACCTGCGTCTGAACGCACAAGCTTGTGTCGAATTTTGGCTTTTCCTCGCTGACTTCCAAGATTGTGTGTTTCAACGCACAATGTGCATTTGAACGCACCACTTGGTCTTCTGATTGATTTTTTCGCCTGAATCTGACCTTCACCATCTTGAAGTCTCCTGCGTTCAAACGCAGGGTGTGCGTCTGAACGCACACACTTGGTCATTTTTATGTCTATTTTCTCCCGTCTTTCTCTGCTGCTAACAGTTGCGCGTCTGAACGCACGCTGTGCATTTGAACGCACAGCCTTAGCTTTTTCTGCGTCTTTTCTGCTTTGACTCCTTGATACGCTGCCTCCATTCCAAGCCTCTCTCATGCATTTCTCGGTACCTGTTCCCTGAGCATAACAACACGTACCCACGATCATATCGAATAAAAAAAATTATGCATGAAATTACTCAAATATAACAATTATGCCCTCAGCGTCTTTGTCTCGTATCAAGTGGAAAACTGAATGAAAATAGGCCAAAATCAATATCAACAGGGTCAGAACCAATGGTAAAAAGGTGTCCCAAACTAATTCCATTTACAAACTATCAAAATACCCACACATTAAACTCTGCTCGTCCCGAGCAGACCCTTGCATACTGCCTTGCAGACCCTGTTTTTGCATACTTCAATTGTTATATTCACATCATAACGCGTAGTACTAGCCAACTAAACAAGTGATGCAATTCACAAAGAAGGCTTCCTAGGCTACAGTAGCTGTGAATGAAGGGGTAAACGGCTGAAAATGGGCTAACTATTTGGACCTAAGGCTGAGAAACAGGACCGGAGGTCCGTTATAAGCCAAACACTCCAATGAAAAATGCAGTGTCCGTGCTGGCGCCCGTAGGCAGGTTTTCGACTACCTAGGTGACGGTGGTGTGGCAACTAGTCGGATTCCTAACTCAGGCTACAACCTACCGGAGAATTCTGGGTTGCACTGGATCTATCCATCCACAAAGAAACAAAACTCCTACACCTCGATATCAATTTTCCTTCTAGTTGGAGATTTACTTACTGAATTCTTCCCAGTTTGTAATCCTATTAATTTCCATTTCTCAAAAGATTTTCTGATTTTTTTTTTATATGCAAGGTCAGAAGAGTAGGTGGGTAGACTCAAAATAAAAAACGCGCTGACTCAAAAATTAAAATAAAATAAAAATAAACTGAACAAAAATAAGCTGACATGGCTATGCAGGAGGACACGATTCCCCACCCCCACACTAGAGGTGGCGCGTCCTCGCGAATCTACTGATCTGGTCTGTAACTAGAATCAGTGTTCTCCGAAGTAGACTGGTCAGTCGGCTCAGGAGACGGTTCAGGAGTCTGCCTCCCTCGGGGTCTCTTCCTTGCAGCCTGTCTTGCCGCTGCTGCAGTACCAGCATGGCTGGCACTAGGATGGGCACTGCTGGCCCTTGGGTCTGCGTGCTGTCTGGGTGGGTACTGGGTACAGGGTATGCCGGGGTCACCGACACTGTCTGCATGTTCGGGACTTGGGGTAGGGTCATGGCCAGAGAAGCTGTCCTAGGGCCTGCTATCCTCCATTGTCCAACTTGGACAGTTATCACTGGAATAGTGGTCCGGGAAAATAAATTTCTTACCACGCATGTTGCTCTGAGTCTCATTGAGGGCAGACTCATGAGCTCTCAGGGCAGCGGTGTTAGCATGGTAGATGTGCTTCTGGGTCTTGAATAGCTTTCCAAGACCCCTGGCCATTTTCTTGACCGTCCTCACCAGGTAGTTCTGCATTTTTTTCTTGGGCCTTAATTTTCTTTCTGACCCACTCCTCATGCTCAGTCTCTCTAGGCGCCCGAAAGATTTGCGCCTGGCCCTTCTACTGGACTGCCCGTGGTCATGCTCGGTCTTCATGGGTTCACTGGAACTGGCAGATCGGGTTAGTCGAAGGGGACCTGGTAAAGCTAGCAAACCACCATCACCCGGTGGTGGCGGTGGTGGCATGCCATCACCCCCACCATGAGGGCGTGCACCATCATCATCATCATCTTCCACTTGGACATAATCTGGAGGCCCATGCAGAGCCTCCCCCCAAAGCACATTTCATCTTTCGGTACTTTCGTACCTGAACCGGTCGGATATCTCTCAGCTCGCCAGGAATTGGCACCGAATAGTCCTGTGCCATTTTGGTCAGCATCCCAAAAAAACCCAAACCCTTCTTGCTGTTGGACTCCCTCCTTTCCCTAAAAAACTCACAGATAATTTATGGGAGGCTAACTGGTTCACGGGTCATCAAACGGTACACTAAAAGTGCGACATTATAGTCCATCCGGATCATGTGCTTAGTGCCCACGATCCGGTTGTTGACCCACTCAGTCCACCATCTCGCCTCTCGAATCAAGTAGGTAGCATGGAGTTTCCTATAGGAAGGACTCCGTTCGGGGTAATACCAAGCAGCCCCTGGTACACCCGCACACAGGGTTTGAAGGATCTGGTCACTAAGATGCTCAGAGGGGTGACGCCTGAGTTCCTGAAACTGACAATCGTCCAACACCAACTCCAGACCTAAACTCTCTCGGATACTTTCTGGGGTGATCCTAATCCAAGTCTTCATGCAGTAAATCCATTCTACGGATTGGGCCTCACTGTTCATGCACTGCTGGAGATTACTGAAAATCTCCTTAGCAAGCACAGAACTAACCTGTAGATTGGTAAATCCGGTAAACAAGTCCCCAAAATGATCCTGCCCAGTAAAGTTGAACAGGTTCTCCCCCATAGACACAAGATCACGAGGAAAAGTTCTCTCAGTCGGTATGTCATACATAATCTTTTTGTCCTGCAGAAAGAAACGGTGGGCTTCCATATTGACAAACCTATGGTCACAAAAATGGTCGACCCTCAAAAGCCGACAGTCTATGATGTTCAAGGGTGCAATGGCCCTATCGGGCCTCATGTAAGGTCTGTCCTCATCCACCGCAAAAACCAAAAAGACAGAAAAACCTAGATACCCGGAGTAAATCTTACGGGTATAGATCCGAAAACAGTCTCTGAAGCAGATCTGGAAATGTTTGATCTTTCGAGTGTGATCACCCCCACACTGTTTCCGGCAGTCTGGCGGTCCTGCGGTGGTGGTCGGAGTTAACTGGCGGCTGGCTAGGGCAGAGAGAATTTTCTAGAGAGAGTTGAAAACTGGTTGACTGAGGTGAAAATGGGTCACTTTCAGCCGTACAATATATATAGGCAAACTTTCAGAAATTGCAGAATGGCCCCTAGAATTCAAAAAAATTCAAAAATTTTCAAATTTTTCTGATCCCGCTCGATGTGCGTTTGAACGCACATCCTGCGTTTGAACGTAATGCTTCATCTTCAGGAAAAAAATTTGAATCTTCATGGTGTGCGTTTGAACGCACATCTTGCGTTTGAACGCACAACTAATGACTTTTGGAATTTCTGGGCTGGTGATGATGTGCGTTTGAACGCACATGCTCTGCGTTTGAACGCACATGCTCTGCGTTTGAACGCAGCTCTTCAATTCTTGCTGTTCTGCAGATTTCTGATGATGTGCGTTTGAACGCAGATCCTGCGTTTGAACGCACATCTCCTCTCTAGAGGGACTAAGTCTGATGCGTATGGACGCACATCTTGCGTTGGGACGCATGTTCTTTCTCCTCAAAATTTTCTGTCAAGTCTTCTGCGTTTGGACGCATGGCGTGCGTTTGAACGCACATGTGTGTCATTTTTTCTCTTGAGTTCCTGCGTTTTAACGCAACCCTTCTGCGTTTGAACTTGCATCTGCGTTTGAACGCAGGTCTTTTGCGTTTGAACGCACGACTCCAACTGCTGACTGTTCCTCTTTTGCTCAACTTTTGCTGACGTGGCCTTGTGCGTTTGGATGCACAGATATGCGTTTGGACGCAGAGCTGCGTTTAAACGCGTACTTCTGCGTTTGAACTCACATGTCCAATGTTTCGAAAATTGCTCCTGTTCTCCTGAAACACTAAATTCAGCATTAAACCCCTCTTCTCACTTTTCTCTCTTATTTTGAACATTTTTATTTAAATAATATTTAACTGAATATGAAAACAACTATTCTACGTTGGGTTGCCTCCCAACCAGCGCTTGTGATTTACAGTTGACAGCCCGACTTTGTTACCTCAGTTTTGGTCAGGGTATATAGAGGTAGATCGCCTCTACCTCTATTATCTCTTGAGGATCTCTGTATGGCTTGATTTTGTTCCCATTCACCTTAAAAACCGTATTGTCCCTCGGGTTTTCCAGCTCCACTACTCCCCGGGATGTAATGTCCTTCACGATAAATGGTCCAGACCATCTTGAGCGCAACTTCCCTGGATAGAATTTCATCCTTGAGTTGTAAAGGAGAACCTTCTGCCCAATCTCTATTTTCTTCGGTAGAATGCGGTTGTCATGCCATTTTTTCGTTTCCTCTTTATAGATTTTGGCACTCTCGTAAGCTGTTTTACGGAATTCCTCCAATTCGAGAAGTGCCATCTTTCTCTTTTCTCCCGATAAACTGTGATCCATATTGAGCTGCTTGATTTCCCAGTATGCTCTGTGCTCTAATTCTACTAGTAGGTGACACGCTTTACCGAAAACTAGCTGATATGGGGACATTACCAGCGGGGTTTTGTAGGCAGTTCTGTACGCCCAGAGTGCATCATCAAGCTTTAGGGACCACTCTTTCCGTTCAGGATTCACAGTCTTTTCCAATATGCTCTTTATTTCCCTGTTTGACACCTCTTCTTGCCCGTTTTCCTGAGGGTGGTAAGGCAGTGATACCTTATGGATAGACACCCCATACTGCTTTAAGACTTTGGCAAAGACTTTGTTAATAAAATGAGAGCCTTCATCACTGACCATGGCTCTTGGTGTTCCAAACCTGGTAAAAATGTTGCGTTTAAGAAATCTCTCTACTACTGCTGCATCATTCTTCTGAGAGGACATAGCTTCCACCCATTTTGACACGTAATCTACAGCCAGCAGGATATAGAGATTTCCCAGAGAAGAAGGAAAAGGACCCATGAAATCAATACCCCAAACATCAAAAGATTCGACCTCTTGCCACAGTGTCATGGGCATCTCAATTCGCTGGGAAATATTTCATGTGCGCTGGCAGCGGTCACAACTTTGTGCATAATCATGGCAATCCTTGAAAAAAGTTGGCCAGAAAAATCCTGATTGCGGTACTTTGTGAGCTGTCCTGGGGCCGCTGAAGTGTCCCCCACACTGTGCTGAGTGACAGTGCTGAATTACTTCCAGAATCTCGTGACATGGGATACAACGTCAAAGAATTTTGTCTGCCCCCTGTTTAAACAGGTAAGGATCGTCCCAGAAATAGTGCCTGGATTCTGAAATAAACTTTTTTTCTGCCAAGGGGTGATGTCTTCGGGAAGTGCTCCATAATCAAATAATTGGCTATGGCGTTATACCAGGGTTGTTTGTTGGTCTTGACCTTCATAATATGCTCGTCAGGGAAGTTCTCTTGGATCGGCACTGATTCCGCTGTTGGATTCTCCAGGCGAGAAAGGTGATCAACTACCACACTTTCAACCCCCTTTTTGTCCCTGATTTCAACATCAAATTCCCGCATCAGCAGAATCCAACGCAGCAAACGCAGCTTTGCATCCTTTTTCTCCAGCAGGTACTTAAGTGCATTGCGATCAGTGAAGATAATGACTTTTGACCCTACCAGGTAAGATCTGAATTTGTCCAGAGCAAAAACTACCGCCAGCAGCTCCTTTTACACTGCACACCTTATCCTTCCGCTGCCCCAGAACTGCTCCCACCGCATAGTCACTGGTGTCGCACATGAGTTCGAATGGAAGTGACCAATCGGTAGTCGTGATAATTGGTGCAGTTTTCATCCGATCTTTGAGAACGTCAAAAGCTTCTTTGCAGTCTTCGTCGAATTTGAATGGCACATCTTTTCCCAGCGAATTACATAATGGCTTTGTAATTTTGGAAATGTCTTTGATAAATCTTCTGTAAAACCCGGCATGGCCCAAAAAACTCTTGATCGCCTTAACTGTGGTTGGATATGGCAGCTGCTTGATTACCTCTATTTTTGCTCTGTCTAGTTCTAAGACCTTGCTAGTCCTGTGTCCCAGCACTATTCCTTTAGTAACCATGAAGTGGAATTTCTCCCAGTTGAGTACCAGGTTAGTTTTTCTGCAGCGAATCAGAACTCTTGCCAGATGGTATAAACAATCATCGAAGCTGTCCCCAAAAAGTGAAAAATCATCCATGAAGACTTCCAGATTTTTCTCAATCATATCAGAAAAAATGGCCATCATACATCGTTGGAATGTCGCTGGCGCGTTACATAGTCCGAATGGCATGCGTCGAAAGGCAAACGTACCATATGGGCAAGTGAACGTCGTCTTTTCTTGATCTTCCGGATTAATGTTGATCTGGTTGTATCCGGAGTACCCGTCAAGAAAACAGTAATAAGCATGGTGAGCCAATCTGTCCAACATTTGATCCATGAATGGTATTGGAAAGTGGTCCTTCAGTGTTGCGTCGTTCAGCTTCCGATAATCCATAAAGATTCGCCAGCCTGTGACAGTGCGCTGGGCGATCTGTTCCTGATCAGCATTTTGGAACACTGTGATACCTTCCCCCCCTTTTTTTTGGTACACACTGGACAGGACTAACCCAAGTGCTGTCTGATATGGGGTATATGATCCCTGCTTCCAGCCACTTCATAACCTCCTTGCGTACCACGTATTTCATGATTGGATTCAATCTCTGTTGGGGTTGAATGATTGGCTTCTTTCCCTCTTCGATCCTTATCTTGTGCATGCAGTAGTCGGGACTGATTCCCTTAAAATCAGCAATTGTCCATCCAATAGCTTCTTTATGCTCTCTCAGCACTTCCAACAGCTTTTGTTCCTGTTCCTGAGATAGAAGAGAGGAAACAATTACTGGCAGAGTATTATTTTCACCAATATATGCATACCTGAGGTGGTCTGGTAGTTGCTTCAGCTCCAGGACTGGTGGTTCCTGGAGTGATGGCACCAAGGCCATTTTCTGTTCGCCTTCTTCATCTTTATATAAGGTGGTCCAGCTCTCCGTTCTCATGGCCTGCTGAGCTTGGTGCTCCTCCGTTTCCTCTGGGTACATGTCCTCAAGTTCTGCCCATAGTTCATCCATCTCTTCACTTTCCAGATTATCATCAATTACCTCCTTAGCAAAACAGTTTTCATGACCATAATAATCCGGGAGCTGGACAGACTTGAAAACATTGAATTTTACTTTTTCCTCGTTAATTTGCATAGATAGCTCTCCACTCTTGCAGTTGATAATATATTCATCAGTTGCTAGGAATGGTCTGCCCAGAATGAGCGGGACCTCCCCTTCCTCCATATCCAGTATCACAAAATCTGCTGGAAATATCAGCTCCCCAACTTTCACCAGGATATCTTCAATGACTCCATAAGCAGGTTTTACGGATCTGTCAGCCATTTGAAGCATAATTTTGGTTGGCCTGGGCTCTCCGACCCCCAGACTTTTGAAGATGGTCAGTGGCATCAGGTTAATGCTGGCTCCTAAGTCACACAGGGCCTTTCCTGTATAAGCACTGCCTAGGGTTACCGGGATAACAAAACTGCCAGGGTCCTTTTTCTTCAGTGGTAGCCTGTTTTTTACACAACTGCTCGCTTCTGCAGTCAGATTTACTGTTTCGACGTCACTCATTCGCCTTCTTCCATACAGTATGTCCTTGAGGAATCTAGCATAAGTAGGCATTTTGGCTAATACTTCGGCAAATGGTATATTGATCTGTAATTGCTTGAATACCTCGAGAAATCTGGCGTAGTCTTTGCTGTCATCTCTCTTGCGTGTCTTCAAAGGGTAAGGCACCTCCTTAGAAATTGGAATTGTTTCTGGTTTACCCTCATCAGTCTGCCCTGCATCCTGTCCGACCATGCCCTTTGGCTGAGGGCTAGCAGTTGAACCGTTTTCCCTGTCAAAAACTTCGTGTTCAATGTTCTTTGACTTTTCTGCACGTGCATGACTAGGATACGGCGGATCCTGTAGTGCAATTCCACTCCGAGTTGTGACGACATTGATCTGAGCGCGTGGATTATTCACTGTGTTTGATGGTAAATTCCCTGTAATTCTTTCTGCCTGATTTTGTGCAAGTTGACCATTCTGTACTTCCAGGTTGCGGATTCCAATTTTCATCTGACTTACATCGGCAGTAAGTGAATCAATCTGCGAGAATTTGGCTTCCCATTGCTTATTGAATTTTTCCATGTAGGTCTCGAAATGCTGTATTGATAGGTTAAGCTGTGGTTGTGCCGCCGATGCTTGCTGTGCTGGTGCCGCCTGCTGTGTCTGTGGCCTATGCTGAAACCCTGGTGCATAGGCTGCTGCATTAGGGTTTCCGTACCGGAACCCTGGATGGTCACGTGTTCCTGGTCTGTAGCGGCTTGGATCCCAATGTTGCTGAACGTAGTTGGCATCCTCAGTCTAAAGATCCTGAATTGCTGCATCCAAGTTTGGCTCGTCTATAGCTGTTGCAGTTTTCTTCTCTGTGTAGACCTTTTTTACTAAGTCTTGCACCACTTTTGTCAGATTATCAATTCTTTCATCAGTCACTGGTTTTGCTAGTGCTGTGAGCCTGCGGTCATCAAACAGACGAGTGCCCTGTTTGGCTAGTTGTTTCATCAGTTCATAGGCTCCATCTTTATCTACATGGTATAGAAAATTACCCCCAGCTTCCCTGTCAATTCTGTCAGCAGAGCATGGTAAAATACTTGCAGAATCTTCGCGTCCCCGAAGCCGTGATTGGGGCATTTTTTAACAAGTCTCATCAACCGGTCCCATGTGTCCACCACCGTCTCGCCCATATTTTGTTTAAAGGATAAGATCTCGCTTTGAATTTTGATAACACGAGAAGCGGGATAGAATTTTTCCAGAAATTCAGCGACACACCCTCCGAGGTTGTGATGGATCTTGGTGGTTTGGCTTCTAGCCAGTCTTTCGCTGTCCCAAACAAGCAGTATGGGAACAAGATCAATTTTAGCGCATCTGCCTCAACTCCTCTGTATTTGATCTTGTTGCAGTAATCTTCAAACTTCCCGAGAAAATCTTTCGGGTCTTCGTCTGCTTTCCCATTGAACGGACAATGGGTCTGGCAGTTTAGATAGTGGATGATTTAAGATCGAAGTGCGCTGCGGTTATTCGTGGCACTACGATGGCTGGTTTATGTCCTCCGGTAGGAACTTCAAAGTTTTCTACTAACGCCCTCCCATATCTGTTGTAAGTTCCTTTAATTTTTCCGGGAAACAAATCATGTTGCTATCAGCTCCTCAATATAAAGATCCATCTGGTCTGGAGTGCGTTTCTCCTGTCAAGTTGGTGTATCTGGTTCTGTTGGCGTATTTTCTCCGTGCTCAGACATCTTGGCTCGGTGTCTGTGGTTTTGCTCTCTAAAATTTTTTTATGGATCATCGAGTGGTGGCACCAGTTCGGCATACACTAGAATGGCCTGAAAATTAGAGTTCAAGAGTAATGAGATAAGAGAAAATAAAAATAAAATTAAAAGAAAAAAACTTTGAAACTATTCTGATTCCTAAGAGAAACCGTCACCGTTCCCCGGCAACGGCGCCAAAAACTTGACAGCGTAAATCTATATGCTTTTTCGCAAGTGTACGATCAAGTAATATAGAGTACGTATCTGTGACTCTGATTATCGAAACCACGAGAACAGGACGAGTTTTAATCTTGGAAATCAGAAATATATGCAAAGTTGTAAAAAGGAGGAATAGTTGTGTGTGATTTACTTAAACTAAACTGTAATAAACAAAAGAAGCAATTATATAAATTGTTTTCGTTGCAGATTTTCTGGAAATTTTTCTAAGTATGAAAACGGATGAATTAAAGATCCAGGTTCCAGGATCCCCCAGGGTTACTAATCAGCTTATATGGGTTACTTTGATTTCAGGAACACACATCGGTATTGTTTGTGCCAACATACCAATGATACACACTCCTCTCGATATCATGCATCTATCACTCTCCTGCAGATTTTCGGATCCCCTAGGTTCACCTCAATCTGCAGGTTTGTTCTAAGTCTGCTAGGGTTACAGGCTCTCCTCTTGGTCTCCCCCTAAACTTCTAACAATTGGTCTAATGCTTCTGGGATAATCCCCTTATTCTCTTCACCTGTCAGTCAAGGCAGGGTACTAAATCCTATCTTCTCTTCCTAACTCTCACTGGCCACTCTCGCGCACCAGATCCTGTCTGTAGCACTCCTGGGTGATCAGGCCATTCATGCATAAGTATAAAATCAAAGACAGAATAACAAACAATCCAATACTGTATTAAGACTTCAATCTAGTCATGCGTCTGAAAATCAAAACAAACCATTTCGCTGAATTCATAAACCCTAGGTTCACCGAGAACCTAGGTAAAAGTTTTAGCTAGCGTACATTATTAAAAACACTGTTTCATAAAAGAAAGAAGAAAGATCAAACGATTTATGGCTGAATACTGAAAACTGCTCCAATCTCTGCTCAGCTCAAACTAACGGCTCTGGTACTGTCTTCTGTGATGATGAGTTTGTAGCCTAATTATGTGCTGGGACGCCTCCTTTTATACTGCCACAGTTTCTAGAACTGATGCCTGAAATTCCTGTTCTGCCCCTATGTAAACCCATCCTGGAAGCTTCTGGAAAACTTGACACGCGTCTGAACACAGCCTCCCTGCGTCTGAACGTACACGTGCGTCTGAACGCAGCCCCCCTGCGTCTGAACGCACAACCTTGTGTTGACTTTTGGCTTTTCCTCGCTGACTTCCTAGATTGTGTGCGTCTGAACGCACAAACTTGGTCATTTTTCTGTCTGTTTTCTCCCGTCTTTCTATGCTCCTAACAGTTGTGCGTCTGAACGCACGCTGTGCGTTTGAACGCATAGCCTTAGCTTTTTCTACGTCTTTTCTGCTTTGACTCCTTGATACGCTGCCTCCATTCCAAGCCTCTCTCATGCATTTCTCGGTACCTGTTCCATGAACATAACAACACGCACCCGCGATCATATCGAATAAACAAAATTATGCATGAAATTACTCAAATATATCAATTCTGCTCTCAGCGTCTTTGTCTCGTATCAAGTGGAAAACTGACTGAAAATAGGCCAAAATTAATCTCAACAGGGTCAGAACCAATGGTAAAAAGGTGTCCCAAACTAATTCCATTTACAAGCTATCAACTCTGCCAGCTGAGGAGGTGACTAATGAGGTAATTCCACCCCTTTCTTCTTCCAAGGATCTCCCTTTTCCATTGCGTAGCAGGAAGAAGAAAGACGACTCTGAGGATTATCGGCAATTCGTATCTATCTTCTCCAAGTTGGACATTAACATACCACTGATTGAGGTAGTCAAGATGATGCCTAAGTATGCTAAATTCATGAAAGATGCAGTGTTGGGGAAGAGAGTTGTTGATGACTTTCAGACTGTGGACTTGACTGAGCAGGTTAGCTCATGTGCCTTTCATGGGTTACCTCATAAACAGAAGGATCTAGACAGCTTTGCAATTGAAGCTACTCTAGGTGGAGCCTACACTGAACAGGCCCTGTGTGACTTGGGGGCAAGTGTCAATCTGATGCCACTCTCGGTATTTCAGAAGTTAGGTGTGGGGGCGCAATCCACCTGGATCAATCTTCAATTTGCAGATAAGTCGTCGAAGAAAGCCTATGGGTGGTTGAAGATGTCTTGGTGAAGGTTGGGAGTCTCATCATCCCGGCTAATTTTGTCATTCTAGATATGCCGCCAGGAGACGTTCCGATTATTCTAGGTAGGCCCTTCTTGGCTACTGGTCGGACATTGGTAGATGTTGAGAATGGGGAGTTGATCATGAGGATCAACGATGCACGCGAGACCTTCAGGGTTTTCAATCCCACTCCCCAACAGATTCAAGGGCAGTCAACAATTCATTCTGCCGTGCATGTAGTGCACCAACATTTAGATGTGACAAATGAGGATCCACCTTATCCTTAATTGAAGCACAAGGATGTTTTGGAGATACTACATAGACCACAAGAGGATTGGGCACGTCGTGTCAAGCCACCTTTCTAGGACGAAGAGGTAGCTGAGTCGGTCTGTCGACCTTAAATTACAAGCGCTTCTTGGGAGGCAACCCAATGTAGAGTAGGATATTTGTTATTTTATTTTGTATTTAGTACTCCATAATTGATTTTGAGTGGTGAGAGAGAGTTTTTTTAATATTTTCCATGAGTGTGCAGGACACAGGTACCGAAGACCCTTCAGAATCCCCTTCTTGATGCACGTGCACTACATTGCACGCAAAACAAGGCACAACGAGCAATTTGATAATAGGAGCTTGAAAGAGAGGCTACTCGAGGTCGAGGAGTATCTATGCATTAATTGATTATATTGGCAGCTAGTTGTGGCCCATATCTTCACGCATCGGAATCCGAAGAGGGATGAAAGAAAACACAAGTTTAAAGGAGCACGATTCTTGCGCTAGAGAGCAGTTTTGGAGATGAAATGAAAAATTCCCCGTACTATGGGAATTTTTCAGTCAACAGTGGATTCTACATTCAATGACGAGTCCGTTAGCGCGAGAATCGAAGGAATCCGACACCGGATGAAGAAACTAGAGCAAAAACAAAAACCGGTAAGTCCCAGGGCATTTCGGGGCCGAAATGAAATCATTTTCGGCCTAAATAACCTTGATTTCGGGCCGAAATGAAATCATTTCGGCCAAAATACCATTTGTTTCGGGACGAAATGAAAAGAGGGGTCTGTTTTGAGAATTCCAAATCATTTCGGGCCGAAATGCTCTTGAAGCCTCATTAATTGGGGGCATTTTGGGTATTTTGGGGCTACTATTTAAAGACAAAAACCGGATTTCTCACACTCCCAACCCCAATTTCGGATCAAAACACTCTTATTCATCATCTTCCTCTCAAATTCTCAAGAACACTCACACACACAAAACCCTAAACTTCTCCACATCCAAAACTTTTGGTGGGTTTTGCTCCTTGCAAGCTCGCCATCAACATTAACTCGCAGAGTTTTGAGAGATAGTGCACGGTTTGAGTGTGGGGGAATTCAAAGAGGAAGAACTCCAAGAACGAGAATTGTACAATTCGTCGCTTTGGATGGGGATTCGTCCAAAGCTCCAAGAGGGACTTGCAACGGGAACACCAAGGAGCACAACAAGGTAGTCTTGCTTCGACTTGCTCGAGTTTTCAAAAAATTGGTCGACCAACCGGTTCATTCTCGATCAATTTTTTTCGAAACCGGTCCCGTAAGAACGGTACTCCGGGACCGTAGGTACGTTTTCTTTCTCTCGCTTTAAAAATTCTTGTCTAGTCACTCTAAGCGAAGTGCCCTGCAACACTTGCCATTTCGCTATTTATTCCTTACACGTTGAGATCATGTCCTTTGTGGGGACACTCTAAATTCATTGAGGACAATGATTATCTCAAGTTGGGGGGGTGGGTTATGCATATCTTTGCTCGCCTTAACTTGCATAGCCTTGTTACATGTAGATTAGTGAGTCAATTTGCACGTAGGAGTCCTAGTTAGGATTGTATGTGCACGTTTAATTATTGCATTATATATAATGTTTGCACTTTAACTTATTGAGTCCACCTACCCATATGTGTTGTTATTCAAGTTGGCCCAAGCATATAGTGTTAGAAACACTCAATTTAAAAACAAAGAAAATTTAAAAAAAAATTGAAAAACCCTAAAAATTAATTTTTTTTTGAGAAAGTGCAATTGAAGAGAGTGAATGTGGTGAGGGCTTAATGATAGTTTTCCCTAGGTAGATGAAAATCTGAGGTGAGGTAGACGCGAGAATCTGGAGTAGGAAGTCTATAGGGCTAATGCACTCGAGAATTGTGAGTAGTTGTCTCTCAGACTAGTTATCCTACTAGCACTACACCACCGTCATTTAGGTAGTCGTCAACCCTCCTCGTAGTGGCAATGGAAAAGTTGTGCGAGTAATTTTTATGGGGACCTCACGTCCCGTCTCCAACGCCTAGGTCCATTAGTTACCCCAATTTGATCCATCTACCCTTTTTATTCACAGCCTCTAGCCTAGGAAGCCATTCCTTGTGACTTTCATCACTAATTAGAATGGTCCCTTCATATGAGTCATGATAGAGGGAGTCGAGTTAGGGAGGGTCGTTGAGGGTGAGCTGATATTATACATCTTGAGTGGATTATCTTACATGTCATCTTTTGAGGGGATGTGAGGGTGAGTAGTGTCCATAAACCACGATCACAGGTGGAGTGCCGTAGTGCGTGACATTCTTTCCGCACGATATGGGGTGGGGGTTGGTTGATATTTTAGCAGGACGTACGTTTGCTTAATTATATTTTCTACATCTTAGGTGATGAGGAGGATTGGTTGGAAAAGAACGTTTATACATTGACTACCGGGTTTTTGATATGGTTTACATCGAGTGTGGGGGTGTCGACATCTATTTTGATTACATCATTGATTTGACACATTCCACCCCCACGTATATATTTTAATATTTGATCTCCTCGGATATTACTATCGTATTGGTGGATCCATGGGCTTATTTGTATGGAAATGAAATTGAAAAAAAAATAGAAAAACAGAAGTTGAAAGTGAATTGGAATAGGGAGCCGGAAATGAAACTTCATGAAGACCGAGGAGATGAGCTATGAGTTTTGATCACTTCTTCACATTTGTGGCCCGAGAACGGCGTTGCACCAAGATTGAGAGAATGAGGGCCGGGGTAGTTAGATTCGGTGGGGTTCCTTGGATTTTGGTGAGGGAGTGTGAGAATCGGGTTTGGTGAGTTATATCATGACGTCTAGGACTGCGTTTCTAAATATCCTATCCTACCCGTCCTAAGCCTTCAACAATTGAAACCCGTGGATAAATAGCTCGGATGGTAAGTTCTAGGGATACGTGTGATGAGTGTGCAGAAGCAACTTATTTTGTGTTCGTGCCCGTTCTGTCTGACGGAACTGGCCGCAAGTTCTACCGATCACCGAAGTTATAGAATCTTCTAGGGGATGTGAGAGCATTATGACATGCCGTTTTGCTCTCCGAGATTGCCCAATCTCTAACTAAAAAGGAAAAAAAAATATGTTCTTTACTTTCCTGCATTGTTTATAATCGAGTTGCATTATTCAAATTCATGTAGATTGCATAGTCCAGTGTTTGAGTCGTTGTGTCTAAGGCAAAGTAAAGTTATATGTGAATCTTGGAAGCAAGTGTTGCTCGGGACGAGCAAGAAGGTAGTGTGGGGGAATTTGATAGCGCATTTTAGGAGATATCTAATCTTGTTATTTTCCACATTTTCATGAGATATTTGATCTTAATTTTTGAAAATATGTTGTGTTTTATCACTTGATGCTTCATATGCGCTTTATTGTTAGTCCGGGTGTTTCTATGCAAATTTCGTTGTTATTTGTCAAATATAATCGGTTAGTATGTTTGTTAATGTTGTCTTGGAAGGAACGGATGCTAATCGGTTGATAGGAGGCATGGAACGAACTTTGGAAACAACCGGAGCACAAGTGGAACGAAGAGGAGCTAAGTTGGAGGAGCTAGAATGACCAGTCTTCACTAATCTGATGATATATGAAGTTCTCTAATTAATTTTGGAGTGATGCCTGTTCCAAATGAAATTAGACTAAAAGATATTTCCATCGATAGGTCCGGAGCATAATCGAAGTCTGGATGAGAGATTAATGGCCCGCCCAAGATCAACTTACAGTTTTGTCCGGGAATTACAAGCTGGAAGGGCTGAAATGTAATTTCAGCCAAATTACATTAAAAACTCGCCCCCAACTGGTAAAAACGTGATAGATGACCTAGGGGGACTCATTCACGCTCAGGACAGGCAAGGACGAAGGAGGAGACGAAGACTTCACAGTTGGAGAACCTAGTTTGATTCGTTCTTCTCTTTTCTTAATCAAATTCATGGAGAAACTCTTCGCTATTGTTTATCTTATGATGAGTAGCTAAACTTTCATAGCTAGGAATCTCATATGAGATCCTAGGGTTCATGTAAATGAATATTGTCCGGATTGAATCTAATTTCATTCATTGATGATTTATTCTATTGAATAAGTCGTAGTTTCTTGATTTCATTAGTAATCCTAGTCTATTGACACGAGTAGGAGATGAACTAATAATCATGAGCTAGAGTTTTGTTCATTAGATGATTCATGCTTAATTTTTATTGTGTTCTAAACTAATTTTTCATGTACTATATAGTTAGTGAGTGCACGAAAGTGACTTAAAATAGCTAGATGATATAAACATCAATCCCAACCATTGAGACCGAAAGGACAATTGTTAGGATTGGCCATTGTGGGTTGGATCAGTAGGATTACTCGGTTGTTTTGTGAAATGGTGGACCGATAGGAACCATTAGTATATCAGTAGAGAACCGGCTAGAATGTACAGGTTGACATAGGTGGACTGAAAGGGCCCTAGGTGTACCGTGACGTAAAAAGAACAGAGACCGATAGGAGATGGTCAGTGCTAGTACT
Source organism: Linanthus parryae (assembly GCA_023055425.1). Lineage (NCBI taxonomy): Eukaryota > Viridiplantae > Streptophyta > Magnoliopsida > Ericales > Polemoniaceae > Linanthus > Linanthus parryae. Next base: position 94,088,532 of record JALGPY010000002.1, on the reverse strand, counting down.
CGGCTTAGTTAGACCGAATTAACATGTTATTCATATTATCCGGAAATCGTTTACAGCCCTAGCTGATCTACAAGAATGCCTAGTTTTTCCATCAATTGATTAAGACTTCTTCTTAATTCACTTTTCTACTATTTCAGTCTCTACGTACAGCCACTTGTTTGGGGGTGGAAACCTCACAATTCTCGACACTTTTTACCGGTTACTTAGTAAACTCAATTAATTTGTTAGTTAAAGCTTGTTACTAGCTTGTCCTCGTGGGATTCGACAACCCGAGTATTAAAAATACTCACACTTTATTACTCGACCGTGCACTTGCGTACACACGTAAGAATGCGTGTCAATTTCACACTCTCTAATATTATCATCAAACTCTTGGCTTAAGTATTCTCTTCCACGATCTGATCGTAGAGCCTTAATACTCTTGCCAAGTTGCTTCTTTACTTCATTCTTAAATTCTTTGAACTTTTCAAAGGATTCAGATTTGGCCTTCATAAGGTATACAAATCCATATCTACTGATTATCAGTAAATGTAACACCAATGGCAGGCGTGGCGAATGGCCCACACACTTCAGTAAGCACGAGAGCCAATTGCTCACTAGTCCTCTCTCCTTTCTTATTGAAAGGGGACTTTGTCATTTTTCCTAATAAACAAGACTCACATGTCTCATATGATTCATAATCAAATGAGTCTAGGAATCCATCATTAATTTTAATCATCTTAGTATTTATGTTATAGACAAGATTGATTAGATTAATGATATATAATCCATTAGATAATTGCGCACTACAATAATGCATACTATCAAAATAAATGGAAAAACATTTGTCATTTATTGAAATAGTAAAGCCTTTCTCATCCAAACAAGAAATAGAAATAATGTTTCTGCTCATGGCAGGCACAAAATAGCAATTATCTAATTCTAAAACTAATCATGAAGGAAAAGATAGATCAGTCACGCCCACGACCAATGCAGCAACCTTTGCTACATTTCCTACGCGCAGGTTTATCTCCCCTTTAGCCAATCTTCTACTTCTCTTTGGATCCTACACATTTCGACAAATGTTAGATCCACATCCGGTATCAAGTACCCAATATGAAGGACATCTATAACAAAAATACCTGGTGGTGGTGGAATCACAATTTTAAGCCTTTTATCCTCCACATACTTTGGGCAGATCCTCTTCCAGTGTCCAGGCCGACTGCAGTAGTGACACTCACCCTTAGTCACGCCCTTTGCAATGCCATCAGCAGGTTTAAGGGTAACTTCTTTGGGTTTTGAAACTGACTTGCATTTCCATTTGGAGGTAGAGGCAACTCTTTTGATTTTTCCTTTGTTCACCATCATTATGGCCTTGCCCTTTCACTTGTTGATGTTTTGTTCAGCTGTCCTCAACATATTGACTAAATCTGGGAGACGCCTGTTGATCTCATTCATGTTTATAGTTCATAATGAACTGTTCATAGCTATCATGTAACTGTTGCAATATGAGACCAGTGGCCACTCTTGACCTATTGGAAACCCTAGGCGTGTGAGGTTCTCCAAGTACCCGATCATGCGCAGTACGTGAGGTCTCACAGGGTTTCCCTCTGACAGATGACATTTGAATAATGCCTTGGAAACTTCATACCGCTCAACCCTTTCCTGCTCTTGAAAGAGCTGCTTCAATTGTATGATCATATCAAACGCAAGCATGTTCTCATGTTGCTTTTGGATCTCAGAGTTCATGGTGAAAAGCATGAGACAAGCCACATCAGTAGTATCGTCAAATATCTTCTGATATGCCTTTAAGACTGCAGCAGAATTATTTCCTGGACCCTCAGGAACTTGCTCTTCTAGGATGTACAGTTTATTCTCTTGCTTGAGAACGATTCTCAAGTTCCTATACCAGTCTAGAAAGTTTGTTCCAGAAATCTTGTCCTTCTCAAGGACCGATCGTAGGGATTGTGATGAATTCGATGAATTGTGTGCCTTTGGAATTCTACAAAATGAGAAATATACAAGTTTTAGTACTTTGTGAACAAATAATTATATTTAATAATGGCTAGATTATTAAACATAATCGGATTAATAACCCTCTATGTAACACCCCGTATATTTTCTAAATATAAATTGACGTCTTTTTAAACAGTTATTTTCAAAATATATAGTTTTGGGGAGGTAGACGTAATTTTAGATAATATTGAACAGTTGTTGTTGGGGGTATTATTTGCCTTTTACGAAACTTTTGGTATGTATACTTGTATTTGTACATATAATATACGTATTTTTATACTCTCAACATATTACGTATTTTATACTATATTTTATACTATAATAATAATAATAATAATAATAATAATAATAATAATAATAATAATAGTAATAATAATAATAATAATAATAATAATAATAATAATAATAATAATAATAATAATAATAATAATAATAATAATAATAATAATAATAATGTGTTTCCCAAGTTCTGGCACCAGGTTGTGTTTTCCAACATCTCTCACCCTCTTCTCCCTCTTTCTCCCCGCCACCCTCTCTCTCTCCTCTCCCCTTCCATTTAAACCTTCCTCCTCTTCTCACTCAACATCATCACCACCTCCTCCCTCTCCACCCTCTGCTCATCTCTCTCCCTCTATCTCTCTCTCTCTATGTTCTGCCGAACGAAGAAGCAGCAGCAGCAGCGGCAACAATGGTCACTGTCGTCACCGGAAAGTCACCGCCACCATAACTGCCACCCATCTCTCCCTATTTCCCTTGCTCCCTCCTCTCTCCCCCTCTCTGCCTTGCTCGACAGAGCCACCGGAGGACGAAACAGCAGCAGCAACAGCAGCAGAGCCACCATGCCGCCGCTGGACGCCATGGATTCCGGCGAGCTCGACGAGAGCTTCAAGCCCAAGCGAAGCAGCCTCTTCCCCCGATTCCCCTATCCTCCTGGAGGTCCGACCAGGCATGTGGAGGTCAAAGAAGAAGCCAAAACTCGCCGGAGAAGCCCCGTCGGCCATCACCGCCGAGTTCGAGATCGCGACCCAAGCCATTTCTCGATTGTTTTCCTCCATTCTTTGACTGGGTATGACTAAAATATTCCCCTAAGTCCTTATTGGCAATCAAAATCACGTTTTAAAGCCTTGAATTCATGTTTTGATTAGTTAGTTTAAATGTTCTTGGTTGGGGGGTTAAAGTGTCATTTTTAGAAAGTATTTTTGGGGGGTTATTTTGCAGTTTCAAAAACCTAGGGGGCAGTTGACATTTCAGAAACTTTTGGGGTACTAAATGTAGTTTTAAATTTCAGTTTCATTTATAAAATTAGTTTTTCTAGATTATTATTTATAAATTAATAACTAATTTTTGGGGGTAAACATTATTGAAGAAGATATATTTGTGGGTTTGTTAATAAGTTAAATTTAACATTTTTTAGAGAAAAATAAAAAGGAGCTAGAAATATATAGGTTGTATATTTGGTTGAGGTTCTGTTAAGTTAGAAGCTCCTATTGTAGGTGACATTTCCGTAGACGAGAAAGACAACTGGGACGTGCTTGGATTTCAGTAAGTTAATATGCCTATCCTCGCGTGCCTTTCATTCTTTCGTGCATCGCGTGTGTTATTTGTGAAATGCTACCGTATATGTTTTATTTGAGTTCTTTACTTGTATTTGAAATAATCTACTTGAAGTATCGTTTGAAATTGGTATCCAAATCTAAATAAGAACCCGAAAGACGAACATCTAAATTCTATTGTGAAATAACTTGAAAAATATCTTTTAATTGTGAGTTACCAAGACGGACCACGTCATTGGGTTGGACGTATGAAATTTAAAATCGTTACCACAATTACCCAAGAGTAGCACAACGCTCACTTTTGGTCAAATTAGAATGTTGCTCTCAATCATACATCAATTATTATGTTAAGTGTCACACCGGCTTTAGTTCGGAGCTCCTTACTCGATTCTACATCTTGAAAGAAAATTCGTAATTATGTAAAGTGCGAGCTGTTGTGCGTGGGTTTGTGCCATATCCCTGATACGATACATTTCTGACATATTGTGATTGGTTACTGTTATGAGATTATGAGATTATGAGGCGTTGACCTCCTTTTGATTAGTTATGGTTATGAGGCGCTGTGATGGGAACCTCCTGTGATTGAGTTATGGTTATGTGGGTGCTTTTTCACATTATGAGAAAGAGGTTGTGGATTGGATATGGTCACTCCCCGTATCAACTAATTACTAAAATGAATTTCTGGACTCGATTGCTATCGATGAGAATGCTATCTCTTGAGATCTAAAGTTATGAGTTGTGGAACATTGAAAAGTACTTTTAAAAGTGATGTCCCAAGACGGTCCACGTCTTTGGGTTGGAACACGAAATATTGAAATATATCTTGTTAACAGTGATTTCCCGAGATGGACCACATCTTTGGGTTGGAGTACGAAATTTGAGATCGTTACGGAGTTTGACACATCAAATCAATGTGAACGCTTTTCCCTTGAATATTTGATATTTATTGCTTATTAGCGAACATGTTATTCCCGTCATATGTCTCGTAATCTGTTTACGTGCTACGGGTGTTAGATTACTCAGCCGTTTGCTGATCATTTTCTATAAAATCTGCGTCGGCGTTTGCTATTTTAAAACCGCAGGTTGGCTATCGAGGTGGGGGAAACGTTCACGACACCGCCGGACAAGAAGACTTGTTGCTAGAACATCACATAGTATATTATTTCACTAAATAGTGTATTCCTTGATTTTCAAATTCTGTCACTGTTTGTATTGGAATTGTAATAAAGTATGTTTTGAGATTATCGATGGTTGTACTAGCTGTGAACTGACGATCCTTATCCGTTCCCAATGGGGATCATCACCCCGGGCAGAGACATCTCTTCCAAAACATACGGTCCGGCCGACCGTGCGATTTGGGAGGGTGTTGTAGTTGGTATTAGAGACGACGGTTCTAACTTAGTGCGATCATTCGATTTACACTAAACAAGATTTTTCGAATTTAAAATGGACATAGGACAACTAAACCTGTAATAAAATTAAACAAGTCGGGGTTTGCGGGATAACTTAAGTCCTTTTATGTCAGGTTTGCTGAAATTGCTATTTGTTGTTATGTGATTATCTGTGTTGTTGGTTTATATGTTGATACGATTAGTGATACTCATGGACTTTAGAACCTTTCTGAGACTTATCCACCCTAGCTTCGAGGGCGAAGCTCTCTTTAAGGGGGAAAGATGTAACACCCCGTATATTTATCTAAATATAAATTGACGTCTTTTTAAACAGTTATTTTCAAAATATATAGTTTTGGGGAGGTAGATGTAATTTTAGATAATATTGAATAGTTGTTGTTGTGGGTGTTATTTGCCTTTTACGAAACTTTTAGTATGTATACTTGTATTTGTACTTATACTATACGTATTTTTATACTCTTTACCTATATGTATTTATACCGTATACATAGTACGTATTTTATACTGCATTTTATACTATAATACTTTATAATAATAATAATAATAATAACAATAATAATAATAATAATAATAATAATAATAATAATAATAATAATAATAATAATAATAATAATAATAATAATAATAATAATAATGTGTTTCCCAAGTTTTGGCACCAGGTTATGTTTTCCAACCTCTCTCACCCTCTTCTCCCTCTCTCCCCGTCACCCTCTCTCTCGCTCTCCTCTCCCCCTTCTATTTAAACCTTCCTCCTCTTCTCCTTCAAAACCATCACCACCTCCTCCCTCTCCACCCTCTACTCATCTATCTCCCTCTATCTCTCTCTCTCTTTGTTCTGCCGAACGAAGAAGCAGCAGCAGCAGCGGCGGCAACAATGGCCGCTGCCGTCGTCGGAAAGTCACCGCCACCACCAATGCCACCCATCTCTCCCTACTTCCCTTGCTCCCTCCTTCTCTCCCCCTCTCTGCCTTGCTCGACAGAGCCACCGGAGGACGAAACAGCAGCAGGAATAGCAGCAGAGCCACCATGCCGCCGCTGGACGCCATGGATTCCGGCGAGCTACAACAAGAGCTTCAAGTCCAAGCGAATTAGAGGCACCCAGCCTCTTCCACCGATCCCCTAGCCTCCTGGAGGTCCGAACAGTTCTGTGGAGGTCCAAGACGAATCCAAAACTCGTCGGAGAAGCCCCGTCGGCCATCACCGCCGAGCACCACCTTCGGGATTGCGACCCAAGCTATTTCTCGATTGTTTTCCTCCATTCTTTGACTGGGTATGACTATAATCTTCCCCTAAGTCGTTATTTATAATAAAAATCACGTTTTAAAGCCTTGAATCCATGTTTTGATTAGTTAATTAAATGTTCTTGGTTGGGGGGTTAAAGTGTCATTTTCAGAAAGTATTTTGGGGGGTTATTTGGCAGTTTCAGAAATCTATGGGGAGGCAGTTGACATTTCAAAAACTTTTCGGGTACTCAGTGTAGTTTTTAATTTAAGAATAATTTATAAAATTAGTTTTTCAAGATTATTATTTATAAATTAATAGCTATATTTTTGGGGGTAAATATTATTGAAGAAAATATATTTGTGGGTTTGTAAATAAGTTAAAATTAACATATTCTTGAGAAAAATAAAATGAGCTAGAAATATATAGTTTGTATATTTGGTTGAGGTTGTATTAAGTTAGAAGCTCCAATTATAGGTGACGTTTTCGTAGACGAGAACGACAACTAGGACGTGCTTGGATTTCAGTAAGTCAATATGCCTAGCCTCGCGTGCCTTTCATTCTTTCGTGTATCGCGTGTGTTATTTGTGAAATGCTACCGTATATGTTTTATTTCATTTATTTACTTGTATTTGAAATAACCTACTTGAAGTATCGTTTAAAATTGGTATCCAAATCTGAATAAGAACTCGAAAGACGAACATCTAAATTCTATTGTGAAATAACTTGAAATATATCTTTAAATTGTGAGTTCCCAAGACGGACCACGTCATTGAGTTGGACGTACGAAATTTGAAATCGTTACCAGAATTACCCAAGAGTAGCACACCGCTCACTTTTGGTCAAATCAGAATGTCGCTCTCAATCAGACATCAATTATTATGTTAATTGCCACACCGGCTTTAGTTTGGAGCTCCTTACTCGATTCTACGTCTAGAAAGAAAAATCGTAATTATGTAAAGAGGAAGTTGTTGTGCGTGGGTTTGTGTCATATCCCTGATACAATACATTTCTGACATATTGTGATTGGTTACTGTTATGAGATTATGAGGCGTTGACCTCCTTTTGATTAGTTATGGTTATGAGGCGCTGTGATGCGAACCTCATGTGATTGAGTTATGGTTATGTGGGTACTTTTTCACATAATGAGAAAGAGGTTGTGGATTGGATATGGTCACTCCCCGTATCAACTAATTACTAAAATGAATTTCTGGACTCGATTGCTATCGATGAGAATGCTATCTCCTGGGATCTAAAGTTATGAGTTGTGGAATATTGAAAAGTACTTCTAAAATTCATGTCCCAAGACGGTCCACTTCTTTGGGTTGGAATACGAAATATTGAAATATATCTTGTTAACAGTGATTTCCCGACATGGACTCCTTACGAAGTTTGACACATCAAATCAACGTGGACGCTTTTCCCGTGAATAGTTGATATTTATTGCTTATTAGCGAACATGTTATTCCTGTCATATGTCTCATAATCTGTTTACTTACTATGGATGTTTGCTTACTCAGCCGTTTGCTGATCATTTTCTGTAAAAACTGCGTCGGCGTTTGCTATTTTAAAACCGCAGGTTGGCTATCGAGGTGCGGGAAACGTTCACGACACCGCTGGACAGGAAGACTTGTTTTTTTTCAAGAATATCACATAGTATATTTCACTGAAAAGTGTATTCCTTGATTTTCAAATTCTATCACTGTTTGTATTAGAATTGTAATAAAGTATATTTTGAGATTATCGATGGTTGTACTAGTTGTGAACCGACGATCCTTATCCGTTCCCAATAGGGCTCATCACCCCGGACGGAGATATCTTTTCCAAAACATGCGGTCCAGCCGACCGTGTGATTTGGGATGGTGTTGCACTCTATATTAATGCGGAAAATATCATTATATTTTATAGTGGGCCAAGATCCATATTTTACTTCCTTTTGAGCTTGCTTTGGCAAGTCATCCAAAATCAATTATTTAGGTAGGAACAATTTCAATTGCATCATATGCAATTCTCGGTTCAATTGGGAAAATAACTCCTTATTTATCTATCACATAGATAATCCAATTTGTTTGCCTCTAGGCTCTCAATCCTATTGAAGTAGCCTAGTTGCGTCCAACCTCTTACTCCAACAATCACACATTACTAGCTTGTGCCGTCGCGCCACATCATGATGAATCAGTCGCCTTGCTTTGGCAAACCGAACTTGATAAATCATGATCATGACGATTTTTTAAGTAATGAGAATGTAAAACGCAATATTTAAATTTGAGAGATTTTTCCTTTTGATTTTAATTCTTTTGTTGATCCATATCAACTGATCTACTTATTTGGGTTGGGCAATCCCAAAATAAAAGAACCAAGTTATTTTTATCTTGTTAATAATTTGCATGCATCATCCATACACCAACAATAAATAACAAGACAATAAATAAACAACCTCAAACAATAAATAAACGTGATGTGGATATGGCCTCCTAAACTAAGATATTCCCAAGCCAATGAGAATATATATAAGCCCTAAAAAATAGCAAGCTCATCTCCATGTGCCTCCATCTTTTAGTCCATGCTTCTTTAGCTTGTGGAATGTCGCCATCTTGGGGTTCTTTGAATTCTTTAGGCTTCTTCTCCAAGTCTTGACTATTATCTACTATGTCTAATTCTAGCTAGCATCTATACTAAATAGGGAGACCTCACAAGTTTGGTAGAAGACCGGCTCGCAGGCCGTAAAACTAATTAATAAATTATTACAATAAAACCAAACCACAAAAATAAACATTCACAACATCCACATCTAAGGCCATATCCAATCACCATGCAAAGCACATAATACAGTTAAAATCAATTTTTACGCGCTTGGTCAATTTTAATTGATTTTGGATGTACTAGGGTCAAAAACGGTCCAAGAGGGCCCACCAACACCTTGGCCGAACCCATAATGGATCGCCACAAGGGCCTTGGGCCGGCCGGCCCCTAGCTCATGCGGCTAGGCCGCGCGCTAGGGCGGCCCGACCCTTGGTCGTGGCTTCCTTGGTGCCCAAGGAGGGGGGGATGGGCTAGGGTTTCGGCCCTAGCTTGTTTCCTTCCCTGCTTCCTTCCTTCTCAAGTTTGCCTTGTTTCCAAATTGGAAGAACCCCTTTTACCTAATTTGTTCTCAAATCTAGTTGTCTAGATCAAAAATTTCATCCAAATTCACTAATCTTTACATCACATGTAGCTCATTCTTGTTTGAATCATATTCAAATTGCATCTTCATACCAATTTTAGTTTTACGAGATAATTAACAGTTAAGGTGTAAAATTGACATAATTGTAACACATAAACCACGTTATTCTCTACAACATGTGGCTCTGATACCAATGTAGGGTTTTGATAAAGATTACGCAGCGAAAAAACAAAATCAAATTCCGTTCAATACCCTCCAAGGATCACGGGACTAGATTCATAACGATGGTAAAGGATGAGAACATCACGTACATTAGTTTGTCTCCTTGATGACTTCACGTGAAATAGTGTCAACGTCTCTATGCAAATTCGACTCCTAGGATTGATCCCGGATCCTCCAAACCTTTGTGCTAGCTAGGGAAGGAGGAGGAAGAAGAAGATCATGCAAAACGAGACCAAAAGAGGCCACGCCTCTTTGGCCGACGGCAAGGAGGGGCGGACCGAGGGGGGGTCGGTTCGGCCCTCCTTGTTGGCTCTCTCCTTGCTTTGTTCTCTCTCTCTCTATCTCTCTTGTGTGATAACAATTATGAAACAAATTATGAGAAATAAGCTAGGAGTGTTCTTTATATATTCTAACATCTCCTTGTGAACTACATATTAGCCCCTCTACTAATCATGTCCTTGCGTGAATTAATCCACCTTCAAAATTAGTTCTACTAAGTTTGTATGTGGTTGCGTATTGATCCTTATATTTAATTAGGCGGGCGCTACAGTACGTCCTGGCCCCACTGAAAAGAAACCGGCTTAGCCGGTTTTTCTCGGTAATTACGATTTTGCCCGCTAAAAGACAAAAAAAACAGACCCCAGGGCGCCGCCATCAGAAACTTGGATAGAAATGTAAAGATATGGATAAAACTATAAACTTAAAGATAAAGCTACAGATAGTAATAATTATAACTGGACAGAAATGAATAGAATTGGATAAAACTTAAACTAATCAGATAGAAACGCAAACAACGCTCTACAACTAAGCTATTACAACAGATCTGCAAGCACTGAAGGTTTAAAACGAAGATACATAACTTGTAAAACATAAAAAGTGGACAGAAGCACACCTTGCGACGATCGTTTCACTTAAAAAAAATAACAATCATTGCGAAAAGTAACGCAAATGCAAGAACGATGATGCATGTGTGTGATATCCTTTCTCTGTTAGCATTTCTTGATTTTCAGAATTCATTCGTCTTGTTGTTGCAATAATAGTAGAACATCGTTGCATTGTATCCTCGCGAAATCATGGAGGTTCTTCGTCCGCCCATACGAAGTAACTACATTGAGACCCATGAGGTAGTGGGCACCAGAAGTAATCTCGACATGAGTTCTTTGTGTTAGGACCAGCTCTTTTCATCACTCGTATCCTTCCACAGTTACAATACATTGGTCCATACTCGGGTTTACAGCGGAATTGGTTAGAGGAGGAGTTGAATGAGGTACGTGACATGGTGTTAATGAGAATTGGGGATATTTGGAGGAGGAGAGATGGTGGAAAGCAGGACTTAAATGGTAGATGTGCTTGTGCAAGAGTGGTTGGGTGTATAAGTAGGAGAAGTGAAGGGGTGGTTTGTTGTTGGACATAAATGTGGAGTAAAGGGTTCATAATGACAGGTTTGACTACACTGACACCAAAGAGCAAGTATATGCTGATTAACAGAGTAAAGGAATCAGTGAATGAGGTCACGAGTGAGAAACTGACATGACCAAAAGGTAGATAGTAATCTAAAACATCCAGCAAGATTTTATAAACTAGAAGGCAATGTAGTTCACATGAACAAAAATAGTTAAGTTCATAGTTTTGAAACCACAACCACACAACCATTACAGCCACAGTAAGATTCACCACCCACATTGTCAAACAAACAAACATAAACCATTAAATTGTTTTCAAAACAACACAAAACCACATATTTCTCCTAGTGATGGGCTACTCAAAAGTAACGATTCCTATAGGCTGAATAGACCGTATGTATGTCCATGTACTTGCTGGCGAATAAGTCCTCATTGTTTCCCTCAGCTTTGAATATGTTCACAGCATCAAGAAGGTCCAGTCTGAGGTCGTTGAACTCGGAATAGCCAATTTAATTGGCGAGCCAGATTCTTATGTATTTTTCATTAATCTTTATCTTATGAATAGGTTATGGGATCAGCTCCCTCAGATTTGCCATGTAGAAGCACACATATACTCCACAATCATAGCTGGAAAAAGTAATAAACAGTATTACAGAACAATTCGATAAAAATGTAAACATGTTAGACAGAAACACTAGTATGTAGACATTACTTGTTATGTTGTCTTGGAATGTCAGGTTTTGTCCAAATAATCTCCCAGTTTCTAATGTCATGAATAGTACGATATTCTGGAAGGGATATGTCTAAATTTGTGTGCATTTGACCAAGCTTCTCATGAATCGCATCTGGTAGGTAAATGTACCTCGACATGGTATCAAGGATGTACACTTTTTTCAATAAAGTGAAATACCATGAGAAATTAATGTGTTTCGTGGATGTTAAGAGGAATAGAAACCTGTCCATAAGCCAAAGAACAAAGCAAGTCAAAAATGCCCTTGCTATTGACGCTTGGAGGACTAGGATGTAACGCTTACCATAGACATCGAGTTCATGTCTCCCATGAACAACGGATTTATCCCTCCATTTGCATTCTTCTGACCCAGTGGTTGTGCATGAAAATGACTGCATTAAATTAGGAATGTAATATTGATAAATCAACGACGGAATTAAGTGCAATGATTTCAATGTTTTAATTACTTACAGCATACATGCATGGAAAGAACCATATCTTCTTCTCCTCATCAGTCATGAATTTCTCTTGGAGGTGCAGGATGTGAGACATGCAGTCGAGCATCTGCAGATTGTATAGATATACGTTTGGATAAAAGTTTAAAACACTCAAACAGTTCTGTTAACGTTCTAATTTTACAACATAACATTCATTGTGAACATAGAACATAAAGTAAAGATTATTCATTTACCGTATCTCCTAAGAAGGTAGGAGTCTCCAGCTGCCATGAATAATCCTTGGCTAAATTATCCATTCCATTTATATCAAAAAGGAGGTTACTGTTTTTTCACATATACAATTTATAATTAACGATAAGATTGATCAACCAAAAATATTTTAATGTAGAAAAAGGGTACGTACTATTGAAATGGGGTCCTTAGTTCCCGCTTCTCTTTCATGCCCTCAACAGCCTGACGGATCATGTAGAAATGCAACCAGCAGTCTTCCACTTCCGGCATGATTGGCAGCACAACATCATACGTGCCCTGCATCCTTACTCTCTCCGAGGTTCTCTTTGGGCCCTTTACTGTCTCTCTCTCTCTCTCCCTCTCTCTCTCCCTCTTTCTCTTCCTCTACATCTCCCTCTCCCTCTCCCTCCTGTGTTCAATGGATTGACAATATTCTTTTCGATGGGATACGTTGGCACCTTAGGTGATCCATGAGCAAGCCTGATGGGTGGGAAAACCCTTGGTGATTCATGACCAGGCCTGGTGGGATTTGAAGATACTTGTATTGGAGACTTCGGTGGAAGCTTGTTGGATTCTGCCTGCAGTCACAAACATTTGGATAGATATTAAAAGTTTACAGTATGACACATTAAAGTGATAGACATATAACTTATCAAATTGTTGCAAACCATTGAAGTATTTCCTTCTGAAACTTCTACTGGTTTGAATAGACTTGTAACTGTGGTATCTACTGTACTATGCTGATGTGGCTCTTCTGGGTGAATTTCAGCGTTGCCTCAGATTCTTGCTGTCTTCCCTCTCTTGAATTTCCCTCATCTTGGTGTTCCTCCTCTTCATATTCTTCTTCCTCCTCTTTAGGGTACTGCATTTCTTTACCCAACCTCTTCTCTAATACCCTCTGTACGGCCTGTTCCACAATGCTTCCGATTTGTTCCTTCACCATTAACATGACCTCATCTCATTGCTCTCTTTTTCTAAAATCAGGTTTCAACTCATCTTTTCTTGGTGGGAGTGGAAGCAACTCCAACTGCATTGTTCAAACACATGGATATGAGATATGTATGCCCTGATAGAAATGTAAATCACAGGGAATGGATTGATATAGTGACAGGTCTTACTGTATTCATGTAATTTTGTACAAATTTCCATCTGGAGTTCAGGTTGTCAGTGTCCCATATCATCAGTCTAGGCCTTGCCTCTACATCTTCACATCCTTTAGGGTGTTGTGCTGCTTTGGAACGAACTTCTCCAAATACACCATCTGTACATACAAAACAAATTTGTTATACATTTGGATAGATATTATAAACAACCAGATAGATATGTAAAACAGTCAGTTACCATTGGTATCAACAAGCAACCAGCCCCTCAGATTGCCTCCTTCAATTTAACCGGAGTGTGATGAGCTTTAAGGAACTGGAGCCAAGTACCTGCCCTGTTAACCTGTTCTAACCTCTCCAGATCCATGACATACTGAACTAATCTGTTTCTAACTCCTAGTCTTGTGTTGGGCATCCCAAAACATGCCAAAATGAACACCATTGCCCTCCTCTTCCACTCATCACTTAGCATCTTATTCTCTTTTTTCTCGAACCAGGGATAGTAATTAGCGACATTTGTTCATGGCTTAGTGAGGTCAAGCTCACGGGCCAATTTCTTTGAAATCACATCGGATTCCTCTTATTCAAGAATTTCCCCTGTGGTACTCACCCCAAGCAACCATCCAACTGTCTCATCTGTGATGGGCAGAGATAGATTGTGTGGCTAGATCGTAGGCATCTTATATGAAAGCATTGAAAGGTTCATGTGTCCACAAAATGTCCAAATGCCTTAATCCCCCCAGTCCTATCTTCTCAATCTAATCCTTCTGCTCAGTAGTCACTCCTTTGTACATATCGCGAATCTTTGGAAGGGACATGTAACTCTGCCACCTCTCCTTTTTCCCACCCTTTTTTGTCGTGATTTTGCCACAACTTCCCTTTCCTTCAACCTTTCCACAACTCTTGCCTTTTTTTAAACCCTATTTGGCTTTTCTTGAAGGACATCTTGTTCCTCTAAAATTTCTCTTCTCTTCCTCTCCTGAGCTGCTTCTTTGACGTATATGTCCCTCTGGTCATTAGTCATGGAAAACCAATCTTCCCTTATCTTGTTTGTTATGACTTTGGTAATGGAATCAATACCCTCAACATTCTTGTAGTAGTCAATCCTCTCCATCCTACAATCCAGTTTAAAACAAGTTCATAGACAGAAAGGAATACGAGGCATATAGATAGAAATCTAAAACATTTAAATCACACGGTCAAGGGGTTAGTAATATCAACACTAAACAAAGCCATAAGTTTGAAAGAATGTTAGATACAGATGTCCAAAATAATTTACTTTGGATTCAATGAATAAAATCTCAACATCAAAGCAAGAAAGAAGTATAACAACAAAAGATGGAAGTGTATACAGAACAGATAAAAACTTTATGCACAGTACTTAAACCAATATAGGTTGTGGATAGAAGTGGAACTCACCGAAACCGGATGAATGCTCTAGTAGCTCCAGTAGATGTTTCTTGTTGTGGTGCTGTTTCTTTTTGTGGTGCTGTTTCTTGTGGTGGTGCTGTTGCCTCATTATACTCAGAATCCTCATGTTCACTTTGTTTTGAAGTGGATCTTGGTTCCACCCTGTAGTCATCACCACTTTCTGTCTCAGAGGATTCTTCATCCTCTTGCATCTTTCTTTGTGCCTCTTCCACCCATTCTTGCTTTGCATACTCATCCATTTCATTCAATTCCCATATCATTGAATTTTTTTTACTCTTTTTCAACTGTCCATCCTTCCTCAGTTTATAATTGTGTTTCCTACTTTGGCTGCACAAACAACTTCCTAATAAAACTCATATAACACAGTTTAAAACAGACAATGAATTGTTTGAAGGACACATAATCTGGATAGACATGTAAGACATATGGCGTGGAGTGACAACAGTTTAGCTCTAAAGATGAACAATTGGACCGAACAAATAAAGTGTATAAAATTTAAAAAGATATAGATAAATTTTAAAAGAGTACAGACTGAAACCTTAAACCAATATGAAAGAACTCACATGTACAGTTCCAGAGCAACCTCTTCAGTGTGGTCAATATCCTCATGTGGGATTGGGTCTCTTTCCTTCCTCTTATTCACTGTTGTCTTGGTTTCTTTCTGTTGTCCTCTTATTCAGGTTGGTTTTGTTTGCTTTCTCTGTTGCCTCTTTGGTTTGACTTGTTCTTTGTTGAAGTCCAGTCTTCTCTTCATTCTAGGGCTTTTCCGGCTACCTTCTTCGGTTTCAGTTTGGGATTTTGGGGCTGGGGTTGGGTCTTCCTTATGAACTTCCTCTGGTTTCTCCACATTCCCACCTTGTACATCCCCTACATTCCCACCTTCTCCAGACCCTAAATTCAGTAGTAAATGGTCACCGGTGGGGTTCAATCCATCAAAATCACACAAAGCAAGTTCAGAAGTTGGAATACCTGTGGCTAGTGCACCGGTTGTGTCATGGGTTTCACCAATTTCATCTGCAGCGGTTGTGTCATGAGTTTCATCAATTTCATCGACAGGTTTTTCAGTCTCTTCAGTTTCTTCGCCGCCTAGGATGCTGTCTTCCTGCTCTTTGTTGTTATTTGGTACTCCGATTGTCTCGTGGGTTTCTTCAGTTTCTTTGGCGCTTGAAGTATTTACTAATGGGTTTGCAATAAGATCTGGGTTTTCTTCTTTTCTCTCCGATTTGGAGGTCTCCAGAGTTGAACCGATTTCCTCTTCATTTTTGGGCTTCGGTGGTCGCCGGAGTAACCTCTGTATTTTCAGATACATGCCCACTTTCTTCCACACCCATTGTAGTCGACTTGTTTACTTCATCACAAACATCCATTGCGATTTTTGAAGGAGAAACAGATTGATCAATGGGATCCATGAAATTTCAGAAGATGAAGTGCAGAAGATGAGAGATTGGATGAGAGAGAGTTTGGTGGTGGTTTCAGAAGATGAAGAGAGAGTTTGAGAGTTTGATTTGAGACATTTAAATGAAATTTGAGTTGAATTGACAAGTAGAGATGATCACTGAATTGGGAATCCAACTGCCATTAATGGTGGTGGTTTCACTAGCCGTTAATAGGGGGCAGTTACTTTTTGCAGCCGAAGAGACATGTAATGGAGAAAGACAATTATACCCTCATTCCAGTTTCTTTGTATTTTTATCTGAGACAGTTATCGGATTTGGATGTTCTACATTTTTTTCCAGAATAGTTTAGGGTTTAGGGTTTAAAATGTCTAATACGCTTAATGTTTTCTCTAGTCGTTTTAGATTTCTATCCGGGAAGTCATAACGTCTATCTGAACAGAAATCAAGGTTTACTTTGTTCTCTTCTTCATTATCTCCTGGAGAACATTAATTTGGGCGTGCTAATGATAACTGTCAGGCCTTGAGCCGCAACATTAAAGATTTATGTTTTTTCCAAAGGTAATGTAATTTCCAATGATAGTAATCATCCAGCTCTCTGCATTATCAGTTTGAACTGAACAAACAACTCTCAGTTTGAACTACAACTCTCTGCATTCTCCTCCAAAACAATGGAGGAAAATAGTGTTGTGTTTGGGTTACAAGTTTCTGCAGATAATAGCTCACACCTCCCATAAAACTATGGCAACCCTTCAGATAGTATTTAAAACAATGTGGAAACAGAGGTGACTGCATCTCCTAAGAGGAATTTTGACCTCAATGAGCCTCCTCCCACTGATGATGATGCAGATTTCTCCGATGTCATACACGATAATGATATAGTGCAAGTTAAGATATATTATTGGATGTTTAGATTAATAGTATGATGTAGTGCACTAGTTACTTATAAATGTGCTTGTTGTTTCAGAGGGATCACTCTCTGAAGAACAAATCATGGAGAAGAGGTTCAAGAGCGAAGAAGAGGCGTACGATTGGTACCTTCTGTATGCATTCGTAAATGGATTCGGCATTCGGATGGATAACCGTAGGTGTTTCGACAAATACGGACAACAAATCAAGTCAAGAATCTTCGTATGTGCCCGACAAGGCCATCGATTACAGAAGTGCTACTTAAGGCCTGACAGGAAGAGAGAGCATTAGAATGACACTAGATGTGACTGTCCAGCACGAATTCGTATTGCTCGATCTACCCCGGACGAACATTTTCGGGTTAGGCAAGTCACTTATGAGCACTCACATCCCCTAGCGGACCCTAAAGTAACACACAAGCTTAGGTGTCATAGGAAGGTCAGACAACATGATTTGGAACACGTTATTTCACTAAGGGAAGTGGGTATAAGGACTTGTGAAGCATTCCAATTAATGGTCTCACAAGCCGTTGGTTACGCCAAAGTTGGTTACACTGTCAAATACCTGTACAACAAGTTACAATCATTGATAAAGGCTTACTCGAACTCTGGAGATGGGCAGCTGGCCTTGCAATACATTGACACCCTTGAGCATACCATGGGGGTGTATTCAAAAGGTATTATTTGAATGTCTATCCAGTAGGTTGGAGTTGCTTTCTAAGTGATATACATTTCTTTCTGGAATGTCAAATTACTATATTGTTTCATGTTTGTTTATAATTGTTATCTACCTGTGTATATTTATTATCCAGTAACCTGAAACAAAAATTTGTGTTTTTTCAGTTTCCAGTTGGGTGAAAATCAACAGTTACAAAGCATTTTCTGGCGTGACGAGAGATGCAAACATGATTATGTAAGTTTTGGAGATGTTTTGGTGCTTGACTCCACCTAAAAAACCAACATGTACCTAAAGCCGCTTGTCATACTCTCTGGTGTTAACAACCACTTTCAGACGTGCGTTTTCGCAGTTGCCGTTCTACAAGACGAGACCACGGAATCATACAAATGGGTATTAAATTGCTTCCTAGAAGCAATGGATAACAAGGTACCCATATCGGTCATAAACGATGGAGACTTGGCAATGAAAGCCGCTATTGAGGAAGTTCTTCCACTAGCGAAGCATCGTTTGTGTGCATGGAATCTATGTCGCAAAGCCGAAGGAACCCTTAGGGTCAGAATTTATGAAGGACTTTCGAAAATGCTTGAGCAAGAGATCTGATGTTAACCAATGGAACGATGATTGGCAATACATGGTAGACAAGTGGGGTATTGCGAACAAGCGATGGGTAACGGGTGCCTACATGACGCGCCACTTATGGGCAGAGGCTTTTCTCAAGGAATTTTTTTTCTCCGGTCAGACAACTACAAAAAGGTGTGAGAGTATCAACAAATTTTTCAAACGATATTTGAACTGCAAGAACAATCTTCTCGATCTTATTAAGGGAATCATGCGGGGCATCGAGAAGCTTCGTGAGAACGAGCGCGATGAACATTGTACTTCTGACCAATCACTTCCTGTTCTAGCAAGCCAATTTAAGCTACTTGAAGAGCATGCAGCCATGTTCTACACTAGGGTTGTGTTTGCGAAGTTCAGGGAGCAAGCAAGGAAGGCAAGTCAATACAAAGTTGTTGGATTTGAAGAGCGACCTGAATATGAAATGGATGCAATCTATGTCACAAAGGAGAAGGAAAGGGCATCTCTAGTAAGTTCACATGATACACTATCTCTTATGATTGCTATAAACTGTTATCTGTAATTGTTAGGTATCAATCTAGCTCATCAATTGAAATATCTGATACCCTTCATTTACTGGACAGTTCATACTTATCTATTTGTTTATAATTTCTATCTATGTTGGCGAATAAAATATCTGAAAGTCTTGAACATTTTTCTGGCAGCACACCGTTTTCTTTCAACGTGATAATACAATGCTCTATTGTTCCTGCAAGAGGTTTGAGTCATCACATATGGTTTGTGGCCACATTATTTTTGTGCTCTTTCATAAAGGAGTTCAATTCATTCCGGAAAACTTGTTATCGAAACGATGGCAGAAGACGGATAGTGACTTCTACAAGAATGATCCAGCCATGCAGGACCCAAAAATAAGACGGTGTGACTATCCAAAAACCCAGGCATTTCGTCGGGGTTGCATGAAGAGACGAATGGATATGATTAGTGACATGGGTGGAACATCACAAGAGACTTACGACTATTGGCAAGAACATGTTGACTTGATGATACGGGGTCTCAAGGACATTATTTTAAGCAAGAAAATGATGAAGAGCCTGTGGTTAATGTCAACTCACAAGAGTACGCTCACGTAATGCCCCCATCCAAAGGGGATACAAAACCAAAAGGGAGCTCCAAAAATGTTCGAAAGAAGTGCGGGAGATGCCAAGAATACGGACACAATCGAACTACATGCCCGAATCCTACAGTTGGTGTTTCCGGTCAAGATGTCGGCCAATCTCAATCGCAAGCGTCACAACAAACTATGATTTCCAACTTCGAATACAACTGGTCCGAGGGAATGGGTGACCAATACTCTTCAAGACGTGTTGGGCATGACTGGGCTGATTTATTCTAGGGATTATATTAACTGTGTGAATGTTTTAGTTAAGTACCTTGACATGTTTATCCGTTATTTGACCCTTTTTGTCTGATGTTTTACTGCGGTATCCGGTTCTATGCGTTTTTATCCACTGATGTGAACTCTTGATAATTTATGAATTAGTTTCATTGCATTTTTATCCATTTATGCGCGTTTGTATCCACCGGGGGTGGTGACCTGCTAGAACCAGTCACCAGCCCATGAATTTCTGTGCGCTTTTGTCTTTTAGTGGGGGGGCACCACAAAAAAAATTGCACCGCAAGCCCCGGACGTACACTAGACAGATCGATTAATTAATCATATCAATTAATTACCAAGTCTGGTTTAATCTATAGGGAGTGTGACCCATCGGTTTCTACTTAGTTGGTAGTAACAATTACTAACATAGAGCGGCCCCTAGCAAGGCATCTATGCCACCCAACTAATAGAAATAGTCAGTAATCCGACAAACCTTGTGACTAATGTTACCGTATTGTATTATTCCTTTGTCTCCATATCCGGATTTGACACTATACATACAAGTCACACTTGTATATCCAATCCACAGTTTCTCGATCCTGGGAATAGTCTTATCCATGCAGATATTCATCTGAGTCTGAGTCTGACCAAACATTCTATAAGCACTACCCCTCGAGTGGTCGCGGATATTTGCTCCCGTTATGTGGGAGGGACAAATCCTCTCTACATCACTACCATCTCTAAGCTTGCTTCCTATTATGCCCGATAACTACCTTTATAGTTACCCGGTTAAGACGCAACGTTTGATAATATCAAAGTATAATATTTCACAACTAGAGTATCTAGTGGCTTCAAGTCTAAGGACCACAATACTATTTTCACTACTAGAAGCACATGAGACTTTATATAACTTGTATATAGCCTTCTCGTTGTGGGTCAAAGTATGCCATTACCCTTAATGCATACCCATGTGCTAGACTTGATATCTCCATATAAATCTACCCACATACTAGTCTATTGTTGATCGTTCTGTTAATCAATAATGGACTATGGATATTTAAGATAAACAACACATTTGTAATCTAAGGACTTCATTATATTAAACATCTCCATAAATAATACAATGATTATTGTAGCCAAAACAATATTCATACTAAAAATATTTCCTCTAGGGCATCTATTCCAACAACCTTTGAGGTTTAAAAGGGACGACGCAATGTGACTCCTTATATTATATGGTGACACAATGTGAGACATTTTACTTTAAGCCTAATGTGGCAGAGTAAAGCCATCTAGTACCACTCTTCTGGGACATGCAGTAGCCCTTAAGAGGGTGTAAGCACTTAAAGTCTAGTTGAATGAGCAACTTAAGGCATGAACGAAACTGTAGGTATCAATCCATAATGTGTATGCATGATTGGCTTATTTTTTCGATAATTGATTGGTTATGTATCCCGTTACAACGTAATAAAATGAAATGCTTTATTTGTGGACAAGTTATTATTTGTGGAAACTATCTTTCATGGACATTTCTATATATGAGAATGTACTAAATTATGAAAAGTTACTTTGGGAACTTGATTTTTCTTCTCTATGGACTTATTATCAATGAAATTAGTCGTTAACTTGCGCTATGTGCGGGACCTCATGCACTTACTATTCTTAAATTATGGTGATTAAAAATAAAAACGAATACTGAGCGTCACGCCTCCATAAAAAATAATACAAATTCGGTTTTTTCCAGTTGTGAATTCATACAGTTGTTATTTAAATATGATAGTGCGGGAGCATGAAATAAGTCTCCAATTAATATTGTATTAACAGAGATTTGGTTTTAGACGTAAGCAATTGAAACAGAATATACGTATTCATTTTTCTTCTTAGCCGATGAAAAGAAAATTAAATAACTTTCAAAAAATAAGTTGCAAAATGACTATTAGAAAATATGTGGAAACAAAAGTAAATGTTATGAGCTCGTCGGAGTGAATGCAACTTATTTTTTATATTAAGTACCTAAATAACATAGCTTTATTTATAAAATATAGCAGTCAATGCCAAAGGATTTTCTAAGTTTTGTTTTGAAATAGCCCATCTCTTACCTATAAGAAATTTTTTGCACATCTAGTGGCTGCAAAGGCTTCTGAAGAAGATGACATTAGTTTCTACGCCCAAGTACCAGAATGGGCTAAAGATGTACATGAAAGTGATTTATTGGGGTTGACTACCCATGAATAGATGTCCTTTTTATTCTCAAAAAAAAATTGTAATTAATTTTGTCATTAAAATTAAACACATATATTACATTAAAATTCAATTTGATTAGTTAAGTGAGTCGTATATTAAAATTTAAGAAATAATCTAGGGTGATTAAAAGTATTATTTTTATTCTTAATTCTTAAGTTTGTAAAATTATAAATTTAACTTAACTAAATTTTTTATATCCTGGCCATTGTTCTGACAAAATATTTAGAAAACTTTATTTTAAATTTTGAACATTTTTTGTTAACTTCTTGAGATGTGTACTATTTAGATAGTCAATCAGTACAACTACTTATCCGTTCTTACCTTGTCCAAAAAAAATTATTTAGTTTCAAAATTGTGGATAAATGTATGTAGTAATGTAGGAAATTTAATTTGTTATTCTTCTTATTCAAAACAACTATTTTCATATACTTTCTTTACACGGAATCGTTTGTTCCTTATTCTCCCAATGAAACAATTATTCATATGTTTTCTTCAAAACGATGCATACATTTTAGAAAACAATTATTTTAAAATTGCATTCCTCTAATCAATTTTAATTTCCTTTATGCAGTATTTGCTTTATAAAAATGCAATAAATAAGATATTTATGTTAGGAAAAATAGTAACGAATGTCAAACACTTTACTAAATCTATTTTACTAAGTTTAGTTAAGTAATCATTGTTTTATTTATTAGAAAACACACATCAGTTTTGATAATTAAAATTGAACAAACTCATCATCAAAACCTTAATTTGTATGTGTTGAGTGAGCCATTGGTTACGTTTTAAGCATTGGTATGGTGTAAATAAGATAATTTTTTTCATTCTTTAATTTTTAAAGTTGGTTTCGCATTTGAGACTAGTTGAGAGTTGTTCGAGTTAATCGTTCATACTAAATAATTTAGTTTTAACTTTAAGAACATTTTATAATTAATTATGTCACTTCATGTGATGTGTATTATTTACATTTTTAAATAGAACAACCATCTATCTCTCTTACCTTTTCAAAAAAATGTTAGGGATTATAGACATTTTATCTATACCAATTTATAAATTTTTATTTTTATTCATTCTATTCAAATGAAACTATTCATTGATAAATATTTCAGGTCATATTCATTGTGAACTTTCCAACATTTTGGTCCTTATTCAATGAATGAATAAAATGCATATGTTCTCTTGTAAGGAAAATACATTTGGTCAATAGAAAAACAGATGTTTCAACTCCGCCCTCACCCCGTTTTATTTTTTTTAAATTAAACATTATTTGATTCAAATAAAATTAAGTATATGGCATAGCTATGCTTAGAAAACGCAGTAGTAAATGTCAAACGCTTTATTAATTTCTATTGAAATAACTATTCTTGTACTAATTAAAAAATATATAACTAATTTTGGTGATTAAAATTGAAAAAACTTATAAAATTAAAGTTAATTTTGGGTGCTTTAACTGCGCAAGAAGTTACACGTAAGCGATGACTTGGTGTAATTAAAAATTATATATTCTTTAATTCTTATGATAGTAAACAAATCATATCAAAAGTAAGTCAATTTTTTGTAACATGCAAGTTGTTATCACTACACATTGTTGGGATTCAAGTTTTATATTGTTCAATACGCTTCTTATGAAGCGTATAATTTCAAGTAGGGGTGAGCACGGACCGGGTCGGACAGGTTTTTCCGAGTATTTCTACCCGACCCAATATATACGGGTTGGAGAATGTTCAACTCAAACTTACCCAATGATTTGTGATACACAAACCAATCATAATTTATCGACTCGGTCCGGTTCGGACCGGTTAAACGGGTTGAAAAATCTTTAAATTTACTTGAAAATATATATTTATTTGGTTAATTATCTTGGTTATATATGTTTGTATAAAATTTGAAGTTGGAAACATAAAGTAATTTTCTACGAAAGAGAAAGAACGTGAGAAAATCAAGTATTGAGATGGTGTTAACTAGTAAAACTTAATTTCTAAACATGTATCAAAATAAAATTTGTAATTTTTACATTTAAAACGTTAGTCGGACCGGTTCGATTTTTACGGTTTTTCCACTTTCAAACCCATGAACAATCAAACTTTGTTCTGGTTGACGAATCAATAACCATAATTAATCAATTAGCATTGATTGGGGCTAAATTTGGACCGATTAAGTGGGGGCGGTGCGGGGAGGCGGGTTGGGCCGGGTTTGCTCACCCCTAATTTCAATAATAAAATAAAAAAGTTATTTATCTCCTCTTACATTTTTAAAGGAATGTGGATATTTTACATATGCTAATTTAATAATTTTATTTGTTATTGGTTCACTTAAAAATAACTATTTTTGTTCGATTAAACCATGTTCACTATAAGCTTAGAATACTTTGTTCGTCATCGTAAAACACATATAATTTGATTCAGAAATAGAATGCATGTATTAAAGGTGGGTAAGTAAAAAAAAAGTTTTTTGAAAATTGCTCACCTCCCTTCTCCTTTAGTTTTATTCGAATGTTACTTTTTTATAAATAAAGAAATGAATAACCTATAATTGTTAGCTAGTGTCAAATTCTTAACGACCTTTTATTAAAGCTTATATTGTGAAAATTTAAATTTGGATGTATTGAGTGAGTCACTAGTTGACGGTTAAGCAACGACAAGGTGCAATTAAGATAAATACTTTAATTTTTCAAGCCTTAAGTTGTAAACATTAAATTTATATTTAATACCAGTCCAAATTTCTTAAAATATTAGTTTTTCTAAAGAAATTGTGTAATTCACTTTTAACTTTTGTCATATTTATATTTATTACACTTAATATTTAAATTTTAAAAAAGAACAACAATCTAAATTATGTTACCTCTTCCAAGATTTTCAACAATTTATTTTTAGTAAGTTCGTAACTTTTATTTCTATTTATTAACTTTCGACAATATGTTATAAACTTTCAAACAATTTTATTCTTTTCATACTCAAAATAGTTATAAATATTTTTCTCTTGAAAGGAGGGCTTAGTACATTTTTAAAATGTCAACTATGGAAACTCCATCGCAGTTTTATATAATGCAAGAAATAACATTGGTACTTTTTATAGAAAATTGTATAATACTTATGTGTAGACACGAATTATTGTATTTATTGAATAAAATCATATTGTTGATTTTGAAATTAAAATTAATCTAACGCAAATGTAGCATAAAAAGTTGAATTTGGATGCCATGAGTTAGTCGTCGGTTAATGCCTAAGCGTATGACTGGTTAATTGAGAAAAATATGATTTTTATTGTTGCTAGTACTATAATTGATCATCAGGTGTGTAACAATTTAATTCGTATTTAAGGTAAGTAAATATGTCATAACTTGTTAATTTTCTCCATAAATATTTTATTTAATATTTAATAGAATTTAGCTTTAAATTTTTGCCTGTTTAGTACTTCTTTATCACACTTCTTGTGGAGTGTAGTTTTCAAAAATAGTCACAATGGAACAATTATTTATCTGCTCTTACATTTTTGACGCAACAGTGGGTTCACAACTTAACATCCTAGTGCAACTGAAGACTCTCTTTTTTTTCTCACTCATCCTACTTGAGGTACAAGATTTAGCTGGAGCATTTTAATTGGTTATAAATGACATGTATGACATGATGTGGACGAAAAATGGCATGAGGCGTAATTTTTGGCTCATCTCTTAGCTTTTATATGTAATATAGATAACTCTCTGTCCTAAAAAGGGAACATATTTTTTGAAGGCCATTCAAAGAAATTTAATTGCTCAATTTGTTATTTTCTTACCATTTTAATACATTCTTACTTCCGTGTTATCCATGTTCCGTGTTTATATGCTTGGATGTAGTTTACTCAGTTTTTATTGATTTTGGAAATTATGGAGTCCTTGTTTTGAAAATCACCACATATTAGATGCCGAGATTCATGAGAACTCCGTTCATCGAGTTTTAAGCAAATGTCTCTGACGCGAATTCTTAACGCGTATGCGCAAGTGCACGGTCAAGTAATATAGGGATGATATTTCAACCCCGAGTTATCGATCCCAAAGGACATACTTGAGATTATTTAATTAGTTATTTAATTTAGCGTACGGTACAGGAGGAAAGAGTTAATTGATTTAAGAATTGAAATAACAACTAATCTAATAGTTTTGTATTTTTTTTTATTTTTAATAGATAGATATGGAGAAACTAGGCGATCTCTAGATCCCCTAGGGCTGTAGACGAATTCCGGTTCAGCTATGTAACACGCCAATCCTATTTTAGTTCAGCCGGGTAATACGCTATGACAATATCATGTCGGTCTCATGTCATTTTACGTTTCGATTAACTACAATCTCCACTCGGTCTGATGTTGTCTACCGGTCCGTTCTAGCAGGTCATCTACTGGTACGATAACGAGTTCTGTCGGCCCACCGTTTCACGGAACAGCTATATAATCCTACCGAATCTACCCACACTAAGGCCAATCCTAACACGTCTCCTTTTCGGTCTCGGTGATTCGGTATTGTATTCAAGTTCTCATCAAAATTAGGCTAAGTCACTGTCGTGCACTCATCTAATTAGCTAGCGTTTCCGGTTGATCACTCCTTTTACACTAAGGATTAAGTATAGAACAAGAACATGTAACTAAAATAAACATTAACATTAAGCAAAACGATGAACTATGAACAAACCCTACTTTTCATGAAGATTAAATCATGATCACGCCGTGTCAATAGGCGAGACTCACTAACAAGTTCAAGAAACTAAATATTCATTCAATAGATCAAAGTTTCCACGCATGAGACAAAGTCCAAATTCGAAAAACCATTCGTCTACATAAACCCTA
This sequence comes from Linanthus parryae, assembly GCA_023055425.1. Taxonomy (NCBI): domain Eukaryota; kingdom Viridiplantae; phylum Streptophyta; class Magnoliopsida; order Ericales; family Polemoniaceae; genus Linanthus; species Linanthus parryae. The sequence continues at coordinate 94,061,619 of JALGPY010000002.1, read as the reverse complement.
GGATCTCTACAGAAGCCTAGCAATGGAGTTTAGCTAATAGTAATCAACCAAACAAGATTAACAAGTTTCTCCGTAACAAGATTGAGAGAGGAGAAGAAGAAAGCAAAACCTAGATCTTCAATGGAGGAACCCTCCTCTTGAACCCTAGCCTCCTCTTCCTTCTCCTCGCGCGAGTCTTCTTTCTTTCTCCTTGTGTGAGTGTTTTTTCCTTTTTTTTCTTTCTTCCATTCGTCCTCTTAATAAAATAACCCCGTTCTTTTATTTTTTTAAGTATTGTGATCTTGTGATCACCTTTTGTGATCATAGGATCACATTGTGGTTGTAGGTGTTGGAATTGTGCCCTAGAGGCAATCAATTAATTGTGACAAATATATGGATTTACGATTCATTATGTTATCGATATGGAGACATGCTAACATGAATGAAGTCCTTAGAATATAAGGTGTTATATTCTTAAATATCCCTAGTCAATTATAATGATTAATGGGACAATCATCTATAGACTAGTATGGGGTTGGATTGATATGGAAATATCACGATCCAACACATGGGTATGCATTAGGAGTAATGGCATACTGGATGACCCACGACGAGAAGGATACATTAGATTATGTTGAAGTCACAATCTCTTCTCGTAGTGCTAATAATATTGCAATCCTTAGACTTGAAGTCACTAGATACTCTAGTTGTGGAATATTGTGCTTTGATATTATCAAACGTTACACCGTAACTGGGTAATCATAAAGATGGCTATCGGGCATGATAGGAAGCAAGCTTAGAGATCGTAGTGATGTAGATAGGATTTGTCCCTCCCACATAATGGGGAAATATCCACGGCCACTCGAGGGATGAGGCTTATTGAATGTCTGGCCAGACTCAGATAAATCAATATGGAGATATTGATGTTATCTGCTTGCATAAGCATATTCCCCGGATCGAGGAACTATGGATTGGATATACGAGTGTGACTATTTATGTCTCGTGTCCAATCCGGATATGGAGACAAAGGGATAAGAGCAATATAAGATATTGGGCACAAGAGGTTTGTCGGGATCACTGACTATTTCTATTAGTTGGGTGGCATGAATGTGTTGCTAGACACCGCTCCATGTTAGTAAGAGTTACTACCAACTAAGTAGAAACCTATGGGGTCACACGTCAAATAGAGTAGAGCTAGATTTGGGATTAATTAATATTGATTAATTAATAGAAGGATCATTGTGCAACACCTTGCAAACTTAGTACGACTAATTTGCAAGGAAGGGAATAATTCTAGTTCATGTAGAATTAGGAAACTCCTTTATGGAAACAACAAGGAGTTGTTGGAGTATATAAAGGAGGCTCTAGCTTCCTTCCCACTTGATGTTAATTGTTATTAGACATAACAAAGAGAGTGGGAGAGAACAAGAGAGAGAGAGCAAGACAAGAGCTAGGGCCGAAACCCTAGCCCCGTCCGCCCTTCCCGTCGGCGCCAAGAAGAGGGGCCGATCCCCTCTTGTCCCTTTGTGCCTTTGTTGCTTTGATCTTCCTCCCTCTTCCTCCGGGTTCAAGCTAGCACTTGTTTGAAGGAAGAATCTAGATCTCACCTCTAGACGTGGATCAATCGTAGAGACGAGGACATCATTCTTCATGTGATCTCACAAATTCAAAGGTACACAATACTATGTCTCTTATCATGTTATGATGTCTCTTCCTGACGATCCGTGGTGGGCATTGAAGTAGAATTAAATTTTGTTATTCCGCTGCGTTACCTACTTCAAAACCCAACAGTGGTATCAGAGCCACAGGTCGTAGAGCATAACATGATATTATGTGTTTACGATTTCAGTTCATACACCGTATTATTGTTTATTACGCAAAAACTGAAAAATTGGCATAGTAGATGCAATATTGAATTTGATTCAATCAAACAAGACCCAATTTAACATTGGATGTTAGAATTGGTGAGTTTAATCACATAGGATGTGAATAATTGGGTTCTTGAAAAATTAGGGTTCATGGGCACATGATTGAAAAGGGGTTTTCAATTATGGAAACAAAGTTATGGAAATAATTCCATAAGGAAACAACCTTGCTTCAGCAACAAGGAAGGAGGAAGGGGACTAGGGCCGAACCCCTAGCCGCCCGCCCCTCCCTTGCGCGCCAAGCAAGGCCGCGGGCCTCTAGGCGTGCGGCGGTCCTAGGGTTCGGGCCACTTGTTGGCTTGGGCCCTTTGGACCGTTGTAAAACCCTAGTTACCCAATTTCATTAAAATTAAAACAAGCGCGTTAAAAATTGATTTTAACTGTATTATGTGCTTTGTTGCATGGTGGATGGATATGGCCTAGGATTGTGGATGTTTATTGATTTGTGGTTTTGTTTACGGCCTGCGAGCTGATCAAATTAATGTAATAATTAATTAGGTTTTACGGCCTGCGAGTCGTCTCTTTTCTCCTCGACATGTGAGGCTTTTTGTTATTTATTTATTCTAGATGTTAGGCTAGAATTAGAAATATTTAGTTGATAGCCAAGAACATGGAGAAGAAGACCGGAGAACCAAAGGAGCCAAAAGACATCCCTAGGCGCGCAGCTATGGTGGAGCACATGGAGATGAGCTTGTCACTTTAGGGCATATAGATATTATCATTGGCTTGGTAATATCTTAGTCTAGGGGCCATATCCATGCCACGTTATTTTCTTTTGTGGATGTTTATTATTTTCGTCTTGTTATTTATTTTTGTGTGTATGGCGATACTAGAAAAACGTTAACAAGATAATAATAAACAAGGTTGGTCTTTTATTATGGATGGCCCAATCCAAATAAGTAGACCATGTTGATAAGATCAACCAAACCACTTAAAAGAAATCCCTCAAATAAATATTGCGTTTTGCCTTCTCTTGCCAAAAACACCCTTCATGATCATGGCCTATTAAAATTCGGGCTTGCCAAAGCAAGGCGATTTTAATTTTCCATGGTGTGTTGCGGACGACGCAAGCTAGTAATGCGTGTATGTTGAAAACAAGAGGTTGGACGCAACTGGGCAAGAGTCAATTGGATTGATGAGCTTAGAGGCATGACAATTAGGTGTTATCTAAAGGATAAAGAATGGAGAGTTATTCACCTAATTGGACCAAGAGTTGCATGGGATGCAATTGGAATGGTTCCTACCTAAATAACCAATTCTTGGGTGACTTGCCAAAGCAAGCTCAAGAAGAAGTGAAAAAGGGATCTTGGACCCACTAGAAAATATATAAGATATTTTCCGCATTAATGGTGAGGGCTATTAATCCGAGAAAAATAATGGGAGCTATATTTAATAATTTAAATCCTTGTTGAATATAGTTATACGTCACAATGCTTTGCATAATCCTATAAGTGTTGAATACCCATCGCATTAAACAAACAAACGCGACTTTATGTCCATGAGATGGACAAGATGTCTGGAATCTATTTTCTAGATTGGTATAAAATTGAGAATTGTTCTCAAATAAAGGAAATATGTTGTACATTGTAGAGCATAAATTTCTCTTCCCACCAACTACCAAAACACACTAAAGCCTTATGGAAGGAACATCAAAGAATGGTTCTTTGGATGTAACTTGTCTCATGTCAAGCTCCCATGGACTCTGAGCTTTGGAAGCAAGATGAGAAATATGGAGGCATGTGATATGATCATACGAGCTTGTCATGAAAGACTTGAGGTGTTGCTCCACTTTGCACTCTCTTGCTTAGCATTCGACATGGTCAAGATGGAATAAGTTCGGGCTTGCCAAAGCAAGGCGACTTAGTTCATCGAGATATGACGCGACGACACAAGTTAGTAATGTGTGGCTGCTGAAGCAAGAGGTGAAGTGCAAACTAAACTATCTCAATATGATTGAAAGCTTAGATAATGGGAGTTATCTATAAGATAGATAAAGAATATATAGTTATTCTCCCAAATGGACCAAGAATTGCATTGGATGCAATTATAGTGTTTGTTCAAAAGTGATTTACTCAATATGATTGAGAATCGCTATACAAAGTTGCCTTAAAGATCCCAAAGGTGGCATGGAGGAAGAGAAACCGCCTAAAGTACCTGGAAGGAAATAATAAAGGAATTATGAATTCCACACTAGGTAATTTTGTTATAGAAGTCAATATGTCTATCTCATCATCATAAGTATATGATACTAGATGAGGATCTCACACTTATATAGAAATGTGTTGGATCTCATGAGAAGTAGAAAATTGAATAAGGAAGAAATAATCCTACACGTGTGGCAATTAAGCAAGGGGTTGCTGAATTAGCCGTAGGAAATTATTTCTACCTTTATAAAATTGTTCATGAATTAGACAAAAGGTGATTATGACCCTCCTATGAGCAGGACCATTATCACAGTTTCTTGTTTGGACAAGAAAGCTCTCTATCATAATAAAAGGACAAATGTTGTTCCTTTTATTCTGATATGCATTGTTGTAATGCAATTTTGTCTAAATGGATTCTATATCCTTGATCATGATAATTTCATCTATAACATTAAATACCAAGAGGTTTGCATATAATGATATGGACTTCACTTATCTTTAGCATTATCGTTTAGGCCACATGAATAAGAGATACATATCTAGAACTCCATATAGATGGAATTATAGAACTCATTTGATTATTGAATCATTTGAGATATGTAAGACTTTTTTATTAGGAAAATATATGACATTTTGGGAATCATACATATTGATGTATGTAGGCCACTAAGCGCAGATACTGAAGATGATTTTCAATACTTCATCATATTTACTGATGGGATCAGAGAAATATGGATTTGTATATCTTATGAAGAAACAGATCAGAATCCTTTGAAGAGTTCAAGGAATTCAAGAATGAAGTAGAGAGATAGCTTGGCAAAAGTATTAAGACTCTAAGATTGGATCGTAGAGGAGAATACTTGAGCCAAGAGTTTGACAAGCATCTATGGGAGTGTTGGATATGATCCAAACTCGCTCCACCTAGCTAGCACGCCACATGGGTTTGGCGTGTCTAAAAGGAAAGTTCGGACCTTGTTGGACACGGTTCGGTCCATGATGAGTCAAACATAACTTCCAGTTTACTTTTTGGGGCTATGTTCTAATTACAGCAAAATTCGCCCTTAACCTTGTTCCATCCAAATGAATTATGAGAACCACCATATGAGATATGAACTAGGAAGTGTCCTACTAGGTCGTTCATAAATATTTGGGTTATATAGTTTATGTAAAGGCGTTTAAAGATAAACTTGGACTCAAATCGGATAAATATTTTGTGGGATATCCTGAGGAAACAAAGGATATTATCTCTACACTCCAATCGAGAACAAATTGTTTGTTGCTCGAATCGCTGTGTTTCTAGATAGAGATTGTCTCTAAAAGAAACAGTGGGAGCACTGTAGAACTTGAAGGAGTTCAAGAACCACAACAGAACATTGATCCGTTTGATGGAACATGAGCAGGATCACAAGGTGTTGTGGAGCAACCTACTCAGAAAAACACAAGAACCTTGTAGATTAGGTAGGATATGTCAAGGGACTAGAGAAATAAGAATTTCTCATAACCCGTGATATATTGCTCATCGAGATGAGCCTACAACCTATGAGAAGGCCACGTGTGGGCCATACTCTCAGAAATGGCTTGGAGCCATAGGATACGATATGGAATCCATGTATACCAACAAAGTATGGACTTTGGTGGAACCACCTGAATGGGTATGACCCATAGGGTGCAAGTAGGTTATGAGGAAACCAACATGGATGGTAATATGATTACTTTTAAGGGACAACTGGTTTGAAAGGGTTTTTCATGAGAATTCATAGTATAGACTATGACGAAATCTTTCCCCAGTTGTAATGCTTAATTCCATTCGCATCTTGCTTGTAGCAATATGTTTATAGATTGAGTCAAGATTCTTGAAGATTGGATTCTTCGAATTTATGATGCAATCAAAGGAGTTTGGTTCCATCAAAAATTGAAGATGATACTTGTGTTTACAAGAAGGTTAGTGGGAGCATAGTTAAATTTCTGGTCTTGTATGTAGAGACATACTAATCATTGGGAACAATGTCTCTACTCTGCAATCTATTAAAGATTGGCTAGAGAAATTGATTTCCAATAAATAGACTTAGGCGAGACAATCTATAAAATCTATGGAGATAGATCAAAGTAATTGTTCAGCCTGAGTCATGGTACATATATTGACAAGGAGTTGAAATGGTTCAACATGTAGGAATATGGATTTTTACCCATGTCACATGGAATTAGTCTTTGGAAGACTAATTGTCTTTTCAATTAGATTGAAAAGGGACCGTATGAATAATATTCATGAGATACGCCGTATTATGTATTGGGCCAGATGTGTCATATGGTATGACACAAAGATACCAATCAAATCCAAGTGAGGTGTCACTTGATAATTATCAAGATTATCCTTAAGTACTTGAGAAGGAATAACGGATGAACTATTGATTAATGGAGGATAGGAAAAGTTCACTGTAAGGGGTTACAGTGATGAGAACTTCCATCTGACAAAGAAGATTTCAGATTATAGTCGAGTTTTATGTTTTGTGCTAGAGGGAGTGACTGTGAGCTGGAAAGGTTCCAGGCAAGATTCAGTCACTGATTCTAACATAGAGGACTGAGCAAATTGCTGCATGAGATGCACTTACTCAGAATATTCAATCTCAATCAAGTTGTTGATGGAGGAGATGTGAATATTTGCAAGGTGCCAGCATATGTCTCGCCCCTACGCAGTGTAAGCGTGGAGGGCCGCGCTGGATCAATAGGCATATGATGCAGGAGATTGACTCTAGTGCAAGTTGGAGACTGTTGGAATTGTGCCCTAGAGGCAATCAATTAATTGTGACAAATATATGGATTTATGATTCATTATGTTATCGATATGGAGATATGCTAACATGAATGAAGTCCTTAGAATATAAGGTGTTATATTCTTAAATATCTCTAGTCAATTATAATGATTAATGGGACAATCATCTATAGACTAGTATGGGGTTGAATTGATATGGAGATATCACGATCCAACACATGGGTATGCATTAGGAGTAATGGCATACTGGATGACCCACGACGAGAAGGATACATTAGATTATGTTGAAGTCACAATCTCTTCTCGTAGTGCTAATAATATTGCAATCCTTAGACTTGAAGTCACTAGATACGCTAGTTGTGGAATATTGTGCTTTGATGTTATCAAACGTTACACCGTAACTGGGTAATCATAAAGATGGCTATCGGGCATGATAGGAAGCAAGCTTAGAGATCGTAGTGATGTAGATAGGATTTGTCCCTCCCACATAATGGGGAAATATCCACGGCCACTCGAGGGATGAGGCTTATTGAATGTCTGGCTAGACTCAGATAAATCAATATGGAGATATTGATGTTATCTGCTTGCATAAGCATATTCCCAGGATCGAGGAACTATGGATTGGATATACGAGTGTGACTATTTATGTCTCGTTTCCAATCCGGATATGGAGACAAAGGGATAAGAGCAATATAAGATATTGGGCACAAGAGGTTTTTCGGGATCACTGACTATTTCTTTTAGTTGGGTGGCATGGATGTGTTGCTAGACACCGCTCCATGTTAGTAAGAGTTACTACCAACTAAGTAGAAACCTATGGGGTCACACGTCAAATAGAGTAGAGCTATATTTGGGATTAATTAATATTGATTAATTAATAGAAGGATCATTGTGCAACACCTTGCAAACTTAGTAGGACTAATTTGCAAGGAAGGGAATAATTCTAGTTCATGTAGAATTAGGAAACTCCTTTATGGAAACAAGGAGTTGTTGGAGTATATAAAGGAGGCTCTAGCTTCCTTCCCACTTGATGTTAATTGTTATTAGACATAACAAAGAGAGTGGGAGAGAACAAGAGAGAGAGCAAGACAAGAGTTAGGGCCGAAACCCTAGCCCCGTCCGCCCTTCCCGTCGGCGCCAAGAAGAGGGGCCGATCCCCTCTTGGCCCTTTGTGCCTTTGTTGCTTTGATCTTCTTCCCTCTTCCTCCGGGTTCAAGCTACCACTTGTTTGAAGGAAGAATCTAGATCTCACCTCTAGACGTGGATCAATCGTAGAGACGAGGACATCATTCTTCGTGTGATCTCACAAATTCAAAGGTACACAATACTATGTCTCTTATCATGTTATGATGTCTCTTCCTGACGATCCGTGGTGGGCATTGAAGTAGAATTAAATTTTGTTATTCCGCTGCGTTACCTACTTCAAAACCCAACAGTGGTATCAGAGCCACAGGTCGTAGAGCATAACATGATATTATGTGTTTACGATTTCAGTTCATACACCGTATTATTGTTTATTACACAAAAACTGAAAAATTGGCATAGTAAATGCAATATTGAATTTGATTCAATCAAACAAGACCCAATTTAACATTGGATGTTAGAATTGGTGAGTTTAATCACATATGATGTGAATAATTGGGCTCTTGAAAAATTAGGGTTCATGGGCACATGATTGAAAAGGGGTTTTCAATTATGGAAACAAAGTTATGGAAATAATTCCATAAGGAAACAACCTTGCTTCAGCAACAAGGAAGGAGGAAGGGGACTAGGGCCGAAACCCTAGCCGCCCGCCCCTCCCTTGCGCGCCAAGCAAGGCCGCGGGCCTCTAGGCGTGCGGCGGTCCTAGGGTTCGGGCCAAGAAGAGGGGCCGATCCCCTCTTGGCCCTTTGTGCCTTTGTTGCTTTGATCTTCTTCCCTCTTCCTCCAGGTTCAAGCTAGCACTTGTTTGAAGGAAGAATCTAGATCTCACCTCTAGACGTGGATCAACCGTAGAGACGAGGACATCATTCTTCGTGTGATCTCACAAATTCAAAGGTACACAATACTATGTCTCTTATCATGTTATGATGTCTCTTCCTGACGATCCGTGGTGGGCATTGAAGTAGAATTAAATTTTGTTATTCCGCTGCGTTACCTACTTCAAAACCCAACAGTAGGATCACGTTTGATCCTAGATTTGGTCTTGCACTTGATCTTGTGATCACCTTTTTTTATCCTAGGATCACATTGTGGTCTTGCGGGTGATCTTGTGATTGTGGGTGATCCTACACTTCCAGTGAGTTGCTCTCATGTTGGCCATAAAAATTTCACTAAGTGTTTGGCCATTTTTCATCTAGGGGGTCAAAGTGCCTTTACAGAAACTTCATTAAATTGCATTTGCCTCCCCTCTTCATGTATTTTCACTGTTTCTTCACGATTTCTTCTTCGTTTAAGCTCCAAAAAATTTACAAAGCTTGTTTCCCCTCTCCGCTTCATCTCCTCAAGCTCCGTTCCTGTGAAAACAACACGAAACACAACCCGTGCGATCAAACGTGACAAAAAATACATAAAATAATGCGAGAAACGCCTAGATTAACAATATAATGCCTTGAGCTAAGATTCTACGTTTTCTCTCTAATCATAGTGTAAAAATAAGATTATCAACCCGAAAAGTACGCAAAACGATACAAAACGTGCAAGAAATATAACTCTAATAGAGAGTTCTCAAATCTCCCACACTACCTTTTTGCGCGTCCCGAGCAAAATAAACCTTACACTACGTTTTAATCCACCGAATTGCATGCAACTTTACTAGCCATGTGACACAAACAACTCACACACACAATGCAATCTACATGACTACAGACAATGCAACTGGATTTTACACAAATGCAAAAATTGAAACAACATACCTTTTTTTTTTTTCTTTTTCTTAAGAGACAGGCAATCTCGCTATCACTAAACAAAATCATCAAGTTCTCACAAGTCTCTTTTGCAATTCACACAACCGCAATAATGAATTCAAAATACAATGATCCTACGCACAAGCTCACTAAGGGGTCCCCAAACATCCACCAAACTCAATCCAAGATCCGGGCACGTCCTTTAGCTCGGGGGGTCTAGGCATCCTAAGTCCTTTGTAGTCTTTCGTCGCCAAGTCATTTGAGGTTTTCAGACCCTCTTAGCCGCTATTGCATTTGAATGCAAATTGTCCCAGTGATGAGAGACACAACTCCGTGTAATACGGCTTGACTTTAATTTTCCCTAGTTGCTCTAATTGGCTTGAATCCAAATTCTCCGCGTGAACGGAGGCACATTAGGTAGTTCACTGTATATAGTCCAAGAGAAGATTTTGATTCGTTTTTTTTTATTCTCTTCTAATTTTTTTTCAACCGTGTATTTAGAGCAACTAAGTGTGGGCTTTTTCGGTTAACTCTTGAAATTGCCTTAAGGGATGGTGGTGTACACTCCCTAACTTCAGTAAGGATAGAGCAGCATACCACATGGAACCGACTCTACACGAAGGTCCACCCCAGATTTACAAGAGGCCACAAGTTTCCATCGAAAACAGACTATTCAATTACGTAGGACTAAATTCTCCTAGCACAATAAAGGAACTAAAGGTATGCCCTCGTCTTCTTTCCACATTTCCCTGAATACCCGGTACATCCTTTCGTGAAACCAGTGCGCAAGATACTAAAAATTAAGGTTTTTCCTACTACGGCGCTTCCTCAGAGACTCTTTCACTAAACTCTCTTCGGTTTCTAGCTTCATCAATTGCCCTTATTCTCAACATTTTAAATTTTTCTGATTTTTTCACTTTTCTTATTTTTTTTTCAATTTTCCCATATTTTCCTAACTCTACATGCATTGGCCAACTCGACTAATCACATAACATTGGGTAGGGTGACTCAATAATGTAAAAGTGCTAACAATGCATAAAATACACAATCTAACACAATACGACAATATAATAAACACACTACTAACCACACTACTCACAATACTAACACAATCTACATGTAACAAGGCTATGCAAAACAGACATGACTAGCAAAAATATACACAAACCCCCCACACTTAAGCGGTTCGTTGTCCTCAACGAATTTAGAGATAAAGTTGGAGGTCTCCTCGCTTAAATGTGTAGGCGGTGGATTTTTACAAGTATAGCTCAAAGTCTAGACACTGAGAGAGTAAGAGATACCTGAGGTGCCCGGACCTACATGGGCACCGTGTCCACGAAACTGCAACAAGAAGGGGTCCATTGGACCGTTGACAGTTTCTCGCTGATGACGATAATCTAAGCAATCCCCAAGCTACACCATGCTATAATGTAACTCCCCTAAGGTCACGTGTGCCTCGCACACCGGGGTAGATTGCTGCATCCTGAAAATAATGCACAAAAAATCCCCAACTCCCTCAAGAGTCCCCATGTGGGTCAAATGTGCCATGGCACACTGGGGTAGATTCTTTGTAACATTACCTGCAAAACTAGACAACTCATCAGTCCCTCTCTCTCACCTGTCAAAATCATGTATGGAGAACTAAAACATAAATAAAACAAATAACATCCTACTCTACATTGGGTTGCCTCCCAAGAAGCGCTTGTAATTTAAGGTCGACGGCCCGACCCGGTTACCTCAACCGACATGGATAGTAGAAGAAGCTTTAACTCTCCACTTCTTCTTCTTCCACCATCTATTTTCTTGAACTTCACGTGCACCCCTGTGTTGTGCAGATGGTGGAGAAGTGTAGAAGCTGACTCTTTTCATCTTGCATTTTTTCTTCTTTATCAACTTCCACCAAGTGCCACTGGGCTCAAATGCATCATGCTCCATAAAGTCATCCCAGTAGTACCTATCTGGTGCCATATGATCTTCTAGTGACCCATGCAATTCACCCCCACACTTCTTGGTTTCCAATTCCTTGACTATGACATGTATATCATCATCAAAATGGCCCATAGAACAAGAATTTGAAAACTTAATAGCACTGAGCACAAGTGTTTCATCAGCTTCATCATTATCAGCACACCATAAGCTTCCAATGTCGGTGTCTTCCCAGTCATGCCAAGGATGTGAGGGCGCCTGCGGTTTTGGCTCGCAATACGGCAGGTCCTCCCATCTTGGGCACACAGGTCCACCCTGGTCTAAATCAGAGTCTGAGTCCTCATAAATGGCAGAGTCCACCAATGGTTTCTGGATACTGCATTCTTTGCTCGGCTCAGGTATCTATTCTTTCACTTGTGGCGATGATGATGAAGGTTCAGTTTTAGGCTCACTGTCATGTGGCAAGGGCTCCTCTTGTGGATCTTGAATACTTGATTCCCCTGTCACTGACAGTTTCTCAACTCGTTCCTTTATCCTCTTCATCATCTCCCTCACGTATTCCATACCTATGGCTGAATCGTCTTGTGGAAATTGTTTAGCCACAGATAAAAAATTGGAGCACACCTGGATGTCCTCCATAATACTGCGTTGTTCTGCCATAATCGCTGGTGAGTCTTCCTGGTGCTGATGAAACTGTGGTGGATCAAAAATACATGCGTCTTTATACTTGTGATCCTTCTTGCATTTATAGCACCAAATCACTGAGCAGTCATCTGTGTGCCAAACTCTGCATCTAGCACAATAGTATGGGTAATCCTAGATCCCCTCATAATTATCCTCGCTCGACATGCTCATTATGTCTCTTGCTTCCTGTGTCCCTGCAAATACAAACTCACAAGATACCCGTGAAGCACGGAGATAGAAAAAAAATAAAACAAAACTGAAAGAAATACTCTAAAATAACTCCTAACTAAATAATCTACTGCTGTCCCCGGCAACGGAGCCAAAAACTTGACGCGATTTCTTAACGCGTATGCGCAAGTGCACGGTCAAGTAATATAGGGGTGATATTTCAACCCCGATTTATCGATCCCACAAGGACATGCTTGAGATTATTTAATTAGTTATTTAATTTAGCGTACGGTACAGGAGGAAAGAGTTAATTGATTTAAGAATTGAAATAACAACTAATCTAATATTTTTGTATTTTTTTATTTTTAATAAATAGATATGGAGAAACTAGGCGATCTCTAGATCCCCTAGGGCTGTAGACGAATTCCGGTTCAGCTATGTAACACGTCAATCCTATTTTAGTTCAGCCGGGTAATACGCTATGACAATATCATGTCGGTCTCATGTCATTTTACGTATCGGTTAACTACAATCTCCTCTCGGTCTGATGTTGTCTACCGGTCCGTTCTAGCAAGTCATCTACTGGTACGATAACGGGTCCTTTCGGCCCACCGTTTCACGAAACAGCTAAATAATCCTACCGAATCTACCCACACTAAGGCCAATCCTAAAACGTCTCATTTTCGGTCTCGGTGATTCGGTATTGTATTCAAGTTCTCATCAAAATTAGGCTAATTCACTGTCGTGCACTCATCTAATTAGCTAGTGTTTCCGGTTGATCACTCCTTTTACACTAAGGATTAAGTATAGAACAAGAACATGTAACTAAAATAAACATTAACATTAAGCAAAACGATGAACTATGAACAAACCCTAGTTTTCATGAAGATTAAATCATGATCACGCCGTGTCAATAGGCGAGCCTCACTAACAAGTTCAAGAAACTAAATATTCATTATAGATCAAAGTTTCCACGCATGAGACAAAGTCTAAATTCAAAAACTCATTCGTCTACATAAACCCTAGGCTCTCTATAGAAGCCTAGCAATGGAGTTTAGCTAATAGTAATCAACCAAACAAGATTAACAAGTTTCTCCATAACAAGATTGAGAGAGGAGAAGAAGAAAGAAAAACCTAGATCTTCAATGGAGGAGCCCTCCTCTTGAACCCTAGCCTCCTCTTCCTTCTCCTCGCGTGAGTCTTCTTTCTTTCTCCTTGTGTGAGTGTTTTTTCCTTTTTTTTTCTTTCTTCCATTCGTCCTCTTAATAAAATAACCCCGTTCTTTTATTTTTTTTAAGTATTGTGATCTTGTGATCACCTTTTGTGATCATAGGATCACATTGTGGTTGTAGGATCACGTTTGATCCAAGATCTGGTCTTGCACTTGATCTTGTGATCACCTTTTTTTATCCTAGGATCACATTGTGGTCTTGCGGGTGATCTTGTGATTGTAGGTGATCCTACAATTCCAGTGAGTTGCTCTCATGTTGGCCATAAAATTTTCACCAAGTGTTTGGCCATTTTTCATCTAGGGGGTCAAAGTGCCTTTACAGAAACTTTATTAAATTGCATTTGCCTCCCCTCTTCATGTATTTTCACTGTTTCTTCACGATTTCTTCTTCGTTTAAGCTCCCAAAACATTTCCAAAGCTTGTTTCCCCTCTCCGCTTCATCTCCTCAAGCTCCGTTCCTGTCAAAACAACACGAAACACAACCCGTGCGATCAAACGTGACAAAAAATACATAAAATAATGCGAGAAACGCCTGGATTAACAATATAATGCCTTGAGCTATGATTCTACGTTTTCTCTCTAATAATAGTGTAAAACTAAGATTATCAACCCTGAAAGTACGCAAAACGATATAAAACATGCAAGAAATATAACTCTAATAGAGAGTTATCAGTCTCGTCGAACACTCGGCGATTTCATGAAACAATATTTCCTTTTGAAGCATAACTTATTTTTTTTGGAATGCCCATGTTTGAGGTAATAGACATTGGAGACTTAGTTGACACGTATAATGAAGATTGTTAATGTGGTGAAGTTTGTTTCTAAAGTACCAAATCCCTTTGTATTCAAGAACAATCTTGGTGTGGGGTGATACCAACCCGATTTTTGGTCCATTGAAATCAGAGGATGTTAAAACGTTTGTTATGTTAGATTTATCAATAGATAATGTTACACATCTATGTAATTTTAAACAACATGTGACCTTTTCTCGTATCATCATAATCTGTGCCGAAGTGTTTTACCAGTTGTCTAGATGTTTGATTACATTCATTGATATTTTATGTTACACATCTACATAACTCAAATAGGCATTCTCGAGAATCACCAAGCATCGACATATAGACCCACCAAATTAGCCATGTCTGATGTGTGCTCTTGGTTCAACAACTAATAAATGCTAATATTCTCTTCCATTTATTTAAATAAGAGATATTCCTAACGTAATTTTATACTTTATATCATTCACGTTCACTGATAAGTCAACCCCTCAGTCTGAGAGTGAACACTTTGTCGAAAAAGACTTTTAGAGAAGCTAGTACATTCCATGGACAAAGATGGTTCGAACTACCCTTATTGACTCCTTATGATGGACTAAGTCCCAAGTAAACGCAGACAAGAACATAGGCTTGCGCATTCATTATTAAGATGTACCATTTATAATTATTAGAGTGAGTTGATTCTTTCGAGAATATTACGTTACCCGATTCCTTTTAAAAATGGAGTTAAGAGCGCACGTTTATAATTCTTAGTTTAAATTAAAATGTTAATAAAATCTAAAGGTGTTAAGAAAGGCGAAAGCTCACCTACGAGGTTTAGGCACAATCCAGTTAGATCCATTATGAACCCCATGCCTACCTCATGACCGCGCAACCCAACTCCTATTTGCCATCGATATTGCCTAATTGAAATGTGACCCCACCAACCTCAAGGACCAACACTTGACTGACTTACTAGGTGATAAATCACATTTCTGAGTTATCTGTGAGCTTATGTTTGAGCGTTTTAGGACGAGTTATCATAAGTTTGAGCACGTTTTAGCCAACAAAACAGGCGTATATTACAAAAGAGGAATTTCAGCTTAATTGTGAAATCCGGGTGTTTTCATGCATTATTTGATGTTGTTTGTCAAATATAATCGCTTAGTATGATTGTTCATTATGTCTTGACAGGAACAAATGCGTTGTGGTTGATTTGAAGCATGAAACGAACTTCAGAAGTAAAAAAATGCTCAAGCGGATAAAAGAGAAGCAAAGTTAGAGAAGCTAGAATGACCAGTCTGCACCCTTCTGAAGTTATCTGGAGTTCTAAAATGAATTTTGGAGTGTGATCGGTAGAAAATAAAAGTAGATTTCAATAGCTCTCCGACGAGGTCACGGAGCAAAAACATAGTACCGATGAGAGAGATATGACCTTGCGAAGTTGAAGTAGTCTGTTGTCTGCGTAGCTACGCAGAGAGGGTTGCGTAGCTATGCAGGCAGAGAGCATAAATATGGTTTTTTGGCCACTGTTGAAGAACAATGGCCACTGTCTGTGTAGCTAAGCAGGTACCTACACAGACATAGAAGAAAAAGTGCAGAAAATGGATAAGGCGAGGACCAGGTAGCAACTGTGTGCGTAGCTACACAGCTAGTAACCGAAGATCCTGCGTAGCAACGCATGTATCAACGCACACATGGAGGAAAATGCTAGGAAAAGAAGATTCGGGTCACAGTCTGCGTAGCTACGTAGCCAGCTACGCAAGAACATGCATAGCTATGCAGGGTTCTACGCAAACAGTCTGCAGAAAATCATTGTTGAGCAGACGGATTATTTTGTAGGCGGTTTAGGCAGTGGCAGAAGCGTATGTCCAGGCAGTCTTTTTGTCAACTCTCAACACTATATAAAGGGACGTCCATAACTCATTTTTAACATACTACAACACACAATACACACAAGAGAGATCTCTACTCACCCTTGGAGCACCGAAGCAGTCCTGGGAATTGTCAGATTTTCGTCACTGTTTGATATCTCTATCTCCTTCTCTTAGTTTTATGTCAGTTTTTAGTAGCCAAACTTTTTACCTAGGGTTCTCGGTAAACCTAGGG
This sequence comes from Linanthus parryae, assembly GCA_023055425.1. Classification (NCBI taxonomy): domain Eukaryota; kingdom Viridiplantae; phylum Streptophyta; class Magnoliopsida; order Ericales; family Polemoniaceae; genus Linanthus; species Linanthus parryae. Next base: position 94,045,043 of record JALGPY010000002.1, on the reverse strand, counting down.
TTCTGATTCAGTTTTTCTAGCTTTTTTACATGAATTCATGATCTTCGGATCTTAATGCAGTTTTACGTTCTACATAGATTTCTGTCTTTGATGCTTATTTTCATTTATGAACGGAGTAGCTAACCAGGATTACTACAGATCGGACCTGGTGCACGAGAGTGACTAGATTAGGTTAGGAAGAAAAAGGCACATTTTATTCCCGTATCCCTTTATGGACCGAGAGGCGAACTGTGTTACGAGTAGCCTGAACATATATATCGACTGGTATTGGAATTTGGTGAGACCGAGAGGAGATCTCAGGACCTTAGTAGACTTAGAACAAATCTGCAGATTTAGGTGGACAAAGAGGACCCGAAAATCAGCAGAAACAGGAAAACGTGTATGAGACTGAGAGAAGATTACACAACTGATTACGTGGCATAAGTGGAACCGATTGCGTTTTTTCATACGAAATCTGGAAAACTGATGAACTCTAGGACATCCCAGAAACCAAGCCATCCAAACTTCTAGTTTTCACGACCCAAGGTATTTTCAGAAAGTCATACCAAAAATATTGTTTAATCCAGTTTTTACTTTTAGTGTTTAGATTAGATCAAAATCAACTCAAAATACATCCTTTTACTTTTTACGTTTTTTACTCCTTAAACCCAATTTCTGATTAAGTAATAACTATGTCCTCGTGACATCGATAACTCGGGGTTGAAATACCACCCATCTATTACTTGAACCGTGCACTTGGGGTAATACGTAAGAATTCGTGTCACTAGGTCCACACCAATCTAATCCAGCTACCCAATCCTGCTCGTCAATGACCATGTTTGAGGTATTTTGCCATCTTCCCCTAACATCCATATAACGAATAGTTTGTGCGTGGGAGTTGGGAGAGGGGGGGGGGTATTTTCATCCAAACGTGTATAATTTCTAAAAAAATTCCCCCCCCCCCCCGAAAATTATAAACTAGTTTTGAAGGTAATTTTATCCAACACTCAATAATTCATATATATATAATATATATATATATATTACAATTTGTCCTCGTTCATCTTAATACCAACAACAACAAATACTCTTTCACTATCATATTTTCTTTTACTCTATCAAAATGAAAGTCACTCTCTTCACTTCAAACTAATGATATCCCAAGGTTAAGCACACTCCTTGAGTTCTCAATATCGACATTTTCCTATCTTGCAAGGCTGAAAAGTTTGTAACTTTAAATTATTGTTTTAGCTCTAACTCTTAATAGCATGATTTTCTTCTTCTTCTAGAATTGAGTAAGCGCGCTAGTGATAACATCCTGACGGTAATTATTGCGATACGTTAAATAACTTAGAATGTGAGCGTAATTTTAATTTTGGGGAAAAAATTAAATAAAAATAGACATATGGATTATAATATGGGTGGTAATATCAATTTTAATGTTAGAGGAAGTATATCAAGTAAGGGTGATAAAAAAGGTTCAAGTATGAATAAAATATCTTTAAATTTTAAGAAAATATTTTGAGATGAGAAACTTTGACATAGATGGAAAATTAGTGCAATGAGCGGCTTGTAATATTTTTCATTATCATTATGCTTTTTTCATAGATGGTGGACCAGAACTTCACGAAGGAAAAAAATAGAGTATTTGATGGGGAAAAAGGGGGGATGAACTATTATCGAACTCAACTAAACCCCCATGATGGATGAGGGTTTACGAAATTGAATAGAAATCTTAATGCAAACTCTAATACATAAGACCCTATTTTAGTGAGTAATAATCATTGGAAATTGATATACCAAAGCAGTATCGCAATACTGTACAAACTTGTTCAGTACTTATAATAATGGCACATGATATGCTAACCCATCAAATTTCATCACTAGCACCCGAGTCCGTATTAGTGCATGTGAAACAGTACAATAAAAACAACGAACAAAATTAACATCTGACATGCCTGTTGGAAATCATTAATTTTATAAAGGATGAGCATGATGTATCCACTAATTAATATCCCAAATAAGTCGACATTGGTTCAGATCGAAGATTAATTTCCACGAAGACTAGAAAGTTTTTTAAAATGAAAACTAGTGTAGTGTTTAATAAAATTATTGTATTTATTTTTTTATTACATTTCAATAAAAATATGCGTGTTAGGGAAACATACAAATATTAGATACTTGAACATGTGCCAACCTAGTCGGGCTGCGTTTAATCCATTGTGTTGATTTTCTTAGACCATAAACTAATAGAAATATATATAACCTCAAGAGGTTAATCTTGAGGGGGATGCTTGAGATTTAAGAGTATGCTCTCGTTAGGCCCCAAGTTCGAATTCCACGAATGCAAGTTACCTTTGGGGCCACAGAGGATTAACATAACTATCTAAACTGTAGATAAATCCCATAATGAAAAATAAAATTTCATTAATAATAATATCTACTACCTCTGTTTCTTCTTCCGTTTCTTCATTTGTCACTATCCACTGGGTCACTTTGATCCGGTGATTTGATTAGCATAACGATACAAGAATTCGTGAATCTTTGCATGGTCTTGTAGACTAAACATTTACTCTATAATACTGTGGAAAAATTGCCAAACAATTCCATCGTTTTGTTATGCAATCACCAAGACGAAGTGACTCAGAAAAGTCAAACCATGAAGAAACATAAGAAATGGAGCTAGTATATAGCAATAATAGTAGTAAGAAAAACAAAAAATAAATTTTCTAAAAAATAAATAAAAATAAATACAAGACTAACTCGGACCTCTCCGACTTCAAGAGGTTAGGGTCCGGGCCATATTGTGATGTGTAGCAATTAGCCTGGCAGGGACCGGAGAACATAACAAACCGGACACGGGCCCCGCCTAGGTCAACTTAGCCTGGTTTTGATGGCTCAGAGCCGAGCTGGCCCGCCTGAAAACCCAAGGGGTGAACATACACCCTCCGAAGGTTACAAGAGGCTTTCTAGGACTAGAAGGCATTGGTGGATGTTAGAAAACGACAGCGGAAACACCAAGAGGAGTGAAGAGACGATGAACACAGTGAAGAAACAACACGAGAATTAACGTGGTTCACTAGTTTTTTGGCTAGCTACCCCCACGGAAAGAACGATCCACTTTTATTGATGAGAAGTCAATAAAATCAACAATACACAATATGTCTCGACCCTAGGTCATTATATAGTCCTAAGATACTGACTTGTGCCCAAAGAAACGAAGAAGATACCAAAAATGAACATGGAAACAAAGTCAGCTGCCCCAAACCCAGATGTTCGCATGAACACCCGAAGTGTTCGCACGAACACTGTTCGTACGAACACTTTTGGTGTTTTCATGAACAGAGACAAAAAACCCAAAAAACAGCTTCGTTCTTCGCTTTCCTCGCTTCGCCAATTGCTTCGTCGCTTCGTCCAACTTCTAGCTAGGGGCTTCAATCACCAAAACATAACAAATCTCTACCCTGATTCAAGTTCCCTAGCAAACAATCCAATGCTCTCATCAATCCAATCAACCAATAGAATATATTCACAAATTTTACCGTATTGGAATATACTCACTATGCGCCACAACAAGCGCGTCTTCCGTCTCGATAAACGCAAAGACTTCGTGTGTCTCAATCAACACACCCTCATGCACCATGACACAATGCATCTCCCCAACGTCGTTACAATGGCACTTAACGACAAAAGTGCCCACCAATCAAGTCATGCCAATTGCGCCGCCAATATACCGCACCAAGACGCCAACCAAGACATGCTCAATAACATGCCAACAACCAATGCATGTCCAATAACATGCAACCAATCTACCAATCCGCGTGTCACAAATCACACGCCCAAGCTCCTACACCTGGAGCTCAAGCTTGCACATGAGTCCTAGAGAGCGAAGTCGTCCTCGGACTTTGTCCCTCCACCTTGAACAACAAACCCTGCATAGTCTTTTTCTTTGGACAATTCCGCTTCTAATGACCCTTCTCACGACAAAACGCACAAACGTCCAATGGTAAGTCGGATCTACCATAGTTCCGATTGCCACCCTTACCCTTCCCTTGACCATGAATGCGCCACCATCATGATCTTCAAACTTTGACGCCTTGTGCCTCAAATCCCTTGTGTGCAAGGCCGAACAAACTTCCTCTAGGGTTATCGTCTCCTTCCCGACAACAAACGATTGGACGGAACCCTCAAAAGAAGGAGGTAGAGACACCAACAAGATCAAAGCGCATCAACATCACTAACAGTCTCGTCACTATTGCGCAATTCAAGCAAAATAGTGTTGAGATTGTCTAGGTGATCACCAATAAGCGTACCTTCAACCATCCGAAGACCAAAGAGCCGCTGCTTCAACATCAACTTGTTGGCCACATTTTTTTTTACATAGAGATCCTCCAAATTCTTCCATAAGCCAGCCGCCGAGGTCTGATCTGCAATTCCAGTAATCACGTCGTCCGCGAGGCACAACATGATCGTCGAATGCGCCTTCTCCTCCATCTTCACAAACTTAGAGGTGGTCTTGTCAATGCCGAATTTGTTAGCTAGTGGCAACCAAAGATCTTGTTGCTTCAACAAAGCACGCATCTTGATTTTCCACAAGCTAAACCCATTCTTCCCATCAAAACGATCAATCTTCATCATGTTCGACATCACTCCTCACCAATACGAAGACTAATAACCAGGCTTTGACACCACTTGTTAGAAAACGACAGCGGGAGCACCAAGAAGAGCGAAGAGACAATGAACACGATGAAGAAACAATGCGAGAATTAACGTGGTTCACTAGTTTTTAGGCTAGCTACCTCCACGATCAAATTTTATTGATGAGAAGTCAATACTATCAACCACACACAATATATCTCGACCCTAGGTCATTATATAGTCGTAAGATACTAACTTGTGCCCAAAGAAACGAAGAAGATACACAAAACGAACAAGGAAACAAAAGTCAGCCGCCCCAAACCCAGACTGTTCGCACGAACACTTCGGGCACGAACACTGTTCGTACGAACATCGCACAAACAGAAACAACAAACACAAAAACAGTTTCGTTCTTCGCTTCCTCGCTTCGCCAATTGCTTCGTCGCTTCGTCCAACTTCTAGCTAGGGACTTGAATCACCAAAACATAACAGTGGACATGCCCTAAGAAGTTCGGAAGAAATGGAAAAGAAAAATGATTTTGTAACCTTTTATTCAGTATTTTCAATATACTATTTTACCCTCACAAGTATCGAAATATGCATTGAATCATGGATACCATAACGTCATAGTAGACCTGGCAAATTAAACCCGGACCCGTCAACCCGCCCGTTTCCGCGTAAGTTGGTCGGGTTCGGGTCTCATTTAAGACATAAACAGGTCGTTCTGGGTCAACCCATTCAACCCAGGTGATGTTAAAGGGTTAGGCGGGTCAACCTTATAACCTGTCCCTACCCGTCGCCTCCAAACATTAACACAGGTCGTCTCTCTCTCTCTCTCTCTCTCTCTCTCTCTCTCTCTCTCAACTCACCACAGACCAACAACATCACTCCCTCGATCTCACTCCTCTCAAGATCCGTCCATGGTGGTATCGGTGGAGGAGGAATCGCAAGCAAACACGCCCTCGATCTCCTTCTCTCCCTCTCTCAGATCCGCAGGTAGTCTCTCTCTCCCTCTCTCAGATCCGCTCTTTCTCTCTCCCTCTCTTTTCTCACGCACATCTCGATCTCTCTCAGATTCGACCGGAGTTCTTGGATTTGGGTTTTTGGGTTTGCTCAATTTGAGATTTCAACTTGTTCAGCTTTCTGGGTTTTCGGGTTTCTTCTGAATACATGAAGGGTTTTTGGATTTCTTCTGAATACAGGTATTGTCTTCTGCGAATTTGTATCTTCTGTGAATCTGATTGAATGGTAGAATTGAATTAGAAACTGAATTGAAGCTTTCTGCTTTAGACACTGATATGGGTTTAGCCTGTTTTCACGAGTTAGATGGTCCTGAACTCTCACTAACCATTTCATTGATTAATTTCTATGTCATTTACAGTTTTAAATGATTTTGTTTATGTTTTTTTTTTTTTTTTCCGTCTATATGGCTGTTTGTTTGGTACCATATGCTGCTTGTTTCCTCTGTACAAACCTGTAGAGAAGTATACATAAATGTGATTCTTGAAGGGTTGTGTGACTTTTCGTGATGGGTTTGTATCTATCTAGTAAATATTTGGTACCAGATGTGAAGTCTAGATAGAGAGGTATGTGCATGTTGTAGACTTATAGTAGTATCAAACTGATATGGGAAATTTGCTTTGTAGATCATAATACAATTCAAACAGATAGCTATTGAAAAGATTATTTTAGCCGAAGACTACGAAGTTAACTTAGACTTTGTAACTAGGGGATTGATCAAACGGGCTTGAGCTCGTTGTAAACCAACGAGATGCCCATGTATCATATTTATAGCCGCATAAAATTACAAAGTTCAATCAAGAATTTTAGATTAGATGGACTTGCCAAGAAATATTTTATTGACTCATGCCATATCAAGGAAAACTGGAAACAAAATATATCAAACAGATCATGGAAATATGCCCCTATGGACAATTTGAGTACCATACAAGATTCATTTGTCAAGCGTCTCTGACTGATTCCTTCTATGGTAAGGAGGATCATAATTGTTGATTGAGTTTGTTTCCTTCTCTGTAATGCATGTCTACAATACTCTCTGTTTAGTAATGCAGCTGCTAGTTTCTTCTTACAACTATCATGTTACGTGTATTTGTTTGGTCTCCGAAGCGGTTTTGTGCAGAATTCCTGAATTCTTGCGACTGGGTAAGCCTGAAATTAGCGTAACTGACTTTAGGTAGTTGATTTCTATACAGAATTCCTGTATGACAGTGGGTTTCTGATTGGTCGATAGTTGCCCTAGTTATATACTAGAGCAGGGTCTGCATTGTCACTGCATATCTTTGGGCTCTTTGTTTACAAATCCTCTGCGCTTCTGTAACCATTGGTTTGGTCTTGATTAGTTGCTGTGTGCTTACTGAGATCTTAGACAATTGGACACGATAGTATCAGTCTTGTAGGGGGAAATAAATCTTTGACATCATTTTATTGGGTCTTGAATGCTTCTGGACATGTCTAATTGCATAGAAACAAGGGGATTGAAAGTTGCTTTAGTTCATTAGTAACCTTTATTCATTTGTGAGTCTTGCAAACCTCCTGGCCTCGTTCATTGGAATGATGCCCTATTTATGACTATGTTTGAAACCTCTAGTTATTATGTAATTTAGGTGGTGCAAAAGTCCATTTTGTTTGAAAAACTGTCTTCCCTTCCCAGTCCATTTCACCGGTAGCTCTCCTGTAGGAAAGACCTCTGCCTGCCTGTGAGCACTTCTGGTTTAGTTTTGGAAACCCCTTTAAGGTTAGACTCTTGAGAATTTTTTACCATTGGTATCTTACTCCTTTTTACCACCTGTTAGTCACCAGTTGTTTCCTCAATTTTCATTGAGATACGGCTGTTGCTTGCTGCTGCACTCAACAGATCTAACGTCTCTGTTTGTGTAAATGCTGGAGATGTCGCATCCAAGGTCATAAGTTGAAACACCTGGTTGGTTCTTCGAGCAACCGACTCTAGTGATTTAAAACATTAGTTGGCTATACTCACCTGTAGATTAGTTTGTGAAGGTGGTCTGCTGTACATTTGAAAAAGCTACTGAAAGAAGTAGTAGTGAACTCAAAAGTAAGCGCTCTGATAAATTTCTTGTTTAATGCACATAACCATTCTGAACTCAAAAGTATGAACAATTGTCTTGTTTTGATTAGATAGAAGCTATTGATTTGGTTGCTGATATCTGAATTTTGGTTATCTTTTGGTTATGGATATGTGGGATTTGTTTCTATCAATTAGCTTTGGTAGTTATTGTTTGGCTTTGAAATCTCTTGCTGGTGTTGAATCTATTGCTACAAGGATTCATTTCTTCCTTGTATGTGGTGTTTAGAACTGACCACAATATGATCTAGTACCCATTTCCTGCTACCCCTTGTGCATTTAATCGTAATTGTTTTTTACACCACAAGTCTCTCGTTTTACCTAGATAGAAGTGGATTTGTGTTGGATTTGGATGCTGATATCTGAATTTTGGTTAACCTTTGGTAATGGATATGTGGGATTTGTTTCCATCAATTAGCATGTGGTTTCTGAATTTTATTAGCTTTGGTGGTTATGTTCTGGCTTTTGAAATCTCTTGCTGGTGTTGTATCTATGGCTACAGACATGTTTGGTTGATTGAAAATATGGTGTTTAGAATTGATCTCAATATGCTCCAGTACCCATTTCCTGCTACCCCTGATGCATGTAGTAGTACACCACAATGCTATTAGTAGGCAACGATGGATATGCATATTGTTTTGTGTTCCGTGTAGATTGTTAGTATTCAAACAATAGTAGGTGGTCTGCTTTGTTTACAAAATAGGATGATACCTTTCTCTTAGTTTTAGGTTGTAGGAACTTGAGTAGTAACAGACAAGGAGTAGCAGTAGGGGTTAGCATGGTGGATGTTGAAGCTTGTGGATTTTTGCTACTAATAAGTTAATTGCACTTGTGAATCTCGCTAGTTGGTTTCAGAAGTGAAGTAAAGAAACTGCTATGGAAGTAGTAGTTATTAAAATTATATTGATTTGTTGCAAATTCACAATTGTGATTGTCTTGATGTCAAAACATGGATGCAGTTTTTCATCTTTTGCCCTAATAGTCCTTGTCTAATTTTTACGGATGTTGATGTTTCAGGTACATCCAGGTGGGAAATGCAATTGCTTTTCCGATATCCATTGCACTTGGCTATATGTTTGCGAAGGCTAGTAGAGGAGAGACGACTAAAGAACCTGTGACAACTATACCCATTACGTTTCCTCAATGTCTCTCAGAATTGTCCGGTTAAAGAAATGCAATCCGAGTTGGACCAAGATTTGGCGATCTCCTCACTACAAAGTTGTAAAAAAGAATCTGGTGATTGATTCATGATGTACCTTTGTTTAAGAGCAAACAAATGGAGCTGTATGTAATGATTATTGTCGGCTGGATGTAGTGATTGTGGAACATAACAAGTTCTTAATTATTTGAATTCTAAAACTGTCCTTACAGAGCTGGTTCTGTCCAATTTTATAGCTAGTAGTAACAAAACTGGTTTCTATTTCTGCAGGTTTTGCAATCCCAGCTTGTAAATAACCATAGTTCTTCATGAGTTGAGATAGAACTGTTCTGTAGTCCTTGTGCTGTTGCAGTGAATTTGTAACATACTGAGTGTATGCAGCTTGCAGGTTATGAAGGGTAGCGGTGGCGGCGGTAGAGTCATTTATGGTAAACGGGTCATAAATGGGTCATAAACGGGTTAACGGGTTACATTGACCCGTTTATGACCCACCCATGCCAACCCGAATGTCTAAACGGGTTGAGCGGGTTGAACCCGTTTATGAGGGAACCCGTTTATAAATGGGTTGAACCCGCCCAACCCGCCCGTTTGACACCTCTACGTCATAGCTTAAAAGGGCAGTTCGGTACATTCATACCATTCCCTCTTGAATCCATCCGCATTATAGTACTCTGCTGCCTCTGCATTTTTCTCTGACGGCCTCTGTCTAACCGCATAGAGAGAGAGAGAGAGAGAAAGAGGAAGAGAGAGAGAACGGACGAGACAAGCTGTGCTGAGACCGATACAGCGAAGTGAGAGAATGGAGGCGAGTGTCGAGCCAGTGACGACGAGCACTCTAGCCTCTGCTTCCCTCACGCAGAACCCTAACCCTGAGGTTTGTAAAATTTCAACCAAAAGCAGAGAGGAAGGCGAGCTATCATCTTCCGGTGGCGATGTAAGTCTCTGCTGAAACCCTACCTGATCTCATCGACCTCCCTTTATTCAGCTCCATCTTCGTTCAAATGAGCCCATTGCATGCCGTTTCTCGCTTAGGCTTCTCTTCTGAGGGTTTATGGACTAAAAATGAGATTTCTCAACTTGTTCTTCCCTCGACGGAATTTCCTGAATTTTGTTCCTCTCGGATTGAATTTTGTTTTCGCTAATTGAATGTGCTGAATTTTCTCTTTACATGGAGCTCATCTTAGATCGGAATGGTTCTCTACTTAATTTGGCAGTCCTTTTTTTGTGTTCTAATTTTTCCAGGTTTTTTGCCCCTATTTTCATTGATACTCGTGTGCATTTTATATCTTGTTTCATTTTCTTGTTGCTTTCTTATGCCTGTTGTTACCTGGTTTCTGATAATTCTACCCATTCAAGTAGGATGTGATTGGTTAAGGAGCAAGCTAATATCATATCGTGTACTGGTTTTGTTTTACTCTCTGCCCATCATGACTTGTGTGGAGGCTTCTCTATTGAATTGTTGGTGATATGCTTATTAATCGAGTAGTTAATGGAAGTGACTCGCAATCTTAAACAAGTGAATTCTATTCACAGGAACCTCCAGCTGCTTCGGTTGCTCAAATTGATTCGTCATTAAACAATAGCCCCAAAGATTTAGAGTCAGGTATGGAAAATTAGCTTTTAAATGCATTTCGTGCTACATGCTGCCCGTAATAACTATCCTTTTGCCTCTTTTGCGATTATGCCCCGTTTTGACATGCATAGTGCAAAATGTGGTAAAAAATATTTGTGTTATAATGTTTGACGATTGTTTGTAAAATTATTTCCGATACCAGCGGCAGTCTCAGGTCAAACCTTTTGACATTATTCTTCGTTCTTATGACAACTGGGCTATTTCTAGTTCAGTGGCTTGATGAGCATCGATAGCAGGTTGCAGATCATGCATGTATTGACACTGGATTAAAAGTACCAGTCTTGACAGAGTAGAATATTTATTATGTCGATGCTTACATCTTTTCGTTATGCCGATGTTTGAAAAGACAATATTTTGAACTTTAATGATTATCATTCTGCGCAGAGTATTTTGTTGATTAGATATTTTGTTTTTTCAAAAACCTGGTTGGCAGAGGAGTTTGTTATAAGGTAGATAAATTGAGATTTTGAAATTGTGGTCTTTTGTTGCCCTGGTATAGTGAAAGTCACATGCCATAAGATCAGAGATTACCTTTATTTTCTCATCTCCAAAGATTTTTACTGGCTTGTAGAAATGTTTTTGGCCATAAAGAAATAAATTTTAGTAGTTGTTAGATATCACCTTCCTTTATTTAACCATTAGAAGCACGATATATTTCATTTCAGAGTGTAGTTTGTTTGTGGTTGAGGTTTGGTGAGTTCATGAGGTAGGTGGCGGGATTTCTGTCTCTGGCTACTAATAAAAATTGATGTTACATTCGGCAACTACTACGCTGACTGTTGCCACGCTGTCATCCGAAGCGCGAAGGATGTGTTACATACTGAAATGTCATGCCTAACAATAATTTTCTTGACCGTTCAAACCCCTCCTAGGTCAGCCCGTTAATTGGACCCGACCCGGTAGGTTAAACAACAGATGCGGGGAATTAGCCAGAAATGGTTTGTATCACTGAAGCTAGGACTTTTTCTAGTCAGGTTTAAACTCAAAGTTTAGATTTAGTGTTCATCCAGGAACTCCTGTATTACCGTCTTCCTGATCGGTTCATTCCTTTTAGTATCTTGATAAGCATTTCTGATGGGTTAATTCCTGATTATCATGGTATGGCATGTATTCTCTTTCTAACTTATAGAATGTTTCTGTACCAACGTGTGTGTATCCGATTTTGAAAGATTACTAGTGGTACAGAACACGTACATTTCATGCGTCTATAGGGCCTTTATGGCCTTGCCATCAGTTGTATGCATGTTGAATTCTGAATTGGGTCTCAAGTTCAAGACTCTGAACTGATCTGTGAATAGGAGAAGAAAACCTCAGAACAAAATGTCAGCTGTTGCCGTAAAGAGCTCATTGGTGATATTGAAATTGTTTCTATATGCCCAGCGGTTCATCGAACAAAAATCAGATGCTCATTGATTATGGTTCATAGAATCAGAACATGCTTATCGAATTCTAAATATTAGCTCATGTCTAAAAAAGATACTGTACTTTCAGTTCATTTTGTTTATCAGTGTACTTTCTCTGTCATGCAACAGTAATCAAATTTTCCATTTTGGATGCCCCAAATCAGTTGTCTACTTTCTTTTCAAAGTTCAAGAAAATAATGAAGTTCCAACACGGCAACACTGTCTATAAACACATACAACATTGGCCAAGAAAAAAGAGAGCATAGTGTCTGAAAGAGTGAAATATTAATCTGGTGCATTAACTGCACACTTTCTTAAAAATATGGTGCTCAAAAAATGGACTAATCTTTTCAGGATGCAGGGAGTATGTTATTTCAGGGACTAAATAACAATGCACACACACACATTACACACCCAGACATGGACCAATCTCTATTATACTTGTTTTTTGATGTGACGAGTTCATCATCGTCTTCAGTTTGTTATCTAAACACATGATTCAATCTCTGGCTTCAAGTTTACCTGGTTAGGATATAAATTAACATCCATTTAGAGTCGGGAGATAAAATTTGGTCTCCCGGTTTTGTTTATGAAATCAGATAAAAGCTTCTTAAATGTGTTTTGTTTGAGTATTGTATAAATCCACGACCCTGACAGAATCGATTTTTTATAACACACATGTCTGGTAACAACTTGTTGCACAGTTCCCTAGATATAATAGTGGTTTAGATCTCTGAGATTTTTTTTTTCCTTTTCCCCCCTTTGCATTACATCTTTAAGATTATTATAACGATTTACCTCATGAAATTACTTGCAATCTATGGGCTAAAAGCCAAAAGACCAACCATCCAAACCACCTCTATATTACTTCCCTTACTATTGTCTGCTTTGAGTCGATTTATGCAATGGTTGGGCGGCTAGCTTGTTGCTAAACTCATTAACTTATTTCGTATGCTTCATACTTTGCAGGTAGGTGTGTTTCTACCAGTAGTCCTAAAGGGTTTACCCATAGATCTTCTGCCACCACACAGCAGAACTCTAGAAAAATCACTGAAAGGAGTCGAACACCATTTGTGCCATTTGTGATCAGTTTCTCAGATGAGGACAGTGGCAGCGACTCTGAGGAATGCAGGCAGTCTGAAGTCCCCGAAGCTAGAGGTAATGCATTGGCCCTGAATCGAAATGGATTACCACCTTCTTCTGGTAGTAAATGGCAAAGATTCGGTCAGACTCCAAAAAGCAGAGCGAGGATGTTCCCAGGGAAGTTATCTCTGAATCGAACATTTGTCTCATCAATGGCTAAAGGAAATGGATCAAATTTCAGAACTTTTAACAGAAGATCAACTGTGCAGCAACATGGGGCAAAGCAAAACACCCGTTTCGACAGTAGTAAACTTCAGGACCTTCGTCAGCAAATCGCTATACGCGAGAAAGAACTGAAGCTGAAGTCTCTCCAGCATAGGAAGGAGACACTTTCAGCTTCAGGTAAAGAACATAATGTCACAGGGTCAGAGAGTGAAGCTAATAGAAAGCGCAGAGCATCTTCTGCTGAACCTGACAAGAAACGTTTGAAGCACATCGAAGCTCATCCAAGCCAGGTCATTTCAGATTCAGAGCAGCAAATGCCATCTGTACGGTCCATTGTTCTTTCGAGGAAGTCACTTCAGGATAATGACGGTCAGCAGATCATTTGTAAAGATATTTATGGAGACAATGAAATGCCTACTGGGGAAACAAACGTCGTAGCTTGTCAAAAAAGGAAAGAAAACATGGGCCCCCCTCAGTATTTAGTATCTCGATCTGCTAACGCAGAAGATGGTAAAGATGCTGCTCATTACTGCTTTCCACACACACACACACACACACACATATTGGTTTGTCCAGAGGTTCTTACCATGATGGTGTTTAATGCTTTTCAGGAGTTGATGTCACTAGAGGGAGTCAATCAGACAGGAAAGCTAAGCTCGTTAATCGCAATATTTCGTCACTGAAAACTGGAAGAGAATCAAGAAGCAGAGTTGCAACTTTTCAGATTGAATCAGTAAGATTCACGATTCATTTAGCTAAAAAAGTGTATTATGTTCGGTTTTTTTCTTGGAAAAATAGTATTTGAGTTTCTTGTGTGACTGACAACCAAAAACCAATCATCTGTTATTTTAACATTCTCTTGAAACTATCTTCAGTATTTTCTTCGAGAGCTCATCCATTGTAGTAATGCCCCTCCCTTTGTCAAAAAATCAATTGGTTGATATTAATCATTGTTTCATTACTTTTGGATATGTAGGGTCTTGATGTGTGATATTTTCTTATAAATGTTACACCATCTATATTATAAATTAGGACGGTTGACTTTAAAATGTGTTTTAGACCGTTAGATTGAATTAACCCCAGCCCTTAGATATCACCTACCACCCACTTAACTACTCACTACTTAACTACGCACTTAACTACTCACTACTTTTATCATAATTATTAAAAATGAGTTTCCTTTGTTCATAATTATTTAATACAATTATCTAATACCAATTATTTATGTCGATAGTTTTATATTTGTAGATGAAAATACTCATTTTATTTATGACATTACAATAGGCCGTGAAACGTGTTTTAGGGGTAGTGCCCTCGGGCACGGGCAATCCCCTAGTTATTGACGAATTGGGACAGCACACTGCTTTTTCCATGCCATGTTCTTAAACTTAGCTACAGTATTGTGTGCACAGGAATCCACATATGTATATGAAGTTACAGGGTTCCAGAAGAAAAAAATTGAAGCAGTTTCTTTGTCGTAACAGAGGCCGCTTCATTTTTGTTCATGTAATGACATTGTTAGGGCCATTGAATTTGTAGCCTGGAGATGTTTGATTAGCTGGACAGTGGTGCTCCTTTCATATGTTGGGTATGTTAATTTGAGGTTGAGCTTTAAAGTGCGTAGTAGTTACGAGGGTACACATATCAGTCACCACTCTTATTTTCAGTTCAATATAAAAACAGTAATAACGTTTTAATAATGATAATGAAGGTATAAGTGCGCTCACAAGATGAAAATAGGCATACCTCCTACGCTGAAAAATGTTCCAATTTATACTTGCTATGCAACAGGTAGTTTACTTTTGACCATGACCATGTCATTTTCTGGTATTCCAAGATAATGCTTGTTGTTGATGGCGCACGCGTGTTGGGGGGTGGGGTGGGGGGAATATAATAGACCTTCCACGAGTTTTAATAACTTTGGGTAGGGAGACAAAAATGAACGTCTGCAAATTAAAATGGGTCTTTAACTTGGTTACAGTTAGTTGTGTTCATCCTAGTCAAATGCGTTCTTTCTTGAATGCTTGGTCGGGCATGAAATTGGCGAGGATGGGAAAGAGAAACATCAATATCTATTAATGTGTTCATGTCGCTCCGCTGGAAGTAACTGAATCAGAATGATTTGGACAATGAGGGATTTTCGGTGAAAGTGGTAACAATGGATTTTGTTGAAAATGGAATTAGATAGAAAGGATTTTGCTTTGTTGATTCATTCCCATTGTATTTAATAAAGGATTTTTTAGTGGGTTTAAGTCCTTACGATTAGTTATATAAGATGAATGAATCACCCTTTAGTGGACTTTTTCATGTTTTACTAAAAAAAGATCTGTATCATGCATCTGGGTTATATTTGGCCCATTGGGCTTGGATTAGATTCCTAGGTTACCAGTTACACATACTTCCCCGCCTGACACTTGGTCAGAAGTGGGCCGGATTTCATACCTTTTAAAGTTGGCGTAACACTTGCAGCCATATTCGTATCCGACTGTACAGAAAGCCGACCAGGTACATCATGTAAGGGTTGTATTTTCTTAGTATAGCATAACATAGCACTATCTTCCTCATTTTCTCCGTGTACTCTAGTCTCAATTGAATCTTTGAGGCTGTCGCTTGATCCAAGCAGGTGAGGGTCGATCGGAGGTAGATGACTTCTGATACGAAGTCTGATTTGAGTTTCAACTTGAAATTGTCAGTAGAACTTAGATCTTGTGGCATTCCAGTTTCATGTTGGAAAAACCCTAGTTTGGTTATTAGGGATGGATCGTATGATTGACTTGTGGGATCGGTAATAGTGTTATCTCGATTGAATTTTTGGTCAAGTTTCATGTTTGAAGACGGGGAATTTTCTTAAGTAGTGGTCTAAAACGTCACAAGTATATATTCTTTGCTTTGATCTCACTTGCGTTATCTTCTTACAAATGTCCATTGTGATTTTTGTATCATTGAATTTCATTGTTTAGGTGGTAGAATGGGTTACAATCTTTGATGTTTTATGTGTAGTTTAGTAGTTTTTTAGATTCTTTATGTTTGTAGTTCAAAATCTTCTTGCGGTTGTTTCCTATCACTCACAAATTTTCATCATGAATACAACTCTTGTTTCCCGTAGTTCCCGTAGGAAAAACATGATTACTGGTTCCTGGAAACACAGAAAATTTGCTGCCTAACCTTCTTTTGTCATTTGACAATGGTAGCTCTCTGTATTTTTTGCAAGAACTGTATGTAAAACATTATTCTAGCTATGTGGTTAGTCTGGCCATCTTAGTGAAACTTAACTTAAAACTTTAATGTGTTGTAAACGCAACGCGGTTTAATACTCCATGCTTTAACACCTTTGCAGGATTTAATATTTTAGTAAATTTTTTGGTTAGCTGAAATCATCGAGTTACCTAATGATGTGCCTTGTGGAGGGTGTTTGATACATATATGCTATCCTAAAATTTGGATTGATTTAGTAGCACATGGTTCCAGTTACTTGGCATTTGGTTGGCTTCATGGTTTCATTTGTTTCTTTGTTTACAGGGTTCTGCAGGTTTGAACCCTCCTAGTGAACCTAATAGTCATCGTGCACAACTTTCAAATCAAGCAACCAGTTCAAACCATCTAGCTGCTGGTGGTGAGTTTCGGGAAGAAGGATCCAGGGAGAAGCCATATAATCCAAGATCAAATGACACACATAACGCATGCTCTATTCACGTTCCAGCTAGCAATTTAGAGACCTCCAATGTATGTTCCGATGATCCTTTTGATTGAATGATTGCTTTTTTATTCAATAGGCATTACCAAATTTTTGTGATTGAGTTTTTTCTTTGTTTCATTCTTGATGAAAGGTATCACTCAGCAATACAAGCCTTTGTAACTGTTTTGGCGTGATAAACATCTCCAGCAACAACAACATGGATATGCAGTCACTAATTGAAATGGAGGAGCTGGAAGAAAAGGAGTTGGAGCTGGCCCAAGAGCATCGACACAAGTGTGAAATGGATGAAAGAAATGCTCTCAAAGCTTACCGTAACGCGCAAAGGGCTTTGCTTGAAGCCAATGCTAGATGCTCTTATCTTTATCAGAAAAGGGAACTCCACTCGACACAACTAAGGAATCTGATGATGGAGAACCCTAGTTTGTTCTGGTCGTCAAGCATGCACAATTCGACTGAAGCTGGGCCCTCATATAACATTTTAGATGAGAACGAGGATCAGTTACCTGCATCTGACCATCAAATGCAGGCTGAGTTTAATGTTTATGATCAAGGCTATGATTCTAACCCCCAAGTTGCTGATGGTGCTCTTCAAACTGTGGCAGACCAGCAGGCTTATCATCAGGTTTTCGCTTCTAGTCATTGCAGCGAGCCTGATGCCAGTACATCGGAGCCTTGTAAAGATAGAATGGTTGAGGATGCCAGTACATCGGAGCCTTGTAAAGATAGAATGGTTGAGGATGGAGTCTACTCTCCATCCAATGACTTGGATGGATCAGAAGACGATGATGGCGATAATGATGATGATGAAGACGGGTTTGATAATAAATCTATTCACTCTGATTTTCGTAGTCAGACTAAGGATGCAGATTTGGATTATGAAGAAAAAGAAGACTTGAATGATCAGGAAAATAGGAATTCTCGTGTTGATTACCATGAAGAATCTTTACTTCTTGAAGCAACATTAAGGTCCCAACTTGTTGCTAGGCTAGGAGCAAAAACATCATCAAGAAAGAGGGTAGGGATGCAGAATACAGAATCTAATGATGTAAATGGACTAAAAGATGATGGTGCTGTGAGGCAAGCAGATCAAGATGTACTGTTTTCTGACAAAGAGAAAAACCAACATCATGCTATTGGAGGTAATTTCTTCTTCGAGGAAGTGCTGTTCTGTGTCGCTCTTTCACGTGGGGAGGAAATTTATACCTTCCAATGTTCTCCTCTTCCAGTATATCTTTTTGATTTTATTGCATGTATTCACAATTCAGATAGAACTAGGTAGTTAGTTAGTTATCAATGTGGTTCACTCCTTACCTGATAGAAAGAGATGATGAAGATGGAGAACTTATTTAGTTAGTTGTGCCTGATGTGCTAATATGAAAATATGATATATCTTTTGCACAACCTCTCCAGGTTGGAGCTGGGCTACTTGGATGGCTTGTTTATGTAGTTTAGCTACTGCCAGTGGTCTTTAATATTCAGAATTGGGAAATGTACCCAGTTGATAGATAATTTATCCTGTTTTGCTGTTGTATAAGTGAGACTATTAGTTTATCAACCTTTATTACATGGTTAAGTTCTTATATGGTTGGAGCTAACATGGGTAAAATATTATAAATTTCATATTCCAACATCTCTATATTCTAGAAAGTACTAGTATATAGTCTTTTGTTTGGCTCAATGTGGTAGATGCTGCCTGTTCTTTTATTTAACTCTTTGTTCCTTTTTCATAATGTTGATAATTCAGGCACGTTTGGGGCAGAGAATAGTATATCTGAGCTCCCTATTCAGACTGACTTAGAAGGCCCTGTGGAGACATTTTCTTCTAACTACCAATCTCCTATGATTGATTATTTGGAGAGCTATAATTCTTCTGTAGGAACCCGATCATCAAGATCCATTACATCCCCATGCCCTGTTATAAGGAGCTCACTTGGTCACACAAAAGTTTCCGAGACAATCAGTTTAGCTGGATTACAGAGTAGAGGTCAACAGATTCAAAATCATGATATTAACTGTACAGAGGACCTTGGCTCTGCTGAAATTGAGCATATGGAGATCACAACAAGCCCAATTTATGATGCTTTTAAGAATACATGCACTGCGAAAGTTGGATGTTACACCTGTGATTTCGTGATCGATCCTCTCTGGCCATTATGCATGTTTGATCTCCGAGGAAGATGCAACGATGATGAGTGTTTGTTTCAACATGCTAGGGACTATTCTTGCAAAAAAATGAACATTCAGAATTCTGGTAATGTTGTTACAAAACCATTATGTATGATATTTCAGAACCAGTACTTCATTGTCAGGTGGTTCATTGGCGTTTTTTCTCTGCAGATTGTCAGGTTGTATCATTAAACAAGAAAGGAAAACCTTTCATCGGACCAAACACTTCCATCGGTCTTGATTTGGCACCACCTACTTATCTTGTTTGCTCAGATACACTGAAAGCTGATCGGCGTCCCTTTGGATCTATTCTCGCACGAGGTGTTGGACAGTGCTGGCAAAAGTGTTTCAGTTCATCGTTGGTTCTTTCTAGTTCGCTTCCTTCGGATTTCCCGACAGATGGACCATTCTTGCATGGAACTGAAGCTCGTATTGAGATTCACAGAAGTTCGAATAGTCAGTCATATTTTCACAGTAGATATTCCAAGGTGGTAAAGTCTATTTTCTTCTCCCCATCCATTACTGCGGTATTGTTTATTTCATATCGAATGCATTTAATTCATATCAGATGTAAAAAAGAAGGTTAGTCAGAAAGTCCGAATCACTTTACACGTCAGGGACAAAAGGATGGGTTGGGGGGGGGGGGGGGAGTTGCAATTTGCTTTTATCATGCTTACCCTAAACCCTATTAACCCTTACCTGGACTTTTCAATAATATTGCTTCACTGGACTTGTCGTGAAAATTGTGTTAACTAACAGACAATGTTAACCAATGGCCGTGTGGTCTAATGGTATCTTGAGTTGCAAAGACCCTCCATTGTTGAGAGAGAGGTCCTGGGTTCAACTCCTCCCCCTAGTTGTAGCCTTGTAGGATGTATATGCAGGTTTAATTTTCGTAATTCTTGACCTTTATCTGAAGAAAATAAACCTATGTTTTACACCCAAATTGCTAGTTGCAGTCTAATTCTAATTTTATCAAAATAAAAAAAATAAAAAATAAAAAAACCAAATAACTACAATTCAATATGCTCTACTCCTTTGGGACATAGTGAAGTACCTTCATATGTCTGACATGTCCATGTTGACTGTCATTGCACGTGGTGTGTATGTGGTTATAATACTTGAACGTAAAGTAGCTTCCTTAGTAACCTGGACTCTTTAGTCTCGGCACCATACCTGTGTCAGACATGATGCAGATAAGGGTATTTGATATGCGGGGAAGCTGGCCTCCATCATTCCGACACTTCAAGGTTTTGAATCCTGGTCAGATAGCAAATTGATGCTTTGCTTTCTTTTACCCATGCCTCTTTCTCCTTCACTTCATCGTCTTCACTTTGTTCGAATTTGTTTTCATGTGGTCATTTAAGTCTCCCTGACCATCCTCCCACCTCACTGATATGTTCCTCTTTCTTGTCGATTGATGATTCACTAATACTTGAGTCATTTTTTTGGGTCAAAATAATAATTCTGGTTTAGGTTTGGTTTATGAACATAAATATACTACGCCAAATATTTTTTATGATACTGTGTTCCCTCATCCGTGTCCAAAATTTGGACACGTGCTAGCCGAGTCCTGGAATCCTAAATTTCTGTAAGTGGGCAAATCCGATTCTTGGATGCACACCCGACATGACACCCGCACCCAAGTCCAGGAGTTGCCTCTTAAACTTTATGATTGAGTAAAATAGCTGCCTTTTCGGGCAGAAACTCTTTTGATGCTTGTGGTATATCTATATTGTATCCAGAATCTAAATTTTTATTAGTCGTGAAACCAGACAATAAGTTGTCAGTAGAAAGCTTCATGGTCAACTCTTTGGATCTAAAAACAGGTTGTAGTTGTGACTTTCTTTCACGATCTTGTACTTTTCAAGCGATTCGTCCTCATGGTTCTCCCTGTGTGGTAGGAGTAATTTGTTTCCCTGCCACATGGTCCGATGCGTCAAAATCATACGTACTCACGAGTCATTGCACAGTCCAATTTGGTGTGTATTTTCCTTATACGCTTCTGTGAGATTGGTGATGTTCTGTGGGTTAATTTAACTTGCTTGATCCTCTTTCTGAACCACTCTAATGCTACTTCCACTCTCTGTTATCAGTATCGAGCGATACTCGATACGTATCGTACGGTGCGATACATGCCATCAGCGTTACGTATCGTTCTCTGTATCGCTAATGAAAGTGTATCAAACTGTATCAAGCGATACACATCCGATACGATACGTATCGCGTATCTCACGATACGTTTGAGAACTGAAACTGGGCTAGATTTGTTAGAACCTATTGATATAGAACTTCGTATTACATGGATTATATGAATATTTTGTTCGATGGTCCTACTTCTCCAGGTTTGCCTCAATAATGCTAGTCAAAACTGAGTTATACTTTCCTTCACTGGCCATCATGTTCTTAGAAAGGTTCTATTTTGTGTACTTTGTAACACCTACCCAAAGTTCCCTTTGTAAGCATAAGTGGATGGATTTTTGTTTTTGGTTGCTCCAAATTATCTCTTGCTGTAGCTTTTCCCTTTGTCACCTGAAAAAGTAAATCAGTCCGGTTTAGCAGGAACGGGATTACAAAACGCTATATAGAATTTGAGATGACAGGAGTGGGCTACTCTAGGTTGTTTAATGGATTGTTCGAAAGGAGTCTTGTACCACAATAGATGAATATCTTTCCGCTTGCTTTCAACCTATCAGGGTAGTTCTTTAGTCAACTAGAGATTTTCCGGGCACTGGTAATTGAGTCAGTTCATGATTTGACTAATAAAAGGGCGCATGCTTTTCATCTTATAGCTGTAAGTTCGGGAGCAAGCCAATAACCAACAAGCAAGATTGAAAGACTCGGATAGTTCCCGTAGGGATAGCAAGCAAAGGCGAAACTCAAAAGGAAGTTGATTTTATATATTTTTTGACTTAAGAGTCACCCTTTTTGTACCTTTTGAAGTCCAACATCTAGTAATGTCATTACCTTATCTTATTTTCCTTTGATTTGCCTCTTATGGAGAGAGATTTGATGTCAAAATAGCCAACAGTTGCCGGCCTGTCAAATTCCTCTTTCTGAATCACTAATGTGATCCAATTCGCAATTCATAGGGTACCAAAGAATTGTGGTTACTTAGGTTGTCCCCTTTTCTGTTAGTCTTGGTGTGTGGCTTATTTGCCTTTAGCTGATCTCCTTGTGTGATTTGTAGGGTTCTCCACTTTTTTTTACCAAAAATATTCCTGTCTAGTGTATTGACATCTTCTGCCTAAACGATATTATATAGTTGTCTCTCGATTGCCTAGGGCACTGGGATACTTTATCAGTATCATATACTCTAGCAGAAGAGTAAACCTTCCTATTACAGTCACTTGACAAGACCAGCTAAATCATCAAGTACTTTTTGAACATTCTGTCGCAACTCGTTATTGAAGAGACTTACAGTTATCTTGGTAGTCTAGGGTAGATATTTCTCCTGATTCTTTTGGTTAATCTCTTTTCCCTTAGTTGATTGGCTGTTACCCGCGGTTGGTAAACAATCTCTGAAGCTTCTCCACTAAACCTATGCTTGCTCAGTGAGCTTCACCAAACTGCATTTTGAGTTTCTGGTTTATCTTATTGCTCA
Organism: Linanthus parryae; assembly: GCA_023055425.1. NCBI lineage: Eukaryota > Viridiplantae > Streptophyta > Magnoliopsida > Ericales > Polemoniaceae > Linanthus > Linanthus parryae. The sequence goes on along the minus strand of JALGPY010000002.1, from coordinate 94,022,353 downwards.
AATATTTGTTGCTTGTAGCGACCCAAGTAACGAGTAGCTCAGGGCTCAGTTTGCTTCAAAATTTGGAATTTCAACTCGCACGGATTCGTTTTGTTTGTTTCAATTGGTATACCGACAGGTTAATCATCCTGTCTCAATCACATGTTTGTTGGGTGGACGAACCAAAAAATTCTCACCTCGGTTTGCAGATACAAAAGCACCTTGATGGATCTCTTCATTATTTGACTTAAACTTATTCTTTCTGGCTCTGGTTTCGGCAATTCTGAACCCAGAAATAGTTGTGTTGCTTGCAACAACTGAATTTTTGGGAAACTTTGTTGCGTTCCTTTACTATTTTGTCCAATTCTTTTGAAGTATCCATTTCATCTCTTTGAACTGGTTAGTTGTCCCCTAAAGTTTCTGCTACTTCCTGTTACCTACTGTGTTCGAACCAAGCTCTGATTCAGAACTGAGAAGGGAATGCATAGGTGAAGTGCGGAGGTTATAGTTGAAAGAGATAGGATAAAGGCTTCACCACAAGATGTGTTTTGGGGACCCCACCTAATATTACCAGGAGGAAGCACACCTTTCAAGCTTTGGCATTGCAACCAAATATAATGTTGAGCTTTACTCATGGTCATTGGAGGACTAACTAGACAAAAATACACCCCTTCCCCCTTCTGTAGTTGAGGGCATGAAAGAGAATTTCCTATTTACAAGTACGTGTCGTGACATAAAACTTGCTTGATTGCAATGTGCCTGTACAGTTATGAAAGATTTGTCTTTGCCTTGTAGTGAAATACTTCACTTTTAATGGTTTTGTAAACACTCTCTTCCAATTGGGTGCTATCTCAGTGCTATATTTAGCACAATGCTAACCTTGGTGCCAAAATGTAATTATTGCAGCCAATCTGTGTTTTCAGTACGCATTTCTAATTACTCCATCACTTTCTCCCTTATCAGGATTCAGGACAGCTATACTTAATTTTCAATGCAGAGTTGAAAGTTTGGGACATTTTAAGACATGAATAATCTAAGTGGATGAACAATTTGGGATGGACAAAATACAAGACGTACATATATTTTCCGTTCGCTTTTCAACTTGCTCATGTAATATATGAAGTAAAAAGTATACTATAATCCAGTAATTGATTAATTGGAATAATATGCAAGATGTTTACTTTTGGTTTGTAACAGCAAAATCTATTCATACTTGCAATTGATTGAGAAGATGTAATAAATTATTATTTTTGAGAAGCAGTTGTCTGGTTACGATTATGTTATCGAAAAGCTGAACTAACTTCGATTAATCATGATCTCGGAGTTGGGAAAACCTTTTAAAACTGAATCGGTCCGATTCAAATTGCTCCTAGAAAAATTACGTATTTTAGTTCGATAAATCGTGCACAAATTAAATTTTACAAGTCCGCATAATCATTTTAGTTAATTTGCCTCAAGTTTTAGTTGATTTCCCTCGGGTTACTCTTATTTTCCAGCAAACTCTGTTAAGTTTCAATTCCGAAATCTATGGTTACACACCTGTAATTTTTTTTAGCCAAAATCATAGTTTCGCCAAATAATTTTTTTAGATTTAAGTACCCGTTCAACCCGGTCTGAATCGGACCGAGCTGATAAATTATGTTTGATGTGGGTATCACAAACAATTGATTGGGTTTGGGTTGATCATTCTCCAACCCGTAGCTATTGGGTCGGGGCAAAATTTTCGGCAAAACCCGCCCAAACCGGTCCGCGCTCTCCCTTAGATGGTTGTATGGGTGCCAAACGAGTTCAATTGAATTGCAGATTGTATCGAATAAGACCTTTACCTCTCAAATGTTACTTCTTTTACTTCTAACATATTAACTTTTTGGGATGGTATTCCAGATGAGATCCCGCATGGGTGTGTTATTTGCAGATGATATAGTTTGATTGATGAAACAAGAAGTAGGCTAAACGGTTGATAAATTTATGGAGGAATAATTAAGAATTGATCAAATAGTATTGTGTAGACCTATTAACTCTCTTCTATCATTAGAAATTGATAGAAAGTTTATTGCTGGTCCTACTTGGTCATGTCTTCTTCTTACCTTTCTGCCGATACTTGACATGGCAGTCCACTCCATCTTGTACAAATTGCTGTTTCTGAACATGTGTTTTGTAACTCTGAAGCTGAAGTGGTTTCTTCAACTGACTTGGCCTGATTTCCTTTTACCTGCATGGTCTCATTTTTCTTTTAGGTTCAACTTGATCAAAAGTTAGCTGATAGTGACCAGAAGCTGGAAATGGCCCTTGTAAATCTCAACCAGGAGGCTGATAAGAGGAAGGGAAGGATAGAGGTATTTGTCATAGGATTCTGAGCAGCAACAGGATCTGATTGTCCTAGAAATTCCTATTAATGTCATCTTTTGTAATGCTTTTATTTTATTGGATAAATTCAGGCTCTTAAAGTCCTTTCTCGAGGTCTGGAAGCAAATCCGTCTTCTGTCATTCTCTGGGTTCCTTATTTGCTTATCTACTACAGTGCTGAAATGTCAGTTCAGAAGGATGACTTGTTTCGTTATGCGGTATGTTGATATGTTACTCTTCTTTGTGTCTTCTTACTCTTTGTATGCTATGCTAATGCCACCACGAGATTGGAAGCTGCACTCTTTTATCGAAATCAACCAAAATTTATTGATGGCATTGTGTATCTGCCCTGTCAGAACTTGCTGGTTCTCATTGTCCTTGTCTCTATAAATTTTGTACTAATTATAGTTGACCTCTAATAAAGTAATAATGGATATCTGAAACCTTGATGACCCACAAAATACAGTGAGACAAACATCGAATATAAGGGCCTTAATAGTTACAACGGATTTGACAGAAATCAAACTCAACCTCCAGGTCCTTCAAACTAACATTTCCAAAAAAACGGGAATATCGTAGTTGTAGGTTCCTTCTGATTTCACTTTTTTCCCACTGGGATGAGGTTAAATTCTTGTCTTATTTCTAGTCTACAAATGGTTATTTATATAGGTTATGCCATTGACATGAGAGCTTACATCTTTTAGTTTGGGTCAGCAGCAACACTTTGGTTGAGACCATGTTTCAGATTGCTTTGTTAACCAGGGTCACATACTTGCAATATTTGTCATCACTTATTGCTTGTACCCGGACTGTGTAGTAGGAAGCAGAAACTACATGCATGGAGTTGTTAAGTTATTACTTCATGCAAAAGCTCATCGAAAAGTATATTTGTGTCTGTAAATCTTTTAGGCCTCGTTTGGGTAAGGGATGAAGGGAGGGGATAGGGATATTGTTATACCTCGTTTCCTGATCTCAAGTTTGGGTGCGGTATAAGGAGCAGGTACAATTTTCCTTTCCTTATGCCATCCACCATGTTTTGCCCACAACCTTATACTGGGGTGGTATAAGCCAGGATAAGGAAATAGGGGATATGTGGTTAGTTGGAAAAAGACTATACTGCCCCCATATAAATGGTAATTGTGAGTAGAAACCCTACCCTGTCGTTCCTTCATCCTCTACTGCAAATCCCTGCATCCTATCCTGTCTCATATCCTGCCTTAACCAAACACTCAGAACCAAAAGTCACTTATCCTTCCTTATCCAAGTACAATCATCGTACCCCATATCCCAGCATATCTCCTATCCCCATGATTTTTATCCCTTACCCAAACGAGGCCTTAGTGTTTGTAAATGTGTTAAATTCTTTACCTATAATTGCAGACTTTTATTTTTCACTGAAAACTCTTAACTGTTTTCGGAGAGTACATTCTCACAATTGAGATCTTGAAACAAAACAAAACATGCATGTAAAGCGTAATGGAAATATATTTGCTAGAGGGCTAGTAACTACAGGTGCGTTTGGTGAAGGATGTTTTTGGTTACTGGATCAAAACCCAGATTTTTTATCTTAGCTATTCTTTGACTTTGATGCGCGCCCGCGCACACACACACACACACACACTTCTTCATTGGAGATAAAACTATGGTACTGCTGTTTGGATTCTTCAGCAATCATGTAAGAAAGGCAATATTGGCCATTCAATCTCTACTATTACATAATGCAGGATCACACTTCGGTGTACCCCTCACTTTTGGTTAAACATTTTGAAATTCTCAAATACGCTTAAGAGGTTACTCCCAAAATTGACTCGTTTGACTTGTTATGCATTTTGCGGAGGTGGTTTGCCTGTCTGAACGAGACAAGATCTTGCTAATCTTTCCATGATGTTGTAATGTAATTTTACTGAAAGAATTAACAACTTCTTGTGCTGTTTAACATGTCAAATGACCTTAAAATGCGTGAAAAGTCAAGAGGGAAAATTTTAGGATGGAGGGGGTAGTTCTTCAGCGAAGGGTAACAATGTCATTGCCAGCCATCCACCTACTATTTCTCAATCTCCAAACAACTGATTTGCTAAAACTGCCTCTAAATTCACCATTTTGAAGCATTTCTACAAGTACAAGTGATCATTTAGTTCAGCATGCATAACAAAGTCTGTATACCATAGTGACAGCACTGCCCTTGCGTTTGGTGTAACTACCTGTCGTGTAACATCCACTCCCTAGCTTCAGAACATTTGCCGCTACCGTCCACTTTCTTTTCCAGATAAACCTGCGCCTGAGGTTTGACAACACAAACCCTGTGGGTTATCTGAAGGTGTATTCAACATTTTAGATTCAAATTAGCGATGTCATGGAAGCAATGATGTGAAGTTATGATCTTCAAGCAATGAAAAGATAGGCAAATACCACTCTAGCCAGTTAAGGGACTGATTAAATACATGTGAACAGATTGATCAGCAAAATATGCCACCTCATCCATTATGGCTATTGACAACTTCATACTAAGGACCACAACTAATAAGGTTGTAGTCCTTTTTACTTAGTGGTGTTTGTTTATTGAGCTTCATGTGAAACAAGTAGTATTTGTCATCTAATCTTGTCACGACTTGTTAGTGTTTCTGTCCTTGTAACGAACCTTTAATTTTCGTCAATATAGTCTTGTGAGTCTTAAGTTTTCCCATAGAAAATTTAGGTCTTACATAATAGGGACAGAGAATTACCACCACTTCAGAAGTATATGGAACATGTCTTTATAAAAAAGCCTTTGAATTTTGTATGATGTGTTTCCCTTGCAGGTGTTGTTCAGAAAGGGAGTGGTAGTTATACCTTTAAGTATCTGTACTAGTTAGAGGCGGTTGGGTCTTCTAATCTAGATTAAAAACCAACACCAAACACTTACAATCAGCTCTTACGGTAGATTGAAAACCACTACTAATAAACACATTCTGGTTATCTAAAAAGCTGGTTTTTGATCCACTATCCAAAACCTGGTTCTTAAGCCAAAAACAATTTCACCACACGGCTATGTTGGATTGTAGATGGTGAAACGGTCGTGGATCTCATTTTCTTGTAACAGTATCGGGCCTTTGGATATGTAATACTTAATAAAGTGATACATCATACATGCCCTTGGCTATAAGACGTAACTATTTGGACCCCTTAAGAGGAAGGCAAATAGCTATTCTTACTATTTATAAGTTGAACAGGAATAAATTTACCTTGTATTCATACTCTAGGTGACAAAAAGTTGAATAAGTTTTAGTTGGCTTGTTCTTATTGTTAAGTTGTTAGTTATGTTTGCTTGCTGATTAGTGTTCTGGTATTGAGTGATTAACCTGTCCCTGGGCGAGTTAGAAGCTTGCTGCAGGTTTGAGTAATTTTAGAAGAGATCTTGAACAATCATTGGTCTGTAGGTCTCACTGGTATGTGCGTCCTTGTTCATGATAGGCTTAATAGATATTCTAGGAAATATTTACACTGACAGTTCATAGAGTACAATTCTTTATGCCTTTGAAAGGGCTCTGAAGTTGCGCCTTAAGACTCAAATTTCATACAAAACACAAGACTCTAATACTGTGGCAGTTGGTCAATATGTACTACTGGTGCAGCGATTACTCTCCTCTGAGTTGAAGAAACCACATCATATATTTATTTGATAGTTGCTTGTACTGACCGTGCATTTCATTGAATTTGATAACGAACTGCCTGTTAAAGGTTCCTTTTTTTTTTTTTGTTTTTTTTTTAATCCAGGTTGAGCACAATGAAGACTCTTATGAACTGTGGCTTATGTACATCAACAGCAGGATAGAACTTGAAGGCCGGTTGGTTGCATATGAATCTGCACTACAAGCTCTCTGCCGTCATGCATCTACCATTGACAGTGGTCCAGTGCATGCAAGTGCAAGCATATTGGACCTATTTTTGCAGTCCATGAATTGTTTGTGTATTTCGGGCAACATTGATGGGGCGATTAGAAAAATACACGGACTTCTACCCTCTGGGAAAAAATCTGAGGAGTCCCTTCCTTCTTTTCTGTCCGATATCCCTCAATGCTTGACTCTATACGACAAATGTGTCTTTTGGCTCAGTTGTGTGTATATCGTAGTCTACAAAAAACTTCCTGATAGTATTGTCCGGCAGTTTGAATTTGAGAAAGAACTTTCTGAGATAGAGTGGCCTTCTGTATGTTTAACGGTTGATGATAAGCAGAAAGCTGTTACACTAATGGAAATGGCGGTGGATTCTTTAGCTTTATATATAGACTGCAGGCCGCTTGAAGGGGAAAGTAGTACTTTGAAGGTGGCTCACATGTTTGCTCTCAACCATGTTAGGTTTATATCGGTGCTTGAAGGCTTAGAGTGTAGTAGAAATTTATTGGAAAAGTATACCACAATATACCCCTCTTGCTTAGAACTTGTTTTGATGTCAGCGAGGGTGTCCTGTGACGATCTTGATGATCTAAGTTTTAGTGGTTTTGAAGAAGCTCTTAGAAACTGGCCGGAAGAAGTGCCAGGAGTTCAGTGTATCTGGAACCAGTATGCTGAGCACGCGCTCCAGAATGGTAAATTTGATTTCGTGAAAGAACTGATGAACCGATGGTTTTGTTGTGTTTGGCAAGAACAAGTTAATTCGATTGATGGAGAGGCTTCCCGTGGCTCACAAGATCTAGCTTCAGAAAAGAATGAGAACTCCAGTGGAATAGACTCAGTTTTTGGGCTGCTCAATCTTTCTCTTCACAAATCTTTGCAGAACAGTCTTGTTGAAGCTAGATCAGCCGTTGACAGGGCTTTGAGGACTGCCACTGGTAAGGATTATGAGGTTTGCGTGAGAGAGCATGCTGCATTTATTCTTGCTGCAGATCCGCGGTTAACTCCTGTTGACAGCGCATTAAGTATTTTAAACAATTATTCAGTGGATGCCCTGACTTTTCCTGCTTGTGAACCAATGACTAGAAAGTTCCTTCAGAAGATCAAGAAGCCAAGAGTCCGACAGCTTGTTAGCAACATATGTACTGCGTTGACATCTGATTTCTCTGAGGTGAACTTGGTACTCGAGGTATGCTATGGCCCTTCGCTTTTGCCAGATAGGTTTGATTGCGTAGAAGATCTGGTGGATATGGTCGAAGCTTTTATGGAGATTTACCCAGCCAACTATCGGCTGGCAATGTCCGCTTGCAAGCTTTTGAGCAAATATCCAAACCCTACAAGTGTTTCGTTTTGGGGAAGTTCACTGTTGGTGAATGCACTCTTCCGGGCAGTTCCTGTTGCAGCAGAATATGTATGGGTGGAAGCAGCTGCTATATTGCAAACTCTGACAGAGATTAATACTATCACTGAGAACTTCCATCGAAGAGCATTGTCTGTGTATCCATATTCTATTAAGTTGTGGAATTCATACCACAACTTCTGTCGTGTCACAGGGAGTACAACTTCTGTAATAGAAGCTGCAAGAGGAAGAGGAATCAAACTTGCTTGACGGTTGCACCTGCACACTCGACCTTCTCAGCTGTTGAAGCGAAGTCTCGGAGGGAGGGCTCATCTGTTGTTGATGGTTGAGGAAGACTGATCCAGATGGCAATTAATGTAGATGGTGCTGACATATAGAGCTGTAAAAAATCTCTCCAATATCAGGAGTTTTGGCTTGGTAGGGGTTTATAGCAGTGTTGACCAGTACAGGAGGGAATATACAAAGGTAAGGTATACTTAAGTAAGGAAAGGGTAAGTGAAAGATACAAAAGATTTAGATGGAAATTTTGATTTTCGTAGCATGTGGTTTTCTTGTTGACTGTTGTCATAACCTTTCAACAGATTTTGTATAATTTTGAAATTAGATGTTTTGAACTCCATCTTGGTTGCATGGTTTTTGTTGTGTGTGGTTGATGTCTGAGGTATTAGATCAGTGCTCTCATAAGTTTCTCCCTAGGGTTACTTACATTATCCTGGGAAAGTTAAGCTTCACGCATAATACTTTTCCTCTTTAGTTTATATCGTCCAAGTCTGAGGTTTAGATCAGTGCTGTGATAAATTTTCCCCAGGGTTACATATTCTGTGAAAGTTATGTGTTTGTGGATGAAGTCTGAAGTTTAGATCGCTCTGATAAATTTTTCCCTAGGGTTACTTGCATATCCTGGGATATTTAAGCCCTCATGCATGATACATTTCCTCTTTAGTTTCATCATCCATTGTTAAGCCTCATGCAGGTGCCACATATCTAGTTCGTTCTCCAACAACTCCCTTCCATCCCCTTTGAATTACAGCATTAGATAGTATCTTTATTTTATTTTATTTACCAGACAAGACGTTACTGGTGGATGATAATTTGACGAATATGTGCAGGAAATTTGTTGACCTAGATAATGGGTTGTTTCTGTTTTCCTTCTCAAGTGAAAAGGGGATTGGTCACTTGACATGTTCAATGATCATTATATAGTATCATTTTGTGGTATCTGCTACCTTTTTCTTTTAGACAGGAACACAAAGATCTAAACGTGAAAATTTATAAGGAAATGTGAAAATTTATAAGGAACACAAAGATCATAAAGTATCGTTAAGCTTTTCTTTATAAGTTTTCCCCTTAGTTATAGTGTTCTGCAGATCGGCTAATAAAATAAACTGGTAATTATTGGCGGTTAACCAATATCTGACAGTTTGGCGATAATGTTTGATGAAATCGTACCATAAAGATAACTGTGCTTTCTGGAGCTCTCTGCGTTTTCAAAAACTCGATTTTACACGTCAGATTAGGGTTCAGTCAGAATAAATTTAGGGCTCTGATACCAATGAAGGGAAATACTGATCTAAACACGTATAGATCCAACCGCGAAACTAAAGCAGAAGATTCTCGCGTTTACCTCTTTTCCTTAGCTCCCTGCATCGGATGATGATCGTTCTTGTTGCTTGTTCTCACGCGCCGTCTTGCTCCCAGCAGTCTAGTGCGAATCTCGAGGACAAACACTGTGGTTCACACCACGTTCCACATTTGGATGCAAGTTAGAGAGAGGCTAGGGTTCCTAGAAGTTGTCTCTACAACTGTTATGATCAGCACTTAATTTAGTAGAAAGCTGTCTCTATTTATAGACAGATTTATAGTTTATTGCAACTAACCCCTTTAGGTGTTTGTGACTAATTACATAAGCACCCGTTCTGAGCGCTACACGTAATTTGCTAACAGTAACTCTAAAATAAAGCGAAAATGTGACTTAGAAGAGGCCACTTATTGGATACTCGGGAGAGACAAATCATATTTTGCCCAATGAACATAACTCCCATACTAGAGTGAATCTGCATTACTCAATATATTGAATTCACCAGAACAAAACCCGAGTTAACTTCTTTTGTTTTCATTGAACAAATATGCTTGCAATACAAGTGTAATGCCCAAAGTATTGTATATGGTGGTGGCCTGGATATATTTCAGAAAAAAAGATCATGATGCCTTTCAAAAGCTAATGGTTCTCATAAAATGGAAGTTGCAGTATTATGTAATGTGTACGGAAACCTCAATAAGCTTTTACACTGAAAAAGTCGGCAGTTTCATATGTGTTTGGTTGAGATGCATTCACAGGGAAATTCATGCTGATGAAAAAACAGACGTCTCAATAACCATGTTAGCATCTTCTCAACCTTGACAGTAGTACTGGAGAAGGCGAACACCTGTTAGACCAACAAGTAGTTCATTCACTGGGAAAGCATCATACCACTCAATTCTTGTTTCATTTCCTATGTTTTGCACGAATGAGAGATTTTTTCTTTTCTAGTAAGAACTCCATGTACTGTAGGACCAGCAACATCCCCTAATCGTCATTGGAGTATAAACTGAATGAACTCCAGGTTGAGAAAAAAAGGATTCTGGGAAACACTTTAAAAAGATGTACCACTAAATCCACTCATAATCATCCCAATCTTCATAAGTGGCTGCTCGTAGTTGCGCAATATTTGTCCACATACCGTTCTCATCACATGGGAAGGAAGTGAGGTCTGGACACCCGACTTTCTCCAAGCTGATCAGACCTGGAAATAAATACCCCAATTCACTCCAATCCATCTCCAGTTTACTCAAGTGCTTCAAGCGCAGTATCTCTACCTTCCACTGAAGCTCTTTCCTAACTCCAGATCGCTTCTGTGCTTCTTCCTCCTGGCTGTGTCCTAAATCACTGAATCGGCCACCCCGGATGTAAAGCTTCCGCAAAAACGGAAAATGCTGAGGCCTTAACCAATTGAGTTTCTGGGGGACACACTGAAGATCAAGTTTGTCTAGCTTTAGCCTGAAGAATCCCATAATGCGGAAGGTTGGTGTTTCCATTGATATGGATTCACTTTTTCCAACAATGGCGGTGCATCCTCCCCAGGAAATCGTTAGCTTGCCTAGGCAACGAAATTGTAGGAAAGTTGCTAGGTCATCCTCATTGGGGAATGTCTTCACGCTAGTGTAGATATTCAGCTTATATAGGAATCTCCAGGAGGACAAGTTTTTTAGGGTGCAAGTTTCTTCATTGTTGGGTTCTCGAACTAAAAATCCCTTAAGAACCCGGAGGTTAACAAGCTGACTTAGAGTTGCAGGCATGTGATCTAAGAAATAACACTCAGACACATCTAGACGTGTCAAACTGTTCCTTAGGTTGCCGAGGTCAGATGGAAGCACCTCCAGGTCATGACAAGCTTTGAGATCCAAGGATGTCAACATCCTGAGTTTTTTGATGATCTTGGGAAGCTTAGTCACCATAGAAATCCCACGAAAGCTGATGTATCGCAACAGATACATAACCTTTGTATATTTAAAAAACAGGTCAGGATCTAACATTTCGATGTGGTGGTGGGAAGACCTCTACCACCTCCCCAAGTGTAGGAACTGAAGATCCTTCATGGTTGAATAATGTGGAGAGCAGTCATCATAAAGCATGTCCTCCTCCTCAACACCATACAAGAGAATGATAGGGCTACCTGTAGGCGGTGTCATAGGTAAACAACCCTTTAAAGTGGATCGAACAAAAGGGTGCATCCAGAAACTAGACATAGTCCTGCTACAAGACTTGTATACACACTTGATGAAGCCTTTTGAAATAAGTTCGTTGACTCTGTAATTGAAGACGGTTTGATGGAAATCGGTTGATTTTAAGAAGTTACGCAGCGGGCTTTTCTTGATAACAGCTTTTTCTGGGAAAATCAAGAAACACAGCAAGACAAGAGCCAGAGTCTTCATAGTTGTCTAAGCAACTAATAGAGGATTTCAAGTTTTCGGAAGTGGGATGTCAATCATCGACCAATAATAACTTGTCAACCAACTTATCAGTAACAGGTGGTTTTGTAGGTTTGTGGGGATTGGGTCGTGGCTTCCAGTAACGTGTGGGTGCGGTTGCTCATCACGAGTAATAAGATTGAATGGGATTTTGGATTTCAATTTACTCACTGTCTTTTTCAGTTCCTGAAGCTCTATTTCTCTCTCGGTCTTCACCACAGCCCTTTGCAATCCTCCGCCTCTTTGTCGGAGCTCCCTCAATTTCTGACGTGCCTCGTTGACGTGAGAAATTACTTGTTCCACTCTACGTCTTGCTTCTTCAAAAGAAACATGGAGGACATCAAGTTCTGCATCGATCAACTTTGACAGATTATAAGCATAGTCACTTCTCCAACCATTGTCTTCTTCGATGTCACTTGTGCTTCGACAACTCGTCGCCATGGTAGCTTTGACCAGAGAAACACAGGCGTTGAGGAGAGTAAAAGAAACTCTCTTTTCTGTTACAATTTACAACCATTCTCCTTGCACCTGCCTCAAATTTAACGGGACGATTTCAAACTAGTGGCAACAGATTTTCACTACCGAAAAATCTATTTTAGGTAGGTTGTCACTGTGTGGGACTTGTTGGGTTAAGTTTTGAATCCCGCAAAGACGCAGTGATGAATGGGCTGATTACTCTTCTCTAAAGAGATGTTCTATTGAGTTTTTATTTTTTAGACTTGCATGTTTGTCGTCTGCTGTGTTCGAATTCAGAATCTCATGCAGGAGCTTTTAAACGCTCTGCCACTTGAACTAACATTCATTTGCGGTGAGTTTTCTTAGTTTTGATGAGCTTTTTCCACCTGCTCTCATGTAACATAATTTAAGTAATAATTGCAACAATAAATACTATATAAATTTAAGGTATAGTTGTAACCGTAACATACGATTTTTTTTATTTTTTAGGGGAAAACCTACGAATTGTTGTACAAATTTTAAGTGTTCATTTTTATTAAAAAATCAAAATAATTTATAATTATTATATTAAACATTGTAAATCAATTTTTCCCATTTTATACGTCATCTTGACCATTCGTTTGACAATAATTGTAGATATATTGAGCAGTATTATTCCTAACAATTCACTCTACTACTAGTGAAATTAGTTGTAGTTTGATCGGATCTTGTGTGTGACTTAGTAGGATACTAATTATGTTGATAGTAATAATTACAAAGATTCAGTGATATCTAACAATACATCAGTGCTGTCCAAGTAATGAAATGCTAGTGATCTGATGATTCTCTATGACCAATATTATCGTGTCATATAATTCATTTTGTGCAAATATCTAGATTAGACACAAGGTATGGAGTGTCACCCTTGTATTGTAGGGTTTTGATGCAAGTAACGCAGCGGAATAACAATAAATCAATCCTGCTCAAAGCCATCCACGGATCGCAGGCAAGCTTTTCATGACATGATAAAAGAAGAGATTTCAATCCTTCGTAGTTTGTGTGATCACCACGAAGAATTATGTCTTCGTGTCTACGAGTATCCACACTTTGGATTAGTAGGTGGAATCCTTTTCCACACATAGTGCTAGGAACGGAAGAAGGAGGGAAGAGATCACGCAAAACGGAGTAGCGGAGCCGCGCAAACAAGTGGCCGGCGGCACCTAGGGGCGGACGGGGTTGGGGCTCCGGCCTCAACTCTTGTCTCTCTCCTTACTTGGTTATGTTCTCACACTAGTGACTTGTGTTGGAGAAATAATAAGCTAGGATTCCTTTGTATAGTTAATAACTCCGTATTAACTACATATTGGCTCGAATACTAATCATGTTCATACACGGATTAGTCTACCTTACAAATTAGTCATACTAACTTTGCTTGTGGTTGCGTTTAGATCCTATTGACTAATTGGTCATACTAATTAATGCCCATATCCAGTTTAATCCATATGGTGTGTGACCCCATATGTTTCGACTTAGTTGGTAGTAACTATTACTAACATAGAGCAGTGTCTAGCAACACATCTATGTAACCCAACTAATAGAAATAGTCAGTGGTCTGACAAACCATTTGCCCAATGTTACCGTGTTCCATCTATCCCTTTTTCTCCATATCCGGATTGGACATGAGACATAACTATCACACTCTTATATCCAATCTATAGTTTCTCGATCCCGGGAATAGGCTTATCCATGCAGATAATATCAATATCTCATATTGTTTTCTCTGAGTCTGCCCAGACATTCCATAAGCACTACCCCCTCGAGTGGCCATGAATATTTACTCCCATTATGTGTGAGGGACAAATCCTCTCTACGTCACTACCATCTCTCAACTTGCTTCGTATCATGCCAGATCACTATCTTTATAATTATCCAGTTACGGTGTAACGTTTGATAATATCAAAACATAATACTTCACAACTAGAGTATCTAGTGACTTCAAGTCTAAGGATTACAACACCATCGTCACTACGAGAAGCACTTGTGACATTGACATAATCTAATGTAGCCTTCTCGTGGTAGGTCAATCCAGTATGATACTACTCCTAATGCATATCCATGTGTGAGACTTGATATCTCTATATCAATCTACCCACATACTAGTCTATAGTGATCGTCCAATTAATCAATATAATGAAATAGGGATATTTAAGAATGTAACATTTATATTCTAAGGACTTCATTCATGTTAACATATCTCCATATCGATAACACAATGAATAGTAAGCCCATATAAAAGTCACGCCAAATTGATTGCCTCTAGGGAACAATTCTAACAGTCTCCCACTTGCACTAGAGTCAATCTGGTGCATCATATGCCTATCGAATCTAGCGCGACCCTTATGCTTTTGCTCTGCAAGGGGTATGACAGGCGAGATCTCTGCTGGTACTTTGCATAAATTCACATGATATTGGGTAATTCAAATGAAAAATGATGGAATAGGACGAGACACCTTAAGGAGCCTATTTTCTACGCGTGAAACACTCCGCCTGGGGAGTACGGTCGCAAGACCGAAACCCACCCCGTCTCCACTGGATCTGTTCCCGGGAGTACCCTAAAAAAAGGAACCGTACACTTTCCCTTTGTGGTATTCCGCCCCTAGCCTGATTTTGGTCCAAAGATGAGATTCTTAATGATAGTTGGTTGTATTCATCTATTTCCGGAAATGGAAGCAAATCAATTTAGAGTAAATGGGCTAGGAAGACGTTTCAAATACCACACATGGGTTACCGGGCATGCCAGTTTGATGTAGCCCATTTGGTATCATCTCCTCTACCGACAATTGAATGAGATATAATATTCTGAGTATGTGCATCTGATGCATTATTGTACTCAGTTCTATGTGATAGAATCGGAAACTGAATCTTGCCTGGAACCTTTCCAGCTCACAATTCCTCCATTAAGGCAAAACTACAAAACTTGACTGTTCTAAAATCATCTTTGTCGGATTGGAAGTTCGCATCAGTGTAACCATTTACAGTGAACCCTTTCTATCCTCCATATATCAAGAATCGTCCTTAGTTCTTTCTCAAGCACTTAAGGATATTCTTAACAATTATCCAGTGACTCTCACCCGGATATGACTAGTATCTATATGTCATACCATATGACATGTCTGGCCTAGTACATAACATGGCGTATCTCATGAATCTTATTCATACGGTTCTTTCTCAATCTAATTGGAAGGACAATTAGTCTTCCAAAGACTAATTCCACATGACATAGGTAAGAATCTATATTCTTGCATGTTGAACCGTTTCAACACCTTTTTCAATATATGTACTTTAACTTAAGCCGAACAACCTTATTGATCTATCTCCATAGATCTTTATAGGTTGCTTCGCCTAAGTCTTTCATTGAAAATCGATTCCCTAGCCAATCTTCACCAGATTGGCGAGTAGGGACATCATTCTCAATGATCCGTATGTCCCCACATACAAGACCAGAATATAACTGTGCTCCCACCAACCTTCTTGTAAACACAAGCTTCATCTTCATTCTTGATTAAACCAAATTCTTTGATTGCATCAATGAATCGAATATTCCAGCTCCAAAATCCTACTTCAATCCATAAAATGGATTGTTGCAACTTTCACACCCTTCATCTTCATTCTACATCCATCTGCCAAATTGCGCAAGCTACAATTGCAAGCAAGATGCGAATGGATTTAAGCATCACAATTGGGGGAAAATTTCGTCATAGAACATACTACGAACTCGCTGAATCATTGAGCCACCAATCGTCCCTTAAAAGTAATCATATTACCATATATGTTAGTTTTCTTAACCCCACTTACACCTTATGGGTCTTACAATTTTAGGTGGTTCCAACAAATTCCATACTTTGTTGGTATACATGGATTCCATTTCGTATCTTATGGATCCAAGCCATTTATGAGAGATTGGCCCACTTGTGGTCACCTCATAGGCTGTAGGCTCATCTCCATGAGAAATACATTACCGGGTTATATTATGAGAAATCAATATTTCTCTAGCCCATTGACATATCCTATCTGACCTATGAGGTTCTTGTGTTACTTGAGCAGGTTGCTCCACAACATCTTGTGATCCTGCTCATGTTCCATCAAATGATCAATGTTTTGTTATGGTTCTTAAAATCCTTCTACTTATACTGTCCTCCCACTGTTTCTTTTAGAGACATTCTCTTTTCTAGAAAAACAGTGGTTCGAGCAACAAACACTTTGTTCTCGATTGGGTAGTAGAAATAATATCATTTTGTTTCCTCTAGGGAATCCCACAAATACATTTATCTGAGTTGGGCCCAAGTTATTTGACTGTAAAAAACTTTACGTAAACTTCACAATCCCAAATCCTTATGAAAGACAATCTAGGACACCTACTAGTCTGTATCTCATATGGTGTTTTCATAACTTATTTAGATGGAACAAGCTTCAGGTTGAAATCATTGTAAGTAGAGTAAGACCCCAAAAGTGAACTAGAAGTTGTGTTTGACGCATCATAGATCGAACCGTGTCGAACAAGGTTCGATTTATCCTCTTAGACACGCCATTAAATATTGGCGTTCCAAGTTGAGCGAGTTTGGATCATATCCAATACTCCTTTAGATGCTTGTCAAACTCTTGGCTTAAGTATTCTCCTCCACGATCTCACCGTAGAGCCATGATACTTTTTCCAAGCCGGTTCTCTACTTCATTCTTGAATTCCTTGAACATTTCAAAGGATTATGATTTGTTTGTTCATAAGACACACATATCCATATTTACTGAATCCAGCATTAAATATGATGAAGTACTGAAAACCACCTTTAGCACTTGTGCTTAGTGGTCTACATACATCAATATGTATGGTTCCCAAAAGATCACATCCTTGCCCATTAAATAAGACCCACATGTATCATATGATTCAAAATCAGATTAGTCCAGAATTTTAACCACATGGAATCTAGAAATGCGTTTCTTACTCATGTGGCCTAAGCGACAATGCCAAAAGTTACGTGAGGTTCATATTGTTGGAATTGTGCCCTAGAGGCAATCAATTAATTGTGACAAAATATATGGATTTATGATTCATTATGTTATCGATATGGAGATATGCTAACATGAATGAAGTCCTTAGAATATAAGGTGTTATATTCTTAAATATCCCTAGTCAATTATAATGATTAATGGGGCAATCATCTATAGACTAGTATGGGGTTGGATTGATATGGAGATATCACGATCCAACACATGGGTATGCATTAGGAGTAATGGCATACTGGATTGACCCACGACGAAAAGGATACATTAAATTATGTGAAGTCACAATCGCTTTTCGTAGTGCTAATATTATTGCAATCCTTGGACTTGAAGTCACTAGATACTCTAGTTGTGAAATATTGCGCTTTGATGTTATCAAACGTTACACCGTAACTGGGTAATCATAAAGGTGGCTATCGGGCGTGATAGGAAACAAGCTTAGAGATCGTAGTGATGTAGATAGGATTTGTCCCTCCCACATAATGGGGGTAAATATCCACGGCCACTCGAGGGATGAGGCTTATTGAATGTCTGGCCAGACTCAGATAAATTAATATAGAGATATTAATGTTATCTGCAAGCATAAGCAAATTCCCAGGATCGAGGAACTATGGATTGGATATACGAGTGTGATTATTTATGTCTCGTGTCCAATCCGGATATGGAGACAAAGGGATAATGCAATATGATATATTGGGCACAGAGGTTTGTCGGGATCACTGACTATTTCTATTGGTTGGATGGCATGGATGTGTTGCTAGACACCGCTCCATGTTAGTAATAGTTACTACCAACTATATAGAAACCTATGGGGTCACACGTCAAATAGAGTAGAGCTAGATTTGGGATTAATTAATAAAGATTAATTAATAGAAGGATCATTATGCAACACCTTGCAAACTTAGTAGGACTAATTTGCAAGGAAGGGAATAATTCTAGTTCATCTAGAATTAGGAAACTCTTTTATGGAAACAACAAGGAGTTGTTGGAGTATATAAAGGGGGCTCTAGCTTCCTTCCCACGACATGAGTTATTATTAGTCATAACAAAAAAGTGGGAGAGAGCAAAAAGAGAGAGCAAGAAAAGGAGCTAGGGCCGAAACCCTAGCCACCCGTCCGCCCCTCTACCCGACGGCAAAGAGAGGCCGCCCCCTCTCTTATGCCTTTGGTGATTTGTTGCTTTGATCTTCATCCCTCTTCCTCCAAGGTTCAAGCTAGCACTTGATTGAAGGAAGAATCTAGATCTCACCTCTAGACGTGGATCAACCGTAGAGACGAGGACATCATTCTTCGTGTGATCTCACAAATCAAAAAGGTACACATCTTCTATGTCCTTGATCATGTTATGATGTCTCTTCCTGTGATCCTTGGTGGGCTTTGAGTAGGATTAATTTTTGTTATTCCGCTGCGTTACCTACGTCAAAACCCAACACATATCATTATATGAAAACCTCTTGGTATTAATGTTATAGATGAATTTATCATGATTAAGGACATATAATCCATTAGACAAAATTGCATTACAATAATGCATATCAGAATAAATGAAATAACATTTGCCCTTCATTGTGATAAGAAAACATTTTTTGTCCAAACAAGAAACTGAGATAATGTTCCTACTCATAGTAGGGACATAATCGTATTTGTCTAATTCATGAACAATTCCATAGATATCGGATAAGTTCTTACGACTAATTAAGCAACACTTTCTTCATTTCCCACGTATAGGTGCTATATCCTTTTATCCAATTGTCTATATCTTTTAAGATTCTCCACATTTCTATAAATGTGAGATCCTCATCTAGTATCATATACCCTTGTTGATGAAAAAGACACATTTACTTCTGTAATAAAATATACCTTAAGTGGAATTCACAATTCCTTTCTTATTTCCATCCAGATACTTTGGGCAGTTTCCTTTCCACTACACCACCTCTAGGGCTCTAAGGCAACTTGGTTTTAGCAACCAACTTGCTTATACCTTTGGGTTCCTGCAACCTTTTGCGCTTGCCATTGTTGTTAACATGTTTTGCCTTTTCCCTTATTAGTGCTTTTTTCATCGGTTCTATATCACATTGAGTGAGTTGCCTTTTGAACAAAGTTTCAAATTGCATTTAATGCAATTCTTGGTCCAATTGGGCGAATAACTCTTAATTCTTTATCTACCTCATAGATGAATCCCATTCTCTAAACGTTCAATTCTATTGAAATAGCTTAGTTGCGTCTGTCCTCTTGCTTCAGCAATCACACATTACTAGCTTGTGCCGTCGCGTCTCATCTTGATGAATGAAATTGCCTTGCTTTGGGAAGCCTGAATTCATTACATCTTGATCATGACGAGTGCTAAGCAAGAGAACGAAAAGCGGAGCAACACTTCAAACCTTTCATGTCTAGCCTGCTCTTGATAAGAGCTTCTTTAAATGTATGATCATATCATACGCCTCCATGTGCTCATCTTGCTTCCAAAGCTCATAGTTCATGGCAGATAACATGAGGCAAGTCACATTCAAAGAAAAATTCTTTGATGTTCCTCCCTTTAGGCTTTAGTATGTTTGGCGGTTGGTGGGAAGATACTTTATTCTGAGAAAGTATTCTTTGGGGCTAGCCCCACCACTGTGGCATGCCTGCGTGGTGGGGCACGCCATTCAGCTTTTGACAAATATGCATTAGTCAGATGGAACCCACCAAAATTTGCTTGTTTGTCAAAAATTGAATGGTGCGTCCCACCACGCAGGCATGCCACAGTGGTGGGGCTAGCCCCAATTAATACTTTCTCCTTTATTCTCTATATATAGCATTTTTCCTTTTTGTTTGAGAACAATCCTCAATTTTGTACCAGTCTAGAAAAATGATTCCAGAAAATTTTTCCTTCTCAAGGACACATCGTAATGATAAAGCATGTGTACAAGGAAATCCTGAGAGAATATCCAAGTGTACACCTCTAATAGGGGATAAGAACAAGAAGAAGAAAGCACAGATAGATGGAGGGTTGGCATAGGGAAAGAGTAAGCTCTTGCTACTGCCTGAGAGAGAGAGACAGTGATGATTAGTCAGAGAGTCTAGAAGAAGTGCCATAGAAGGCTAACATTCCTATATATAGTGGGGAAGTGACCGTTATGAGGGGTTAATGCGCCCATAAATGGCGGCTTAATGATACCCTCATAACGACACGTTCGACCGTATATATAGGGCACGTTACGCACTCAGCCGCATAAGTTGGGGACCGTTATGAGATCGACCCCATTTATGGGACAAGTAGGCATTAAATCTCTCAGACAACTACCAAGGGTCGCGCGCGAGCGTGGTTGTTGCTCTCGCGCGACGTTCCTTACTCTAGCCTCCAAGCCACTAAGTCCCTACAACTCCCGTGTGGTTAGTATCGCGAGTGTCCCTGTCTCACACCCCCCATGCGGATAAACTCGAATATAAGCATGTGATAAGGTGTATACGGAGCACCATTGGATGTGCTCGATGACTGCCACGTGGATGGTAGTTGATCTACTCAGAATCCACTATCTACATTAGCCCCCTTTTGCGCATATGCAACGCGCGCCGTCGTGCAGACGCGCAAATTCAGTCATGCGTGGCCCCACGCAAATCCTCGTATCAATTCGAATACTATTCGACAAACCTAGCCCTCATAAGTAGCCATGATTGCCTAGGTCCCTGTATCGTCGAATAGTCTTTAATGAGGCGTGGTCACTGCGAAGTTAACCATATGCCATCCACATTTGTTCGCCGATTTTCAAGGAAAAATGATTTGAAATGATATGATAGGACGTCAATTTCGCTACTTATCGAGATAAGGCTGATTCAGCAAATCGGAACAGTCGCGACCCTTCGGGCTTCAGAACCATATTTAAACCCTTTGTTGTAACGATTTGAACTTTTCTACCATTGCTGCTTCTGAAGTTTTATGAGACAGTGAGAGAACTCCCAACAAGACGCTCAGATCTTCAACCTGATTCTCGATCAGGTCGTTCAGACAATTCAATTACTGAAAAGGCAACAAGGTTCGTAATTCTTGTCCTTCACTTTACCCTTTTGAATCCAAATTAGCACCAGTATGGGTTTAGAAATCTTACTTGTTCTTCATGTTCTTCACTGTTTGTCATGCTCGAACAGGGTATTGATCTTCAAATCTCGTTTTGTCCGTGTTTTTGTTTTTGTTTTTGTTGTTGTTGTTGTTGTTGTGTGTGTGTGTGTGTGTGTTTTTTTTTTGTTTTTGTTTTTTTTACAGAGATGGCCAGAACTAAGAGCCTGAAGGAAGCAGTTGCCTTACCATAGGTTCCAAAGGACTTATGGTGCAAGGCCCCCTACGTGGGAGGAGAATTTCTATCTGGCCACGATCATAGGCACAACGATCGAGAAGCCTCCCCCGAATAATGCTTTGAAACTGACACCTGAGCCTGAAAGAGACGATTGGGACCTTGCCAACGTCAATGACATCCATAGGCTTGTACTGGAAACCTGGCTCTATCCCTTCACAAAAATCCTTCACCAGAACTTCTGTGAGAAACTCGAGTACATGGACGAGTGGACAATGTACATTTTCACCCATTTTGAGGCTGAGTTGACTCGCGCATGGATTTATGGAGCTGTGTGCGCGACTAAAGGACTAAGCGTGAAACTGGATAAAGATATGCTGATGACTCTATTCTCGAGGTACTCGGAGAAAACTCACAGCTTCCACTTTGCGACTTTCGAGGCCGGGCCAACACTCGAGGATGTCGAAGCGCTGTTGGAGCTTCCCTGCATGGGCGTCGTAGATCCTCTGGCTGCTTTGAGCACCGACGTAGAGCTCCTGATCTTGGAAGAAATGAAGGATTGCATCGAGGAATTGAAGAATAATTCCACAAGGTGGGCATCGAGCAAGCCTTCGAAGACATATGTGACAGTTCCTTCAGGCGCAAAGAACTTATGGTCCAAATGGGTAACCTATTTTTACCGCGACTTTGCCAATTCAAAAATTGCCCAGGAAGTGACCGCGAAGAACCTAAAAGCACCAACCTCACTGGAAGGGAAGGGTTCCCAATACACTCTGTGTGGCTTTGCATGTGTATAGTTGTCGCGGTATCTCTTGACGGTCACCCCCCATGATGGCGTATTCTGCCACGTTCTTTCACTAGCAGTTCGCTTATCCCTTGGGAAAAATGTAGCATTGGGACCCTTGGTCCTTGGTTCTCTGTATCACCTCCAAGATTTGGCGATGTCGCACGTTGAGAAATCTCAGGGTCGAGTCGACGTTGTGACATATGTAAATGTTGCGTTCCTATCGATGTGGGCGTATGAACGATGGCCCTTATATGCTCCAATTCCCTCGCATGTGACTTTAGGGGATGCGCCTAAAGCAACCAAACAGCTCTTCTACCCTCGCTCATGGCGTTGGTTTAAAACCAAGTCTGTTCGTCGTTCATTCGCTTTGATATGCGACGATGCTATCTGAAAGGGGAGTATGCAGATGGATATGCAACACAAATACTCTAGAAGGGGTGGGGGTTGAATAGAGTATGCCAACTTTTTTCAAAACTTGTGGAGGAAAAGAGTTTTAGTTCAAGAGTAATGGAGTTCAAGGCCTTGAGCACAAATTTAAGCCTTTGGAATGAGATACAGTTTGAAATGAAACAGACAAGTCTTTTTCAAGGCTTTGAAAAGAGTTTCAAACCCTTGAAAATAGACAAGTTTGAATGCTGCAAAACTAAGTGTGTAACTGAAACTGTAAATGCAAGAGACAACGGATTTATAGAGTTCAGTACACTTGGACCTACGTCTCTACCTCAGGGATCTTTTCCTTGCAGGATTTTCAACTCAATTCTTATTAATCAAAAGCTAAGCCCTAGATCTCAAGCACAGAGAATTGCCTTACTCTGTTATAGCTTGTTGTTCTGTCTAACCTATCTTGTACCTGCTCTAGCTAACTGATTAACTAAGAGTTATCTATTGTTCACCTTGAAAAATCCTTGAGAATGAAATATAGAATCATTGCAGAAATAATCTACAAATAAAGAACAATACAGAAGAACACTAGAGTGTATAACTGCAGTGAAGAATGCAGTGAAATTCTGTGAGTTGGATTGTAGGTGATGAACTTCTTTGATGCTTGTCAATACAGAATTGTGTCTCTCTTTTTGCCCGTTGAGTTATCAGTGTGGTTGCTTCAAAATGAGCTCCATTTATACTGTTTGAATCTCTTCAAATCTTCCCAGATTTCAGCAACAACTTCCTATTTTGTAGGCAACAAACTTTGGATCTCTTAACAGCTTTCTCCAACGGATAGTTGATCACAATCTTCAGAGATATTGTTGTGATCTTGTCTTTAAAAAATCTTAGAAGCTGTCATGAGTCTCTGATTGATCACAGAATCATCTTCACTAAGTATTTCCCTTCCTGCAAAATTCAGATAAGGAAACAAATCCTGCATATTTAGGAAATAAAATTTTCCTGCAAAACTGAGTCAAACTGATGGATTAAATCATGTTAGATATATCAAATTTTTTTGTCTTTCGTCATAAAATAATAACACATCAAGTAAAGGGGTGAGAGGGATAGAGTTAAATCAAAAGAGTTTAGAGAAACTCCCCCTCAGAACATGCATGCAGGTCAGACAGTTTCAAGGATTTGAATCCTGGTTCAACTATTTCAAGCCTGTGAAACCTGATTCAAGGCTTTGAAATCTGGTTCAAGACCTTGAAATAACTAAGTATTTCAAAATCATGAAACCTATGACCTTACAGTCTCCCCCTTGATGAAAGACAAAACCTCAATCTGTTTGATTCTTAGTTTCTGCAAAAAATACTGATTAGCACACAATTCAAAAAAAATGTAATAACACAGTAATTCCAAAAGATCCAACTTATTAATGAACAAAAGCCAAAACTACAAGTAATTGCAGATAATCCTACTGACCAAAAGATAGATCATCTAAACAGAAATAAAATAATAAACAATCAAAACAACCTAAGATTTTTCTCCCCCTTTTTGACTTTCATAAAAAAGATTGAGAAGATGTTGGATCAGGGTCTGGAAAATTTTGAAAATAAAACTTGAAAAGAAGAATGGGAAAGAAATAGTAGGCAAGATTAAGGGTTTGGGTCTTCATCTCCATCCTGATCTCACTCTTCTTCCTCACTGTCTTCATCAGTCTTATCCTATTCTTCTTGTTCCTCTTCATTCTCATCAGCAGCAGTCACCTATTTAGTCTTTTCCTTGGTGGAAGTCTTTGGAGATTTCTTATTCTTCTTCAGGGTAATCAGCAAATCATCTGAGTCAGGCCTTTCTACTTCATCTCCTTCCTGAGCAGCTTGTTCAAATACCACATGCTTTCCTTTATTTTTGACTGGAGCAGCCTCTTCCTGATTTGAATGTTCAGTTGGTAGGTTCTTGTCAGATCCACCTTTCTTGGTACCTTCTTCATCCTCAAGAACATCAAATACAGTCATGCCTCTAAAGATGGTTTCCCCATGTATTTGAATTGTGAGAGATCAGTCTCAAACCCATGCGGATTCTCTTTGATCTCACTATTGTCCATCTCCAGACCATCAAGTCTCTGAAGGATTGAAGACAAATCAGTAGGTTGAGATGTCTGGCTTGAAGTAGGACTCAAGGCCTTGGGTTTAACAAATTTCTTAGCATTCAGCTCTTCTTCAGTCAAATCTGAATACAACTTCCAAACCTTCTCTTTGGTCTTAACTACCCCAATCTTCTCAAAAGCCTTCTCATTCAGCATACCAATCCCAGAAGTGATGGACTTTTCACCAGCAGTAGGAATCTCAAGCTGTTGAAAGAATAAAGTGAGCAGATTTGCATAAGGCATGGGATGCTTTCTTTGATCTGTTCGACTGAATAGCATGTGTTCCATTACATGCTTCTGCAGATCAATGTCATAGCCATGCATAATCAAGTACATGATGTACAACACCCTCTCAGTGACTAACTCATTTGAATGTTCCCTTGGAAAGATGCATCTCATCAGTATAGTGAATAACACTTTAGCTTCAACATTTAACACATAGTGTGTTAATTGTTTAGATGAGGCAGGAGCATTTGGTAGAAAGAATTCTTCGCCGGTCAACTTCAAAGCTTCATTCTTGGGAGGGTATTTCTATGTGTCATACCTCTTAGGACACCCTAGGACAGATGAAAACTCAGCATGATCAACTTCTATTGTAACCCGAGCAACTAGAGACTTGATAACTAGATGTGGAGAGTTCTTAAGTTACTTCATGTTGAGATAGAATAATCTGGTGAGTCTTGGATAGGCTAGCTCAGGGGGATTTAGCATGAACCACATAGAGCTTTTCTTCAACACAGTAATACAATTCAGATTCATTCCAAGCAACATATGCATACTGATCAAGCTACAGAAGGAAATCTTCCTAGATGCACAACCATCCAACCACTGACCTTTTGAAGTGTTTGATATGTACCAGGATTCATCAGGAGCAGTGTTATTTGAGTAGATCTGCAAAGCTTTCTCCACATTGTCTTCTGGCTATTCCTCTGTTACCTTTCCTTTCCCTCTTTCAGCTTGAGTTGCCTTCTTCTTTTTCTTCAACTTCTTAGGACTAGAGACCTCGGTCTCTGGTTACTTCTCTGCAGCAGCTTTCTCTTTCTTCTTCTTATTCTTGTCTGAGGAGGGAGTTGCGTCCTTCTTGGCTTTCTTCTTGGGTGGAGGAAGCTCTGCAACTGCCTCTGCACTAGGAGTTCTAGAACTGGAGTCTCTACTAATCTCTTGAACTTCATCCACTGCTGTCTTTCTCTTCTTCTCTGTACTCTGCTTTGAACCTCCGTCCATCTTGATTCTGTATGAGGCTCTTCTAGTTCTCATTAGGGTTTTGGAGAAGAATAGAGAGAGGTAGATTTGATACGGAGTGAAAGAGAAGAGAAGAAGATAAATACTTAGAGAGTTTGTATTTGAAAAGGAAACTGCAATCTCGCTGATCTCAAAAGATCTCTAACGATCAGAGAAGATTCAAATCTTTGAGGGCGTTGGAAGTAAATAATTTAATACTATATTTGGCTAAAAATCAATTTTGAAAAAGGTAGGGCAATATTGAGCAAAAATATACAAAGATAGCACCCAATACTGAATGATCCAAAATTATTCACTAACCAGTTATCAGACTTATTTTCAAGGCTTTGAAAATAGTTTCAAGGTCTTGAAACGCTGTCAAGCTGAAACACATAAGATCAAAGCTTTGAATAGATTTTCAAGGCTTTGAAAACCAGTTAAAACCTTTGAAACACATAAAAAAATACCTTCCTTACCTGATGATTCCCCTAAACCAATGCATCTTTATTTAGCATGCGTAATTCCAGTCTTAGAGCTGAAATTTTTTCATCTGGCAATGGTTTAGTGAAGATATATGCAAGTTGCATGTTAGTAGAAATAACTTCAAGAACAATATCACCTTTCTCAGCATGATCTCTGATGAAATGGTGTCTGACATCAATATGCTTGGTTCTTGAATGATGTATTGGATTCTTTGTAATAGATATTGCACTGGTGTTGTCACACTTGATGGGAATACTTCTGAAATCAAATCCAAGATCCCTCAATTGTTGAGCAATCCATAATACTTGTGAACAACATGCTCCAGCATATATATATTCAGCTTCAGCTGTTGATAAAGCCACTGAGTTTTGTTTCTTGGAGTGCCAACTGATCAGAGATGATCCACTGAATTCACAAGTTCCATAAGTGCTTTTCCTATCAACTTTGTAACCTGCAAAGTCAGCATATGAAAATCCATGCAAAGAGAAGTTATAATGTCTTGGATACCAAAGCCCTAAGTCTTTGGTACCATTGAGATATCTGAATATTCTCTTCACAACACATAAGTGTGATTCCTTTGGATCAGCTTGAAATCTTGCACACATACATACACTGAACATGATATCTGGTATAGTAAGGTATAGTAATGATCCAATCATACCTCTATACTCTTTTACATTGACACTCTTACCATATTCATCTTTATCTAAAGACAGTGTAGAACTCATTGGAGTCTTGATTTCTTTCGATTGAGACATGTTGTACTTGTTCCGCAAGTCCCTAGTGTACTTGCTTTGATGTAGAAAGATGCCCTTCTTCAACTGATGTATTTTAAGTCCAAGGAAGAAGTTCAACTCTTCCATCATACTCATTTCAAATTCCCTGCTCATAAGACTTGAGAATTCTTTTCATAGAAGATCATTAGTAGCTCCAAACAAAATATCATCAACATAAATCTGAACTACAGGTAAATCTTTCTCATGAGTCTTTATGAAAAAGGTCTTGTCTACCAATCCTATTTTAAAATCATTTTCAAGTAGAAACTTTGACAATCTTTCATACCAAGCCATTGGAGCTTGTTTCAAACCATAAAGAGATTTGAAACTTATCACTTTCAAAACCAGGAGGTTGTGCAACATAAACTTCTTCTTGTAAGTAGCCATTCAGAAATGCACATTTCACATCCATTTGTTATAGTTTCATGTTTTTGAAAGATGCAAATGCCAGAAGAATTATAATTGCTTCTAACCTGGCAACTGGAGCAAAAGTTTCCTCATAATCAATACCTTCTTCTTGATTGTAACCTTGAGAAACTAACCTTGCTTTGTTTCTGATCACCTAGCCATTCTCATCCAATTTGTTTCTCAACACCCATCTGGTACCAATGACAGACTGGTTTGTAGGTGGAGGAACTAGGTTCCACACCTTTTTTCTTTCAAACTCATTGAGTTCACTTTGCATAGCTATAATCCAGTGTGCTTCTTGTAATGCTTCCTTTACAGTTTTGGGTTCTACAAGAGAAATGAAAGCATTGAAGGCACAAAGATTCTTCAACTGTGATCTTGTTTGTGTATCAGTGGTTGGGTCAGAGATGATGTTGTCAGCTGGGTGAGATGAAAGATATTTGAATCTCTTTTTTGGAGACCATGGTTCAGGCTCTTCATATTGCTTCTCTAGTCTTAAAGTAGTAGCCTGATCATTCATATCGTTTTGATCATCTTTGTCAAAGCTTTGATCTCTATTTTCAAGGACTTGAGACCTGTTTTCAAGGTCTTGAATATGACTTCTGTTTCCTTCTGAACCTTTCTTCAACCCAAGAGAGTTCTCAGCTTCTTCTTCTGATTCATGCTTGTTCAGATTCAAGTCTGCAGAACTTTCACTCAAAGAACTATCATAACTTTCATAAAAAATAACATGAATACTTTCTTCAACCAGCTTGGTTCAGATTCTATAAGCTTTGCTAGTAAGAGAGTAACCAAGAAATATATCTTCATCACTTCTTGCATCAAACTTACCCAAGTTGTCCTTACCATTTTTGTGGACATAACATGTGCAACCAAAGGGTCTGAAGTATGAGATGTTTGGATTTCTCCCTTTGAAGAGTTCATAGGGGGTTTTATTCAAGATAGGCCTGATCAAGCACCTGTTCAGAATGTAATTTGCTGTATTCACAGCTTCTGCCCAGTAATGTTTTGGCAGCTTATTTTCTAGAAGCCATGTTCTTGACATATCTTCAAGAGTCTTATTCTTTCTTTCAACAGCTCCATTATGTTGAGGAGTTCTAGGATCACGAAAATTTTGACAGACACCTTGCTTAGCACAGAACAATTCAAATCCTAATTGATCAAACTCTCTACCAAGATCACTTCTGATTGAAGCAATGAGTAGGTTTTTCAAGTTTCGAAGTTCTCTGCAAAGCTCTGAAAATTCAGAGAGGGCTTCATATTTTTCTTTCAAAAACATAACCCAAGTATATATAGAATAATCATCTACAATAACAAGCATATACCTCTTACCTTTTGGAGTTGGTGTCCTCATAGGACCACACAAATCCATGTGAAGTAGTTCAATAGGTCTAGAAGTACTTACAAACTTCTTTGGTTTGAATGAGCTTCTGGTCTGCTTACCCTGAGCACAAGCTTTGCATAGTTCATCTTCTTTGAACTTGATAGACGATAATCCTCTTACCAGGTCTTGGGAGATCAATTTGTTCAATTTATGCAAGCTAATGTGACCAAGATTTCTGTGCCAAACCCTTGAATCCTCTTTCAAGGCCTTGAGGCACTTTAAGGTTTTACCTGCAACTTTGTTAGTTTGAAAAGTATAAACACTGTTTAATCTAGAGGCTATGAGAATAAAATTGCCTGATTTCTCATTTTTCACCACACACTTCTCTTTATCAAAGATAACCTTATTGCCATTATCACAAAGCTGAGATACATAAGCAAGTTAAATTTCAAACCATCAACTAGATATACATTAGAAATAGAATTTTCAGAATCTGTACCAACTTTACCAATGCCAAGAATGTTACATTTGCCTTTGTCACCAAGAGTGATTGAACCTTCAGATTGCTCTTTTAATTCTGAGAATAGAGATCTCTTTCCACTCATGTGTCTTTAGCAACCACTGTCCATGAACCACTTCTGTTGTTTGACATTGGTGACAACCTGCAAACACCAATAACTGCCTTACCCAGATGTTAGACCAAATGTGGAATTTGGATTCATACTCAGGATCAACCTTGTTAGGTGGTCTGGCCCCTTTAGGAACCAAAATCTGTATGATTTTTCCTTTAAGTTGAAATGGGAATGTGTTCCTCATTATATGAGGGTCTCTTCTTCTGAAAGGACAAATCTTCATGTGACCAATCTTGTTACAAAAATAACACTTACGAGAAGTTTTGCTTCCAGCTTTCACAAATCAGGTATTGTTATTTCTTGGAAAACTTGGATTGTATCCAATACTCGTTTTGTGAACAGATTTTGAACTTCCTCCAAGAATCAAGTTTAACTTGTGTTCTGAGCCTGCAAGCTCGACTTTGACTAATTCAGATTCTTGAAGTTCTCAGCAAGAGTAGTATTTTGTTTATGTAATTCATCAACCTGATGTCTCAAATTTACAAGGCTGTTACTCAGTAAAGATTTCTCAGTGACTACTTCCTTGACTTGTGTTTTCAAGGCTTTGAAAATGGTTTTCAAGGCCTTGAAATCACTGTTAGTTTTCTTCTGAGAGATTTCAAGATTCTGATTCAGACAAACAAGTTGTAGATTCTCTTTTTCCTGCTCATGAAATTTTTCTTTCAAAAGTCTAATCTCTTTCAGATAATCTTCTTCATTTAAAAGCATTGTTCTGAGATAATATGAAAGAGCATCTTTTGATTTTGAAATCAAACAGTTTACCATTACCTCAATGTTCTTCTCAAAAACTTTCATCATGCTTGGCCATGAAGCATAGGTTGGCATGTTCTTCTTCAGATTCAGATTCACTTGAGCTATCTGAATCACTCCATGAAGCTATCATGGCTTTCTTTCTTCTTTCATGGTCTTTCTTCTGAAAGTTCTTGCTTTTCTTGGGTGGACAGTCTCTTATCAAATGTCCTGCATCACCACGCTCAAAGCAGTTCATGTATTTGGATTTATCTTGTGAAGAAGACTTACATTTGTAGTCCTTGCTACTGAAAGATCTGTTTCTTTCTCTGTTGAAGTCTTTGTTTCCAAAGTTTTTCTTCATCTTGAGGATTCTGGTCAAGGCTTTAGAAATCAATGCAAATGGATCTTCATCATCATCATCTTCAGTTTCAAGGCTTTGAATTTTCTCTTTCTCTTTGGCCTTGAGTGCTCGGTTCTTTACACCTTCAGTTAGTTCTCCATCAGCTTCATTCGTGGATATTTCATGTTTCAGGAGCTTCCCTTGTAGGTCATCAAGTTGTAGTGATGATAGATCTTGAGCTTCTTCAATTGTGGTTGTCTTTGGTTCCCATTTGGCCTTTGGAAGACTTCTCAGTATCTTCCTCACCTTTTCTTCATTGGAAATATGTTTTCCCAATGAATCAAGATTGTGAATCTCTTGAACATCTCTCTGATTGACTCATTTGCATTCATCTTGAACGACTCATATTGCCTGAGACAGATGTAGATTTTGGTTTGCTTGACTTGACTGGTTCCTTTAAAGGTCACCACAAGCTTATCCCAGATTTCTTTGGCATTCTTGCAGCCTGAAATCCTGTTGAATTCATCTGTACTCAAAGCACAATACAAGATGTTAATAGCTTTGCAATTCTTAGAAAATTGTTCTAATTCAGAGGAGGAGAGTGAGTCTTCAGATTTGGGAGTTTTGATCCCATCTCTTTCTGTAAACAAAGTGTGAGGTCCATTCTGAATAATTGTCCAAAGCTCTATGTCTTCATCAATGATGAATATTTTCATCAGAGCTTTCCAGTGAGCAAAGTTGTCTCCACAGAATAGAGGAGGTCTGTTGGAAGCTCTTCCCTGTGAGAAACCACCATCACCTGTAGTACTCATGATCACCAGATGGTTAATTCTTATACAGTGATACAAGCTCTGATACCAATTGAAAGGGGAGTATGCAGATGGATATGCTACACAGATACTCTAGAAGGGGGGGGGGGGTTGAATAGATTATGCCAAATATTTGTAAAACTTGTGGTGGAAAAGATTTTTAGTTCAAGAGTAATGGAGTTCAAGGCCTTGAACACAAATTCAAGCCTTTGGAATGAGATACAGTTTGAAATGAAACAGACAAGTCTTTTTCAAGGCCTTGAAAAGAGTTTCAAACCCTTGAAAATAGACAAGTTTGAATGCTGCAAAACTAAGTGTGTAACTGAAACTGTAAATGCAAGAGACAAAGGATTTATAGAGTTCAGTCCACTTGGAACTACGTCTCTACCTCAGAGATCTTCTCCCTGCAGGATTTTCAACTCAATTCTTATTAATCAAAAGCTAAGCCCAAGATCTCAAGCACAAAGAATTGCCTTACTCTGTTACAACTCTTGGTTCTCTCTAACCTATCTAGTACCTGCTCTAGCTAACTGATTAACTAAGAATTCTCTATTTTTCACCTTGAACAATCCTTGAGAATGAAATATAGAAGTATTATAGAAATGATCTACAAATAAAGAACAATACACAAGAACACTAGAGTGTAGAACTGCAGTGAACTTTTGTGAGTTGGATTGTGAGTGATGAACTTCTTTGATGCTTGTCAATCCAGAATTGTGTCTCTCTTTTTGCCCGTGGAGTGTTCTCTGTAGTTTCTTCAAAATGAGTTCCATTTATACTGTTTGAAGCTCTGCAAATCTTCCCAGATTTTCAGCAACAACATCCTATTTTGTAGGCAACAAACTTTGACTCTCTTAATAGCTTTCTCCAACGGATAGATCACAATCTTCAGAGATATTGTTGTGATCTTGTTTTTAAAAATCCGAGAAGCTGTCATGAGTCTCTGATTGATCAAAGAATCATCTTCATTAAGTATTTCCCTTCCCGCAAAAGTCAGATAAGGAAACAAATCCTGCATATTTAGGAAATAAAATTTCCCTGCAAAACTGAGTCAAACTGATGGATTAAATCATGTTAGATATATCAAAACAATTTTTCTTTCATCATAAAATAATAACTCATCAAGTACAGGGGTGAGAGGGATAGAATTAAATCAAAAGAGTTTAGAGAAACTCCCCCTCAGAACATGCATGCAGGTCAGACAGTTTCAAGGCTTTGAATCCTGGTTCAAGGCCTGTGAAACTTGATTCAAGGCTTTGAAAACTGGTTCAAGGCCTTGAAATAACTAAGTATTTCAAGTCCATGAAACCTTTGACCTTACACTATCTTTTTCAATCCAAGGCCGTAGGTCCAGCAGTTGGACAATATTGTCTTCAGAGATAACATGTATCATGATCGAAGTGTGAAATACACTCGTGAGCACATCATCGAGGGATCACTCTGCTACTACAGGTTTGTCAACTAGTGCAGAAGGGGGTATATCCTTGCCCTATGTGAAGATGGTATTGAGTGTATTAACTATCCACTCATCACAACTCACTATGACCCTGTTAGTGTGAGTCCCCATCTTGGCTTTGACGTCGTGGCTGCTTCGTTGTGGTTTGACTCAGTCGTGAAGGGAATCTACAAGAGGGTGTTGTACAAAGAGTGCAACGATATGCTGGTTGGCATGCTCCCATTAACTCAACCCTCCAAAAACAGAGTGGGGGAGGCAATTGTGGATTGGGCTGCTTTCTCGAATGCCCGAACTCGCCTTCAAGCTAGGCCCCGTCTTCAATTCCAGCCCTCTATATCACCCGCCATCAGAATAGGAGATTACCCCTTCAAATAAAAGGCCTCCAGGGACGCGACACAATATGGGTCTTTGCGGAGAATATTGAAGCAATTCAAAAGGATTCCTTCAAGGCAAGAAATGACTATGCAGATGATTTCAACAAGGTATGTTGTCAACTCATTTTTTTTGAATGAAGTAAAGATATATGTAAAATTGAATTTTTGCCCCCTTCTCCCCTTCTTTTATTAGCGTGTATTTATAAGATTCGGCTCTGGAGACCGCAGCAATGCGCTCATCACTATTTTGGCTCGAAGTACGAAGCTAACATCGCCATCGAGCCAGAGACGCCAATGGGGCAGGAGATTGAAGCCAGAATTTGGTCTGTTCTTGCGGTTTTCATCACATCACTTGCAGAACCAAGTACCAACGCGAAGAAAACTAAAGCTTCCGGCGAGCCATCAACAGATGCAACGGTTCCTAGACCAGCGAAACGCGCGCGAAATAACCCTGCTCCCCAGAAGCAAGCAGTTACCAAAAAAAGCCAGAGAGAAAGGCTGACCATTTTAGCAGATTTTATTTAGTATATTCACGGAGTCTCTTTCGTCAGGCGAGAAGGTAATAAATTTGAGTGACATCGCGTTTTTGGTCTACTTTGAAATGTAGATTCTTGCTGATGTATACGCGCATATTATAGGTAGCGAGGAATCCGTGGAAGCTCTGTAAGGCCCTACTGAATAAGAAGTGGTCGCAAAATCCGTGTCCATGGCGAAGCAAACTGAGGAGGAAGCAAGGCTGCAGGAAGAGCGCGACGTCGCAAAAGCTATGAAGAAAAGCCTTGAAGAGCAGACTCAGCGTTCGCAGTCCGTTGTAGGTCAACTGGAGCGCTCTCAACAAGACTTTCAAGAGATTTTCGGCGACGACGATGAGGAAGGTACTATATACGTGTTTGCCTTATCTCATTAAGAACTTATCTATGAAGCCTTAAAACATGGGGTATCTAAGAGAGACATTCGTCGTTGGTTAGTGGACCAATGCGGTGAAGCGTCAGGTAAGCAATTCCCTTAGAATTGCCATAGTTGACTTTGCCTCTTTCAAATAGTAAGAACCAACTACTTCGCGTATTAACAGGTCACACGACATTAAAAGGAATCGATGATAATCTACTTCATAGTACTTACGCAGATATCGCATATGAATGTGGAGGTCTTTGTTAATACAAGCCTCTTTTGAATTCTAGTTATATGATCCTTTACTCTGGACTTAGTGAAACTCGCATTCTTTCATAACAACCTTTGATGCTGAGACGACCTCGCCTTCACAGTGTTGTTGTTCGCGTCCCGCAGTCTACCATTGAGTCTAATCAGAGGAGTGGGGCAGTGGAAAGACCCGCAGCCGTGCCTCAAGGTCCCAGTACTGAAGAGGCTGCAATCGCGCCACCAAGGCCTATTGATGCTGAAGTTGCTAATCCTGAGAGCGAGCGCATCGAAATTATCGTTGAGCAGGAACAAGAGGAAGAGGAGCTTCAACTGGGGTAAGAGCAAGGTTCTAATCTTACTAATCAAAGCACAACTCATCAAGAGATAGACGCTTCGCCTCCAGAAATCAATACGCGCGCTACTCAAGAATTCACCCAAAGAGTTCATGCTCTTGAAGGAAACGTTGAGCTAACTGAAGCCACTTCAGAGATTCCATCAGACTCTACTCCTGCAGATGCTTTGCCACTCGATACTTCTAGAACCGAAATTCATCAGTGAGTGGTTGCTTCAAATCCCGCATCCCAATACATGGAGATTGCAGAGGCTGACCAAGTCAATACCGCCCCTGAGGGTGCAACGCCGAACGATGAAGGAAGAGTCGAACACAAGTCAAATGTAAGCAGTGGCACGCCAGATCAAGATATGGACGACGCCCAGCTGCCAAACCCAGAAACTGACATTGCTGCGGTTTCCAAAACACAACATGATGTCTTACCTACAAACGTACCGGAAGTTCCAGCATCCGCAACGAGTCTGCTTGAGACAAGAAGCCAAAGTGGTGGAAACACGACTCCAGGTGAACTCCCTCAAAACGTAGCATCTAGGGAAAATACTCCTATAGTCGCGATTGGGGGTGTAAGCGCAAGGACTTCGAGTTGCAATATGTCTATTTATGATCTGTTAAGTGGGGAACTCCATGATCAGACTCAAGCGCTTTCACTAAATCCTTGGTTGGTATGGGCTTCACAGTTGTTGAAACAACGGCTGGTCAAAGAAACAGTGTGATCCCTAAGGAGTAGTTGCGAGGCTTTTGCAGATCAGAAGCTAGCTGAAGCAGCGACCACGGATGGTCAGACGGCTTTCCTTCGCTTCAGCAGATCGTCGAGGGAACTGGTGAGTTTATTTTCAAACAAGTATTTTGCAACACGCGTGCTCCCCTCCCATGATTGAATAACCCATTCTCGTTTTGAAAATGTAGGTATAATTCAGGCTTTCCTGGAGTGGCTCATGAAAGTTTGCGTTTCATATCCGACCACATTCTCAGGGGTCTTGGAGTTAGCACCCAAGGACAAGAGGGATCTTCTTATGGAGATGACAAACCTGTTG
Organism: Linanthus parryae; assembly: GCA_023055425.1. Classification (NCBI taxonomy): domain Eukaryota; kingdom Viridiplantae; phylum Streptophyta; class Magnoliopsida; order Ericales; family Polemoniaceae; genus Linanthus; species Linanthus parryae. Next base: position 93,986,648 of record JALGPY010000002.1, on the reverse strand, counting down.
GAGAGCATAAGCAAAATGACTCCCGCGAGCATCACCTCTGTTGCCAATGCCCATTGTTTGTTGACTAGAGCTTATGGCATCCAGCATGTTTCGAGGGGGGGGGGGAAATTGAACCTTGACTTTCTCATACAGAGATTAGTGAAGATCAATAAATCCGTGAAGCTCAAGTTTGGCTATGCTAGTTACAACCTGGAGAATGCTGCTCTGAAGGCACGAAGGGAAACACTCCAAAAGGCTATCAAGGAGTTTGAGGAGGCAGAAATGAACCACAAGAATAACAAAGATATCTTGGATCAATGGGCTGCTAACTCGATAAAGCTGTCAGCTGAGGACTCACTTCTGAAAGACTTTCTCAAAGATTAGTAGTCCAGTATTGTAGCTTCTGCGGATCGCATTCTGGATCCTTTGAAACAGCAATCTTGATTTATGGGTTTTACATCATTTTGTCCTAGTTTTGAACTTCTTGTAAATACACAATTATTTATGGATTTTTCTAATGGAAAAGCACTTTTGCTTTTGCTTCGCACATATTGAGCGTCAGTTTGCTATTTTTTCTAACTCATGCCTTTAGCATTTCTCTTGCCAAAATAGAGAGACATTTAGTCGCGTATTGATAAGGATAGAGTTTAATACGTCTGCTTGCAAAATAAAACAAGATTTTATTCGCATATTGATGCTATCTGAACAAATAGGCTCTAGTATGTTGCTGCTATCTAAACAGTTAGGCTTAAAGTCGCGTATCATTGCTATCCAGACAGATAGGATTTTGCTCGCGTATTGCTGCTATCTAGATAGATATGCTTTTGCAAGAGCTACTATTTAGTCAAATAGGCTTTGATTCTGCTGCTATCTAAACAAATAGGCTTAAATTTTGCTGTTATCTAGAAAGATAGGCTTTAGTTTTGCTGCTATCTATACATATAGGATTTAGTTTTGCTGCTACCTAAACAGATGGAATTTGGTAGTGGAAATTGATATCTAGGAAGATAGGCTTACAGGACATGCATTGGTGCTATCTAGAAATATAGGCTTTAGGTTTGCAAAGTAATTGACTATCAGTCTCAAAACAAACAATGTAGATTATAAAGTGAAACCAGCAACTGATTAAAGAACTCTCATATGGGAGAGTTATTATAATTAATTGAATCCTCATATGGGAGGATATAGGAAATGTACAATGTAGATCAAAATAAAAAATGGAAGGGTAAGGATAGTACTTCTTAAGCCATTGCATGTTGATCGGGTTGTGGAAGTCGTGGTAGTCCCATGGCAACGTAAAATAGTGCAATAGCCACTGCCAAAGACTTCTTTGACCTCGAAAGGTCCTTCCCAGTTGGAAGCGAACTTGGGGTGAGCTGCTTTGCGCATGAAACGGTCGGATGCTCGTATGACTAGATCTCCCACCGCGAAGTCTCGATGCTGGACAGTCTTGTTGTAGGATCAAGAGATTCTCTCCTTGTACTTTGTATTCATCCTTTTCGCTTGTTTGCGCTTCTCCTCTAGCAAGATGATCGTGAATGCGTTCATTCTCATACAGAGCACTGAAAGCTAGCCTTGCAGAGTTGACTTTAAATTCAGTGGGAACCATTGCTTCAGCCCCATAACATAGTAGAAAAGGAGAAACCCGAGTAGGAGTTCTTGGTGAAGTGTGATAGGCCCATAAGGCAGTACCCAAAGAGTCTGCCCACTTCTTGTGATCATATGCCACCATCTTGCTTAGGATCCTGAGAAGTGTCTTGTTTGTAGCCTCTGCTTTCCCATTCCCTTTCGGATAGTAAGGCGTTGAGCACACTTGCCTTACATTGTATTCCGTCAGTTTTGAAGCTACTTGGCGATTAACAAAGGGACTACCATTGTCAGATAAGATGGTATTGGGAATCCCAAAGCAATGGATGATATTCTCCTGAATGAACTTCACGACCGCTTGCGCATTTGCTTCTCTAAGGGGAACAACTTCCACCCACTTTGTGAACTGCTCCGTTCCAGTCAAGATGAATTGATTTCCGTGTGATGCTGGGCGGATGGGACCAATGAAATCAAGAGACCAAGTGTGGAAAGGCCAGGGTGTCTGACACGCTTTCTTACGTGTTACCGCAAGTGCACGGTTTAAGTAATATAGGGTAATATTTCAACCCCGAGTTATCGATCCCACGAGAACAAGCTTGAGACTATTTAATTAGTTATTAACTTAGAGTACTGTAACAGGAGGAAGAATTGTGGTTGATTAAGAATTGAAATAAATAACTAACTAATACTTTTGAGTTTTTTAATTTATCAAACAAATAAGGAGAAACTAGGCCTTCTCTAGATCACCTAGGGCTGTAGACGATTTCTGGATTAGCTATGTAACACGTTAATCCTATTCTAGTTAAGCCGGGTAACAGTACTGACAATCTCCTCTCGGTCTCATGTCGTTTTACGTCACGGTTTACTTGGTGTCATGTCGGTCCACCTACATCTACCGGTCCGTTCTATTAGGCTAACGACAGTACACTGAATGATGTCCTCTCAGACCACCACCACACGAACACCTCACTATCTCCTACCGAATCTACCCACTAAGGCCAATCCTACACACTTCTCTTCTCAGTCTCAGTGATTAAGGATTGTTTTTCATATCTCATCACAACTAGGTCTACGTCGCTCTCACGCACTCGCTAGCTAATTAACAAGTCCGGTTAATTACTCCATTCTTGCTAAGGATTAAGCACAGCTTATGAACAATAAATAAAACATAATTAACTGTAAGCAAGATTACAATCTAATAATAAACCCTAAGTTCATGAATATGAATTCCTAACATAGTCGTGTCAATAGACTACACTCATTAACAAGTTCATGAAATCAAACTTCATCTAATAGATCAAAATCCAAAAGCATGAGACAAGTCTAAAATCCGGAAAACATATTGTCTACATAAAACCTAGGCTCTCTAGAGAAGCCTAGCAAAAAGTCTAACTACTAGAAGTCGTAGCAAAGCAACAAAGTTTCTCCATAAAAGTGATTTAAAGAGAGAAGAAGAGATTAAATGCTAGAAATCGTGAAGATTGGAGCGATCCGGGCTCTTCTCCTTGCTTGAGGTTGCTCCCAATCGAGTCTCCTTGATCTCCTCCTTGATCGTGGCTCTCAATAGGCGTGAATGGTTGTTAAATTCGTCCCTAGGTCATTCTTGAATCATAACCCGCAGAAGTCTTTAGTAATTGCACAATAGCCCCCTGAAATCTGCTTCTGACTTCAAAACGCGATATCTTCTTCGTCCGAACTCGGATTTAGCTCCGTGACCTATCGTTGGAAATCTATATGAGTCTACTTTCATATGGCACTGGTATAACCCCAAAATTAGTTGTAGAACTCCGGCTATGATCAAAATAGTGCAAGCTGGTCATCCAAGCTCCTCCAATTCGGCTTCTCTTGACTCCACTGGAGCTCCCCTTTGTTTTCGAAGTTCGTTCCCATGCCTCCTATCAACCGATTAGCATTCGTTCCTGCCAAAACAACATGAACAAACATACCAAGCGATTATATTTGAAAAATAACAATAAAATATGCATGAAAAACTCCCGGACTAACAATATAGCACATGGTAGAAACAAGTGATAAAACGACCTTGAATCTCTAAAATTGGCCTAAAAAACACTCTCAAAATACATATTATCACGTGGTAAATGCTAAAGAATTATAGACCCTAAAAGGTGCTATCAAACTCTCCCACACTTACTCTCTTGCTCCTCCCGAGCAACAATGAAGCACAAACCTCCACACTTGAGACATTGCATACATACCTCAACCAAACCAATGCATACCCCACCACATTGCATACTTAAATTTCCGCTAGCCAACACGACTCACAACTCAATACACAAAGACACGACTATGCAACTACATGATATGTACAATGCAACTCAAGTATGTACAATGCAAGGAATTAAAGGACATATATTTTTCTCTTTAGTAGAGATTGGGCAATCTCGAAGAACAAACCGGCATGTCATAAGGCTCTCACATCCCCTAGAAGATTATATAAATTTGGTGATTGGTAGAACTTGCGGCCAGTTTCGTTAGACAGAACGGGCACGAGCACAAAATAAGTTGCTTCCGCACACTCATCAAACGTATCCCTAGCACTTACCATCCGAGCTATTTATCCACGGGTTACAATTGTTGACGGCTTTAGGGCGGGTAGGATAGGATATTTAGAAGCGCAGTCCTAGACGTCATGATATATCTCACAAGAACCCATTCTCACACTCCCTCACCAAAATCCAAGGAACCCAACCGAACTAACTACTCCGGCCCTCATTCCCTCAATCTTGGTGCAACGCCGTTCTCGCGGCCACAAATATGAAGAAGTGATCTCGAAGAATAGCTAATCTCCTCGGTCTTCATGAAGTTCAATTTCCAGCTCCCTATTCCATTTCAATTTCAAGTTATGTTTTTTTTTTCTTTCTCTTTCGATTTCAATTTTATTGTCATACCAATAAGCACATGGAGCCACCACTGATGATACAATAGCAATATCCAAGGATATCAAATAAATATAGATAACGTGGGGATGGAATGTGTCAAATCACGATGTAATCAAATATATGTAGACACCCCCACACTCGATGTAAAGCATATCTCGAACCCGATAGTCAATGTGTAAACGTGCTAATTCCAACCAATCCTCCTCCTCACCTAAGATGTCAAAAATATGAATGAAGTGCAAGCACGTCCTCCTATAAGATAAACCAACCCCCACCCCATGACGTGCGGAAAAATTATCACGCACTACGGCACTCCACCTGTGATCGTGGTGTAAGGACACGACTCACCGACACACAAAAGTGTGATGCCTTCTCTAACTCACCCTCACATCCCCTCAAATGATGACATGTAAGAATGTCCACTCAAGATGTATCCAATCAGCTCACCCTCATCGAACCTCCCTAACTCAACTCCCTCTATCATGAAGCATAGGAAGGGACCATTCTAACTAGTGATAGAAGTCACAAGGAACGACTTCCTAGGCTAGAGGTTGTGAATAAAAGGGGAAAATGGATCGAATTGGGATAACTAGTGGACCTAGGCGATGGAGACGGGACGTGAGGTCCCCATAAAAATCACTCGCACAGCTGTCACGTTGCCACTACGAGGAGAGTTGACGACTACCTAAGTGACAGTGGTGTAGCGCTAGTAGGATAACTAGTTTGAGAGACATCTACTCACAATTCTCGAGTGCATTAGCCCTATAGCCTTCCTACTCCAGATTCTCGCGTGTCTACCTCACCTCAGATTTTCATACTACCTAGGGAATACTATCATTGAGCCCTCTCCACGCTTACTCTCTTCAATTTCCCTTTCTAAAAAAAATCAATTTTTAGGATTTTTCTTGTTTATTATTATTTTTTTTCTCTAGACACTATATGTAACTGGCAACTCGATTAACAAACAACATAGGGTAGTTGGACTCAATATTTAAAAGTGCAACAATATATACAATGCAAATATTTAAACGTGCACATGCAAAACTAACCGACTCGACATCTACATGCAAACGCGACTTTCTAAACTACATGTAACAAGGCTATGCAATGGCTAACTAGTGGATAGCTAAAAACTCCCCCACACTTAAGCGCTTCGTTGTCCTCAACGAAAAATATAGTGAGATCAAGAGGACTCGGCTACTCAAGCGTAGGGCCGGTGGGTCTAGTCAGAGTGAGTGCACGTGAGGTCTAGTCGGAGTGAGCTAAACAAGTATCCAATAATCCAAGTATGAGCAAGTAAAATTTTTCAAGAAATTAAGCCCTAAGAGTGCCTAAGCAAGAATTAAATTCGAGAGAGAGAAAAAAAATTCGAAAACACGAGCTAGTGAAGGCATGTGTACCTCCTTAAGCTCCTCGGTGTCCCCTTCTTAAGTTCCTCTTTGAGCTTTGGCCGAGTCCCCCTCCAAAGCGATGAATCGGAAGATTTTTGTTCTTGGAGCTCTTCCTCTTTGATTTCCCCCACACTCAACCAAATCCCTATCTTTCAAAAACTCAAGAGTTAATGTTGTTGTTGGGTTTGCAAGGAGCAAAACCCAACAAATTTTTTTGAATTTGGTTGTGTTTTGAAAATTTGGGTGTATGGATGTATGGGTGTTCTTGAAGGTTTGGGAGGAAGAAGATGAAGAAAAGTGGGGTTTGATCCAAGTTTGGGGTGTTAGGGGACTTGTTGGTTGGATATAGGCTTTAAACAATCAAGAAAATACCAAAAAAACACCCCCAAAATTGGACAAACCCGCCCGATTTCGGCCCCCATTTCGGCCCGAAATGGGTGCCGAAATCAGTGGATTTCTGCCCCCATTTCGGCCCGAAATGGGGCCGAAATCACTGTAGCAATTTCAAACAGTGGGCATATATGATTTCGGGGCCGAAATCCCATTTCGGCCCGAAATGGGTGCCGAAATGCACTGCTTTCGCCCGTTTTGATTTTGCTCTATCTTCTTCATCCGGTACCCGATTCGCGCGATTCTTGAACCGTTGGACTCGACACTCGAAGAGGAATCAGTTTTTGACTATAAAATTCCAAAATCCAAGAAATTTTCCATGTCTTCTCAATTTATCTCTCTTATGCAAAGAATCTTGTCTCCAAAGCTCTTGAACTCTATTTTCACTCCGGGTTCCGATGCGTGCAACCCCGATACTCCAACTCACTACCATGATCCTCATGACTAATTGGATACTCCTCAACCTCGAGTAGCTTCTTTATCAAGCTCAATGCTCCCGGTTAGCTAGTTTTTCCTCGTTTTACGTGCGAAATCGTGCTCATGCATCAAGAATGGGAATCCGGAGGGTTCTTCGGTACCTGTGTCATGTACACTCATAAAAAATATTAAAACAAATATCTCTAGCCCCTCAAAATCAAATATAGAGAACTCAAAAACAAAAACGAAACAAAATATCAAACTCTAATCTACATTGGGTTGCCTCCCAAGAAGCGCTTGTAATTTAAGGTCGACGGCCCGACCCGGTTACCTCAACCGCCTAGGATAGTGAAGAATGCTTAACTATCCACTTCTTCTTCTTCCACCATCTTTTCTCAATGACTTTCCTCTCGAGTGCACCCTTGTGCTTCGAAGATGGTGGACAATGGTAGAAGCTGACCCTTTCATCTTACACTTTTTCTTCTTAATCAGCTTCCACGATGTGCTAATGAGCTCAGGTGAATCTCTAGCCATGAAATCATCCCAGTAATACCTTTCTGGTGCTAAATGATCTTCAGTCAACGCACGCAATTCACGCACACCCCCACACTTGCTGATTTCCAAATCCTCAATAGCAACAATCACAAGTGTTCCATCAACTTCATCATCAGCACCCCACAAGCTCTCAATGTATGTGTCATCCCAATCATGCCAAGGCTGTAAGATAATTTGAGATTTCCTTGCAGCGAGCATCGCCTTCTCTATTGTTGGACACACAACTCCACCCCAGTCTGAATTAGAGTCCGAGTCCTCATAAGTGGAAAAGTCCACAACTTGTTCAGGGACATTGCACTCTTCGCTCGGCTCAGGTACCTCTTCTACCACGACTGCATCTTGCGATTTGGATTCTCGTTCTTTCTCCATCCTAGCTATCAGTATCCTTTGCATCTCTAGGACCGCGGGTAGCCAATGAGGTTCATCTAAACTATCTTGTGATGGTGTCCATAGAGACTCAATTAAGGGCTCAATGGCATGTGGCAGAGGCTCCTCTTGTGGCTCATCTGTAATAAGGGACATCCTTTTGATGCGCGCTTGTATCTCTCCCATAATATTGTGCAAGTCTTCCATGCTTGCTGATGAGTCCTCTTGATGCTGATGAAGATGTGGTGGATCAAATATGCATGCGTCTTCATACTTGTGATACTTCTTGCATTTGTAGCACCAATTCATTGATCATGCGTCATCATTGTGCCAAACTCTGCATTTAGCACAGTAGTAGGGGTAATTAGAGATCCCCACATAATCCTCGTCGCTCCACATGCTCATTACGTCTCCTGCTTCTTGCGTTCCTGCAAAAACAAACTCACAAGAAACCCGTGAAGAACAGAGATAGAAACAAAATAAAACTAACTAAAAGAAAATTACTCTAAATTAACTCCTAATTAAATAATCTACCGCTCTCCCCGGTAACGGCGCCAAAAACTTGACACGCTTTCTTACGTGTTACCGCAAGTGCACGGTTCAAGTAATATAGGGTAATATTTCAACCCCGAGTTATCGATCCCACAAGGACAAGCTTGAGACTATTTAATTAGTTATTAACTTAGAGTACTGTAACAGGAGGAAGAATTGTGGTTGATTAAGAATTGAAATAAATAACTAACTAATATTTTTGGGTTTTTTAATTTATCAAACAAATAAGGAGAAACTAGGCCTTCTCTAGATCACCTAGGGCTGTAGACGATTTTCGGATTAGCTATGTAACACGTTAATCCTATTCTAGTTAAGCCGGGTAATAGTACTGACAATCTGCTCTCGGTCTCATGTCGTTTTACGTCACGGTTTACTTGGTGTCCTGTTGGCCCACCTACATCTACCAGTCCGTTCTAGTAGGCTAACGACAGTGCACTGAATGATGTCCTCTCAGACCACCACCACACGAACACCTCACTATCTCCTACCGAATCTACCCACTAAGGCCAATCCTACACACTTCTCTTCTCAGTCTCAGTGATTAAGGATTGTTTTTCATATCTCATCACAACTAGGTCTAAGTCGCTCTCACGCACTCGCTAGCTAATTAACAAGTCCGGCTAATTACTCCATTCTTGCTAAGGATTAAGCACAGCATATGAACAATAACTAATACATAATTAACTTTAAGCAAGATTACAATCTAAGAATAAACCCTAAGTTCATGAATATCAATTCCTAACATAGTCGTGTCAAAAGACTACACTCATTAACAAGTTCATGAAATCAAACTTCATCTAATATATCAAAATCCAAAAGCATGAGATAAGTCTAAAATCCGGAAAACATATTGTCTACATAAACCCTAGGCTCTATAGAGAAGCCTAGGAAAAAGTCTAACTTCTAGAATTCGTAGCAAATCAACAAAGTTTCTCCATAAAAGTTATTTAAAGAGATAAGAAGAGATCAAACGCTAGAAATCGTGGTGATTGGAGCGATCCGGGCTCTTCTCCTTGCTTGAGGTTGCTCCCAATGGAGTCTCCTTGCTCTCCTCCTTGTTTGTGGCTCTCAATAGGCGTGAATGGTTGTTAAATTCGTCCCTAGGTCGTTCTTGAATCATAACCCGCAGAAGTCTTCAGTAATTGCACAATAGCCCCTTGAAATCTGCTCCTGACTTCAAAACGCGATATCTTCTTCGTCCGAACTCGGATTTAGCTCCGTCACCTATCGTTGGAAAGCTATCTGAGTCTACTTTCATATGGCACTGGTCGCACCCAAAAATGAGTTTTGTAACTCTGGCTATGATCAAAATAGTGCAAGCTGGTCATCCAAGCTCCTCCAATTCGGCTTCTCTTGACTCCACTTGAGCTCCCCTTTGTTTCCGAAGTTCGTTCCATGCCTCCCATCAACTGATTAGCATCCATTCCTGCCAAAAAAATATGAACAAACATACCAAGCGATTATATTTTACAAATAACAATAAAATATGCATGAAAAACGCCCGGACTAACAATATAGCACATGGTAGAAACAAGTGATAAAACGACCTTGAATCTCTACCATTGGCCTCAAAAAACTCTCCAAATACATATTATCACGTGGTAAATGCTAAAAAATTATAGCCCCTAAAAGGTGCTATCAGTGTCCCCAATGTGTGCAGGTCAACTACAGGAGCGTGGACTAAGTTTCCATTGAACTGACATTCCTGGCATCTCCTGACCTTTGCGCGACAATCAGCCTCCATAGTTGGCCAGAAATAACCAACAGTCAAGAGCTACCTACATAACTTCTCGAATCCTTGGTGTTCTGCCTGGTGGGACATTTCCATGACTGATTGAGTTTCTTGCCCGTTCAAGCATCTGAGCAAGTTTCCCTCATGTCCCTTCCGGCTTAACAAGTTTTCATTTATCACGTACCGGGCTGACTTCCTCTTGAGCTTCTCGCCCTCTTTTTTATCTCTTGGAAGTATCTCATCTTGCAGATAGTCAATTATGGGCTTCTGCCAATCAGGTTCATCGTCGACCGCAACCACTTCTAGAGAATCTTGTATCAATGCGCACTTCTCACATTTTCTTTGCACAATTGCAACATATTATGACATCCGCGGCCAATGAATTCCATACTTCTGCGCCTTTCTATAGATAGAAACTTCATTCTCTCCGCAAGAACTCTGGTGAATTTCCTCTAGCAGGGCTCGTCCTTCCTCTTCCGCGACACATCGCATCAAGAATCCTCCAGGCCCTTTGTAATAAATCAAGCTGTCATGTATGCAGAACCCCTTAGTGGAAACTCAACTTTCCTTGCTTGTTCCTTTGGCCATTGCGCGCATGATGGGCTTCCTCTAGTCCTCAGCTTCGATGAACTCGTCTTCGCACAGATCCTTGATCAAAGAGGGAGTTGTTCTGACTTCAATCGAGATATTTTCCAAAACTTGTCTAAACTGATCTTTGACCCTAAAGTGGCCAAGGAGTTTGCATCCCGGTTGTCAGATCTGGGTGTGTGCTCATATTTAATGGAATCAAACTTCTGGACCAGTTTCCGCACAATCGATCTATAGGTCAGCAAATTAATCTCCTTTAGACCATATTCCCCTAAGGCTTGCCTTACTATCAATTTGGAATATCTCATTACTACCAGATTTTGCACTTCTAAAGACTTGGCGGCGAGGAGGCCAGCAATTAAAGCCTCATATTCAACTTCATTGTTTTTTACTGCAAAAGCGAGCTTGTTGGACACCTGGATAACCTCTCCATCAGGCCTAGTCAGCATAATTCCAGTTCCTCCTCCAGACCTTGTTGATGACCCATCGAAGTGTAATTTCAAGTACAGTGACTCCATCGCATAGACTTCCTGCCCCTCAAGATCTCCTTCCACCACAGGCTCATAGTTCTCATCTGGGAACTGCCGCCACCCCCTGAGATTTTATAGCCTTTGGGCGCGCACATGTTATGTCATACTGCGATACAATCATGTACCACTTTGCCAATCTCCCACATTGAGCAGAGTGTCCCAAAAGGTATCGAATGGGATCACTTTTGGTCATGATTACAACTTTATGGGAAGCGAGTAATGACTTAACTTTCCTATGACAAAGAACAAATCAAGACAATGGCGTTCAATATTTGTGTACCTGGATTCGGCAGACTATACCACGCGCGAGATATAATAGATGGGCCTCTCTTTTCCTCCATATTCTCGAGCTAACAGTGCTCCAATGAATTCTTTGTCAAAGTAAGGTATAAAAGTAGTGGAGATCCTATCTGAGGCGCGATCATGACCCGCGGAGATGTCAAAAGTTGTTTCAGTTTCTCAAATGTGACATGGTGTTCTGCTGTTGAAGCGTACGTTACATTCTTCTTAAGTAGATTTCCAAAACAGAATGTGACTTATGCTATTGATGGTATGAACCTTCACAGATAGGATCGCGTTTCCAAAAACGTATTCAACGCACTCTGATTCTGAGGCACTGGAAGGCTAGTAACAACTGACACCTTTGCAGGATGAGGCTCAATCCAATGACGATGGATCACACATCCCAAGAAATTCACTGAGGTCACTCCAAATGCACATTTCATGGGATTCATCTTTATCTAGAACCGTCTACGTCTCTCAAAGGCTTTGCTCAAGTCCTTTAAGTGATCTTCCTTCTGCCTAGACTTGATGACCAGGTTATCCACATAGAATTCTACCTCCTGGTGCATCACATCATGAAAGTGTGCCATCATCACACGCTGGTATGTCGCACTCGCATTCTTCAGGCCAAACAGCATAACCGTGTAGTGGAACACTCCCACAGGTGTGATGAAAGCTGTTTTCCTTGCATCTTCAGGGTCCATCTTGATCTGGTTGTAGCCACTGAAAATGTCCATGAAGCTGAACATCTGATGCGGTATATTCGATTAGCATATCTATATTTGGAAATGGAGAATCATCCTTTGGGCATAACCGATTCAAGTCTATAAAGTCAACGCATATGCGAAGGCTTCCATTCTTCTTCACAACAGGCAGAATATTGGCAAGCCGGGTGGGATGGCGATTGGGTCCGATGAACTTGGCATTCAGCAACTTCACTATCTCCTCCTTTATCTTGACATTGACTTCTGGGCGGAAGTTTGTCGCGTCTGCTTCACTGGCTTTGATCCCGAGATAACGCCCAGTCTATGCATAGTAACCTCCTTATCCAGGTCTGGCATTTCATCGTAATCCCATGCAAAGACATCTATGTAATATTTTAGCAGCTTCAGCAGCCCGTGCTCCTCTTCAACGTCAGGATATGCGCTTAGGAATACTGGTCCTTTCTTCTCCTCCATTGGGCTCAGGAATACCTCTTTCAGTTCCTGTTTTTGGGGTTTCAGACGATCTTCCATGCACTCGGGAGCTTCCTTTAACACCTCCAGTGGTGCCTCATCCCCATCCTTGTTTGGAGATTTTGTGAGCTCGCAAATTTGCTCAGGGACATCTTCAATGGGAGGGGTTGAAGATGACCCCGCGCACCTTCAGATGCGATAGCACTTCTTCTCATTGGTTTAGAATATTTTCATCTCCTTGCCTTCACTGTTGTGCTCGACCACTCTCTTGAGGGTGTAAACGTTTTTCCTCTGGTAAACTATCTTTGGTGCTTCCTCTTGCACATGCTGATTCTCCTTGTGAGCTTCTCGCATCACCATTAATCCTGCGGGTGACTGGTCCTTGATGTCCTCCAAATTAGGCAGGGGAGTTGGCTGAAATGGTGCTGGAGTTACTTCGTCTGCCATTTCTGTGAACCAAACCACCTCAGACAAGTGCATCCTCCAAGTTGAAAGGGTTCACTGAGGCTGGTATTTTCAACTATTATGTCTTTCCAAATGGCCTTCATTACTTGATGAGTCGTGGAAGGCACGACATCAAAGAGATGGATCCATGCTCGACCAATGATCATATGGTAGGTGGTATTGGCATCAAGGACATGGAACTTGGCAGAGCACTTGATTTGGCCGATCTGAATTCCTAGGAGAATCCATCCAAAAGTCATCCGCGAGTCACATCCAAAGCCCATCAGAGGCGACGGCCGCTTAGTAATCTTGTTCTGCGGGATACCAGCAAACTCATGGGTGCTGAGGGGTATCAGATTCACTGTAGCTCCTCCATCGATGAAAGCTCTCTTGAACTCGACCCATTGATTACTGCCGTCACATACAGTGGTCTTTGGTGGTTTGCATCCGTCTTCTTATCTGTTTGCGTGAAAGTAATTTCCAAGCCAGTGGATCGCGCAGCCCTGACAACTTCTCCATTTGAAACCACCAAATCTTCTCCAAATTCTTCAGCCACTCTTAGGATTACATTTGTCATTTCCTTCCGGCATGTCTTCGAGAAGTTCATGTCATCGAAGAACTCTCAAATTTGTGTGATCTCAACATTCATTCAGCTCGAGTGTCTTCTGTGTCCAAGCTATAGTCCTCGTCTTCGCAGATTTTGGCCACCACAAGAACTCCTGCATCTGCAACCTCTTCAAGGTCCATAATTGAGATGGCAAAGGGTTATTGCGCACATCTTGGGGTGGCTCTTCGATGACGAATTGACCTTCCTTGATCTTCGTGTACACCAGCCATCTTAGCTTCTTGCATGCCCTTGTGGGGTGCATGACCTGCCCATGGCATTCGTACCATATGGGATCTCATAGCTGTTTCCCAGAGGGCTTATGCTCCAGCGCAGGTAAAACTCCATCCTTTCGCAACAGCTTGCAAAAGGTTATTTCATCCTCATTTGATCATGGCAATGGGGGCGCCTCTCTGGGTGTGGGTCGTTGCTGCTTTTGGGGAGACAAGGCCGCACTCACTTCGGCTTCACGTCCATGTTTATAGATGAATCTACCAATTCTGAAGCTAGAGCCTGCTGGCGCGCAATCATTCGCGTATCTATTCTTCTTCTTCTCCACCAGTGGCTCAATGTTCTTGGTGCAATCGATCAACTTTGAAAAAGTAGGCATGTTCAGATTGATTAACATACCTTTATATTCATCGCGCATTCCCTGGAGGCAGATCTCCACAAGTCGGCTCTCGGACACGTCATCAACGCACTCCAGAGATCTGGTCCTGAACTTCTTGATGAATGCAACCCCTTCTTCGTCATGATTTTGGTGCATACGGGAGAGGTGTACGGTCGTGAACTTTTCTTCGACTTGGAAGAATTTGGTGTAGAACCTTTTGACCATATCTTCCCAAGTTTTGATGGAACCAGTTTCCAAGTTCCGGTACCACTTGTATGCGACAGTCTCATGGGACTTGGGGAATTCACGCATCAGCAGGCGCGGATCAGCTCCGTGTGGGCCCATTAGATCAACGAAATGCATAACATGCTCACGCGAGTTTCCACTAACCTCGTCAAACTTGTCCCATTTTGGTGCCTTGTATCCAGCAGGAATGGGCATCAAGTAAATCTCCTTAGGAATGTGAGGCGCACTATCGACCTTAGGGATGATAGTGTCCATGAAGCACTGGTTTGTTATAAAGTTGTCCAAACGCTGCTCCAAAGCCGTCACACTGGAAGGCGCGCTTCCTCCTGGGGTAGATGATGGGGTTGCTGCAAGCCCAGGAATGTAAGGCATGCTGGGATCATAAGGAGGTGGAGGTGCATAGCTATCCTGGCCCCAGTCGCGTATGATGGCAGCGCAGGATAGGAATATGGGTTCCCAGCAGATGCGCGTTCTGGCTGGTAAGTTGGCACCAGAAGAGGTTTTGAGGGAACAGGTTCGTTAGACAGGGATGCCTGGGGGTTTGGTGGTGCAGCCGTGTGTGTTGGGGGGGCCACAGTAGATCCAGGCAGAGTCAAAGCTCCCTGAGCACTGGGAGCTACAGTGGATCCAGGTGGAATTAAGGCTCCTTGGGTAGCACTTTGTGCAAGCCCTCCCAAAATAGCCATGATCTGGGCTATCTGGGTAGATTGAGCCTGCATACCCTTAGTTTGGATTTGAATAGTGGCGTCCAACATTTCCAAAGAGGGATTGCTCCCAGTAGAAGTCTGGGTTTGGACATTGGTGTTGGGTGTGAGGTTGTCTTCTCTTGAGACATCATCTCTTGCAGGAGACTGAATTCCTTTACGGGGGTTGGGCTCAATAGACATGGTTGCAAAGATCTGGAAAAGCTTAAAGGTGGGTTCACGTCGGGTTCACCAAATGTGTACAAGGAAATCCTGAGAGAAGATCCAAGTGTACACCTCTAATAGGGGATAAGAACAAGAAGAAGAAAGCACAGGGAGATGGAGGGTTGGCGTAGGGAAAGAGTAAGCTCTTGCTACTGCCTGAGAGAGAGACATTGATGATTAGACAGAGAGTCTAAAAGAAGTGCCATAGAAGGCTAACATTCCTAAATATAGTGGGGAAGTGACCGTTATGAGGGGTCAATGCGCCCATAAATGGCGGCTTAATGATAGCCTCGTAACAGCACGTTCGACCGTATATATAGGGCACGTTACACACTCATCCGCATAAGTAGGGGACCGTTATGAGATCGACCACATTTATGGGACACATAGGCATTAAATCTCTCAGACAGTTACTAAGGGTCGCGCGCGAGCGTTGTTGTTGCTCTCGCGCGACGTTCCTTACTCTAGCCTCCAAGCCACTAAGTCCCTACAACTCCCGTGTGGTTAGTATCGCGGGTGGCCCTGTCTCACAGCCCCCATGTGGATAAACTCGAATATAAGCATGTGATAAGGTGTATACGGAGCACCATTGGATGTGCTCGATGACTGCCACGTGGACGGTAGTTGATCTGCTCAGAATCCACTATCTACATTGCAAATATCATGACGTTTTAAGGATTATGCAAATAACGTGACGTTTTACTATATTGAACAAGGACTTAAATTATCAAATATTGCTCCCACTATTTTTTTCGGATTAATAGCCCTTACCATTAATGCGGAAAATATCATATATATATTCTCTGGTGGGTCCATGATCCATATTTCACTTCTTCTTGAGCTTGCTTTGGCAAGTCACCCAAGAATTAGTTATTTAGGTAGGAACACATTCCAATTGCATCATATGCAATTCTTGGTTCAATTTGGTGAATAAGTCGTTATTCTTTATTTATCCCATAGATAACACCTAATTGCATTGCCTCTAAGTTTGTCAATTTTTATTGAACTAACCTAGTTGCATCCAACCTCTTACTTCAATAATCACACATTACTTTCTTGTGTCGCTTCATCACATCACGGTGAATTAAATCGCCTTGCTTTGGCAAGCCAGAATTTAACAAACCTTGATCAGGATGGGTGTTTAAGTAAGAGAAGGCAAAATACAATATATCGTTTGAGGGATTTAATTGTCATTATTAATTGTTTTGTTGATCCTATGAACATGATCTACTTATTTGGATTGGGCAATCCCAAATAAAAGATCAACCTTGTTTATTATCATCTTCTTACGTTTTGCATGAATGAACCATACACCAAAATAAATAAGAAGACACTAAATAAATAAACAATAAATAAACATTGGCACGGATATGGCCTCTAAGACTAAGATATTCCCAAGCCAATGAGAATATCTATCAGCCCTAAGGTGACAAGCTCAAATCTCCATGTGCCTCCACCCTGACCGTGCGTCCTAGGCTTGCGAGTCCTCAAATCATCTTTGTGTTTCTTTGATTATTTGGTCTTCTTCTCCATGTCTTGGCTATCATATAACTATCTAATGATAGCTAGCATCTATACTAAATATATAGACCGTACAAGCAAAGGAGATGACGACACGCAAACCGTAAAACCGATTAATTACATTAATTACAATAAAACCAACTCAAACCACAAACCACAAAATAAACATCCACAACCTAGGCCATATTCATCCATCGTGCAATAAAGCACATAATACAGTTAAAATCCAATTTTAACGCGCTTGGTAAATTTCAGTTGAATTTGGATTTTCTAAGGTCGGAACAGTCCAAGGGCCCCACCAAGCATGTTGGCCGAACCCGAATGACTCCTGCTGTAAGGAAAACCCAATAAACCGGTCAAAGCAACCAAACCGAACCGAAATACTTGGTTTTGGATGGTCTTTTTGGATGTTTGATTTACCAATGGTTCAATTTTTCACAAATCGGTCTATTTGGTTTTGTTTTTGGTTTGTAAAAATATCACACTGCACCAAACTGAACCGAACCGATATGTGCTTAACGTACTCTTGCTACAATGTATATTGCATAAAATATTATTAAACATCTAGAAAAGAGAAACACGAGTAGATATATTCAATTAAAATGATTACATTAATCTTAATCTTCTCCGTTTCTCTCATGTTTCATCATATTTTATCTCTAAAATGATATTTGTGCATATTATTTAAGTCAATTTAATTTATTTTTCACTTCAAACTCGAAATCGTTGACAAAGTAGTATTATAACATCCATTCGACAATTTTTACGCAAACCGACTGCACTGAATCGAACCAAATCGATGTTTTTCGGTTTGGTTAGGTTCCGTTCATCATTTCAAATGGTTTCGTTTGGTTACGAAATTAGTAAACCGATGTATTCTGTTCGGTTTACGGTTTTAGGAAATATCACACCAAACTGAACCGCTGACACCCCTACCAAGGAGCATCCAAGCCGGCCTAACTGATCGGACCAAGCCCGCTCGGTCAAACCGGCGGCTTGGCTTGGCGTGCAAGGAACGGGGGGAGGGGGGTGGGGGGGGGATAGGGTCCAACCGTAGGGTTGTTTCCAACTCTCCTTCCTCCTTTCCTTGTGTGCTTATTTCCAATTGATGAGAAAAAAATCATTTTCCCCAATTGTGCCCAAACCCTAGCTTTTCAAAACCCAAAAAACTCACAACAATTTGCCAAATTTTATACGATATGTAAAATGGGCACAATCTCTATTGAATCATATTCAATTTGCATCATATGCTTAACTTTAGTTTTTCATCTGAAAATATAAAAACAGTGAAAAACTGATAAACGGTAACACATAAAATCATGTTATGCGCTACAACCTGTGGCTCTGATACCAATGTAAGGTTTTGATGCAGGAAACACAGCTGAATAACATTAAATCAATCCTTCTCAAAGCCCTCCACGGATCGCATGCAAGCTTCTTATAACATTATAAAATTAGAAATTGTGTACCTTAGTTTGT
The DNA here is from genome assembly GCA_023055425.1 of Linanthus parryae. NCBI lineage: Eukaryota > Viridiplantae > Streptophyta > Magnoliopsida > Ericales > Polemoniaceae > Linanthus > Linanthus parryae. The sequence goes on along the minus strand of JALGPY010000002.1, from coordinate 93,968,392 downwards.
GTGATCACTACGAAGAATTGTGTCTTCGTGTCTACGAGTATCCACACCTTGGATTAGTAGCTATAATCCTTCTCCATGTGTAGTGATAGCAACAGAAGAAGGAGGGAAGAGATCACGCAAAATGGAGCAGCGGAGCCGCGCTAATAAGTGGCCGACGATACCTGGGGGTGGACGGGGTTGGGGCTTCGGCCTCAACTCTTGTCTCTCTCCTTGCTTTGTTATGTTCTCACACTAATGACTTGTGTTGGAAAAATAATAAGCTAAGATTCCTTTATATAGTTAATAACTCCTTATTGACTACATATTGGCTCCAATTCTAATCTTGTCCATACACAGATTTGTTCACATTGCAAATTAGTCCTACTAACTTTGCTTGTGGTTGCGTTTAGATCCTTTTGATTAGTTAGTCCTACTAATTAATGTCCATATCCAGTTTAATCCATATGGTGTTTGACTCCTTAGGTTTCTACTTAGTTTGTAGTAACTTTTACTAACATAGAGCGGTGTCTAGCAACACATCTATGTCACTTCTCTAATAGAAATAGTAAGTGATCCGAAAAACCATGTGCCAATGTAACCGTGTTCCATCTATCCCTTTGTCTCCATATCCGGATTGGACACGAGACATAACTGTCACACTCAAATATCCAATCTATAGTTTCTCAATCCTAAGAATAGGCTTATCCATGCAAATAACATCAATATTTCATGTTGATTTATCTGAATCTGTCCAGACATTCCATAAGCACTACCCCCTCGAGTGGCCATGAATATTTACTCCCATTATGTGGGAGGGACAAGTCCTCACTACGTCACTACCATCTCTCAGCTTTCTTTATATCATGCCTGATTAATATCTTTATAATTACCCAGTTACGGTGTAATGTTGATAATATCCAAACATGATATTTCACAACTATAGTATCTAGTGACTTCAAGTCTATATATTATAACGCCATTGTCACTACGAGAAGCACTTGTGACATTGACATAATCTAATGTGGCCTTCTCGTGGTGGGTCAATCCACTATGCCATTACTCATAATGCATACCCATGTGTTAGACTTGATATCTCCATTTCAATGTTTCTAGATACTAGTCTATAGTAATCGTCCTATTAATAAATATAATGAACTAGGGATATTTAAGAAAATAAAATTTATATTCTAAAGACTTCATTCATATTAACATATCTCCATATCGATAAAAAAAATGAATAGTAAGCCCATATAAAAGTCTTTCCAAATTAATTCCCTCTAGGGCACAATTCCAACATGTATATCTGAAGGACATTACAGTAGGAATAACTACATGATCAATACTCTAGATGGGGGGGTTGAATTGAGTACGACAACTTCTTTTATCCGTACCACAGGATAAAAAAGCTTAAGCCTTGAAGGTGCTAGTAGTAATCCACAAGGAGTACTATATACCACACATATCATCCCCAATATCTCGATGTAGGACAGGATGTTACTGATAAATCTCATATAGAGTAACTCTTGGACGTTTCTTACCATTGGTTCTGACCCTGTTGAATTTATTTTGCCTGTTTTTAGTCAGTTTTTGGCTTGGTACAGGAGAGAGAACGCTGAGCTTACCAAGTCTATATTTGAGTAATTCCGTGCACAATTTCGTTCATTTGGATATGATCGCGGGTACTTGATGTGTTGTGCAGAAAAAAATTATCAGAAATGAATGGAAGAGGCTCGGGAACGGAGGAGAGTGCCAAGGAGTCCAAGGTGAAAAATTCAAAAGAACCTGGTTGCGTTCTGACGCAGCAATCCTGCGTTCAAATGCAGGATCCCAGAAGTAGCAGAAGAAAAGAGGAAATGGCTAAAAGACTAAGGGAATTTGAACTCAAATGCAGTCATCTTGCGTTCAAACGCATGAAGGTCCACCACTGCTGAAAGTTAACTCAGGCAAAAGTCAACCAGAAGACCGGGAGAGCTGCGTCCAGACCCAAAGTGTCTGCGTTCATACGTAGCGTGCGTTCATACGCAGCCCCTCTGCGCTCAAATGCAGGGAAGAAGAAGTCAACTGAGGTCAAAGTCAACGTTAAACAGCGCGTGCATTCAAACACAGAAGAGGTGCGTTCTGCGTTTAGGCGCAGCTAGCCTGTGTTCAGACGCAGGATATGACTTCCAGAATCTTCTCAATGCGGTCTAGACAGGGGCATAACAGGCATTTCAGGCATCAATTTTGGAAACTGTGGCAGTATAAATAAGAGGCATCCCAGGCAATCGAATCATCAAATCATCAAGTCAGCGCTGGAGAATTGGAGCAGAGCACGAGCACAAAGCAGTCTACGTTTCAGCATAAACTCGTTTGATCTATCTTCTCTTTATTTTATGAAAATTTTCTTTTCAATAGTGTATGCTAGCTAAACTCTTTACCCAGGTTCTCGATGAACCTAGGGTTTATGAATTCAACAACTTAGTGGTTTTGATAATCAGATTCATGACTGGTTTAGTCTTAATACAGTAGAGGTTTGTTTATTATCATGTCTTCGGTTCTTATTTTTATGAATGAATGTCCCTATCACCCAGGAGTGCTACAAATAGGATCTGGTGCGCGAGAGAGGCCAGTGAGAGTTAGGAAGAGAAGACATGATTCAGTTCCCTTCCTTGATGGACCAAGATTTGAAGAGAAACAGAGGCTAGCCTGAAAAGCATTAGACTAACTGCTAGACGCTTAGTGGGATACTGAGAGGAGAACCTGTAACCCTAGCAGACTTAGAACAAACCTGCAGATCTAGGTGGACCGAGAGGACCCAAAAATCTGCAGGGGAGTGACAGGTGCATGAGAACGAGAGGAGATTGTACTACTGGTATGTGGCATAAACAAAACCGCAGTGTGTTTATGAAGTCAAGATAAACTGAATTCATTAGTTTCAAACTTAGAAAATATTCTCATAAAATTATACCAAAAAAATACTTGCTTTTATTACTGTTTTTATTTACTATAATTTAGTTAGTAATCACAATCCCAACCACTCCTCCTTCTTACACCTTTGTTCTGATTACTAAAAGTAAAATCTGCTCTATTCTCGTGCGTTCGATATCTGAGTTGCAAATACGCTACTATATATTACTTGATGGTATACTTACGAAAAGAGCACGCCTAGATTTACGTGTCAATTTTTTGGTGCTGTTGCGGGGGAACAGTAAGAGTTTTCCTTAGAAGTCATAGTTAGTTTCAAAGTTTTTTCTTTCATTTTTATTTTTTATTTTTTTCTTATCTCACTGCTCTTGAACTCTGATTTTTAGGACATTCTAGTGTATGCCCAGATTGCCTTGCGAACTGGTACCACCACTCGAAGATCCCGAAAAACTTTTCAGAGAGCAAAACCGCAGCCACCGAAAAGCCAGGATGTCTGTACACGTAGAAGATGAGCCACAACAGCCGGAGACTCGCACCCCATCCCTGATGGCTCGTTACATTGACGATCTGATCGCATCAGGCTTTGCTGCTCGGAACAACCAGAGGACGTACAACAGATCTAGGAGAGCTTTGGTGGAAAATTTTGAAGTCCCTACTCGAGGGCACAAGCCAGCAATCGTAGTGCCTCCAATCACTGCGGAGAACTTTGATCTGAAATCATCCACCATTTAAACTTCCTAGACTCAATGTCCGTTCAATGGAAGAGCTGATGAAGACCCGAATAACTTTATAGGGAAGTTCGAGGATTACTGCAACAAGATCAAGTACAGGGGAGTTGAATCAGACACGCTCAAGCTGATCTTGTTCCCTTACTGCCTGTGTGGCAAAATTCTACCCTGCCTCTCGAGTTATCAAACTACAGATTGAGATCTTATCTTTCAAACAGAAGATGGGAGAGATGGTGGTAGACGCATCTGACAGGTTCATGAGACTGGTGAAAAGATGCCCTAATCACGGTTTCGGGGACCCCCAAATCCTACAAGTATTCTACCATGCTCTAGATAGGGAGAATGCAGACACGATTGACAGAGAAGCCGGAGGAAATTTTCTTTACTATGTGGACAAAGATGGAGCCTATGAGTTGATGAAGCAACTAGAAAAACATGACACTCGTCTGTTTGAGGGCCGTAGGCTCACAACATTGGTTGAACCAGTGGCTGACGACATGATTGGTAATCTGACCAAAGCAGTCACAGACGTGGTTCAGAAGGTATACTCAGAAAAGAAGACTAAAACAGCAAAACCAGATCTGGACGCAACCATTGAAGAGCTCAGAACTGAAGGTGACAACTACGTGCAGCAGTAGTGGGATCCGTGTCGGTACAGACCGGGAACATGGGACCATCCCGGTTTCCAGTACGGGAACGCTAACGCAGCAATTTACGCACCAGGATTTCAGCATAAGCCATAGGCACATTAGCCTGCACCAGCACAACCAGTCCAGGCAGGACTATCTACACAGCAGTTTGAGAGCTACATGAGTAAACTCAATGATTGGTTTGCAAACATAGAGTCTGAGTTTGCACATATGGACTCTGGTTGAACCAGTGGCATGACCACAACAAAAACAACAATACGCACCCTGGAATTGCAAGTTGGTCAGTTGGCACATCAGCAAGCAAAAATAACACCAGGTAGCTTACCATCAAATACAGTGAACAATCCACGTGCTTAGATCAATTCCATCACCACTCGGAGTGGAATAGCACTATAGGATCCACCGTATCCCAGTCATGCACGTGCAGAAAAGTCGAAGAATATCAAACACGAAGTTTTTGACAAGGAAGACAACCCAACCGTCATTCCCCATCCAAAGGTCCCGGTCGGAAAGGATGCAGTGCAAACTAAGAAGGATGAACCAGAAACGGTGCCTGCCTCCAAATAGGTACCATATCCTTTGAAGATACAAAACAAGGATGATAGCAAAGACTACGCCATATTTCTCGAAGTATTCAAACAACTTCATATCAACATACCGCTTGTTGAGGCGTTAGCTAAGATGCCCACTTATGCTAATTCCTCAAAGATATTCTATATGGAAAGAGGCGGATGAGTGATTTCGAAACAGTAAATCTGAAAGAAGGAGCGAGCAGTTGTGTGAAAAATGGGCTACCAATGAAGGAGAAGGACCCTGGCAGTTTTGTGATCCCGGTAACCCTGGGTTGTGCTTACACAGGAAAGGCCCTGCGTGACCTAGTGGCCAGCATCAATCTGATGCCACTGACAATCTTCAAAAGTTTGGGGGTAGGTGACCCTAAGCCCACCATAATTATGCTTTAGATGGCTAACAGATCCATAAAACCAGCATATGGAGTCTTTGAAGATATTCTGGTGAAAGTTGGAGACTTGATTTTTCCATCCGATTTTCTGATTCTGGATATGGAGGCAGGGGAGGTTCCGCTAATTCTGGGTAGACCTTTCCTGATCACTGTAGAAGCCATCATATACTGAAAAAGTGGAGAGCTGTCCATGCAAATCAATGAAGATAAAGTGAAATCCAATGTTTTCAAATCCCTCCAGCTTCCAGATTACTACGGTCATGAAAACTGCTTTACAGTGGAAGTAATTGATAAGGACATGGAAAACGAAGAGATGGATGAACTTTGGGAAGATGATGACAGTTTTTATGAAAAGGACGAGGTGGAACCCCAGGATGAGCAGGCCATGAAAACTGAAGACTAGACTGTAGGGTTTTGTAACGGATTACGCAGCGGAATAAACAAATAAATATTCGCACAAGAATCTCAAAGGATCACAGGACTAGACATCATAAAAATAGTAAAGGATTTAGTATCAAATACCTTGTTTGTCACCATTGATGACTTTAAATGTGAAATAGTGTTCACATCTCTACGGATAGTCCACGCCTAGGATCAAGTCTAGAGTCCTTCCATGTCTTGTGCTAGCAATTGATGGAAGGAGGAAGAAGAAGATCACGTGAAGAAAATCAAGAGAAGGCTGCGCCTCTCTTTGGTGGCCAACTGGTATGGGCGGCACTAGGGGGGTTCGGTCCTCTAGTGTTTACTCTCTCTTACTCAATTTAGGATATGAGAATTAGTGAGAAAATAAGCTAGGAGTGCTCTTTATATAGTCCAACAACTCCTTTTTAACTACATATTGGCCCCTCTCCTAATCATGTCTATACATGGATTAGTGCATCTTGCAAATTAGTCCTAATCATGTCTATACATGAATTAGTCCACCTTGAAAATTATTCCTACTAAGTTTGCAAGTGGTTGCGTATTGAGGATTCTATTTAATTAAAATTAATTCCCAAGTCTAGTTGAATCCATATGGCGTGTGACCCATAGGTTTCTACTTAATTGGTAGTAACAATTACTAACTTGGAGCGGTGTCTAGCAACACATCAATGCCACCCAACTAATAAAAATAGTCGTTACTTTGACAAATCTTGTGCAAGTATTGTCTCATCCCTTTGTCTCTATATTCGGATCGGGAATAGTCTTATCCATGCAGCTAACATCAATATCCCATATTGATTTATCTGAGTCTGGACAGACATTCTATAAGCACCATCCCTCGAGTGGCCGGGGATATTTTCTCCCATTATGTGGGAGGGATAAATTATATCTACATCACTACCATCTCTAAGCTTGCTTCCTATTGTGTCTGATAAGTGACTTTATTGCTACCCAATCACGGTGTAGCGTTTAACGACATCAAAACACAATATTCAACAACTAGAGGATCTAGTGACTTCAAGTCTAAGGATGATAATACCGTTTTCACTACGAAAAGCACTTGTGACTTTACATAACTTGTATGTAGCCTTCTCGTTGTGGGTCAATCCAGCATGCCATTACTCCTAATGTATATACATATGTTAGACTTGATATCCTTATGTCAATCTACCCACATACTAGTCTTGATGCAATACAGTCGTCCTATTAACTGTAGTACTTGACTAGGGATATTTAAGAATATACCATTTATATTCCAGGGACTTCATTCATGTTAACATATCTCCATATCGATAACATAATGAATGGTAAGTACATATAAATGTCACAAGAAATAGATTGCCTCTTGGTCCTATTTCCAACAGTCTCCCCCTTGCACTAGAGTCAATCTTGTGCATCATATGCCTATTGATCTAGCGCGGTCCTCACGCCTCCGATACGCAAGGTAAGAAATACATATGCCGGTACATTGCATATGTTCACATATCCTCTATCGACAATCGAATGAGATAGAATCTTCTGAATATGTGCATCTGGTGCAGTAATATACTCAGTCCTCTATGTTAGAATCAGTGACTAAATCTTTCCTGAAACCTTTCCAGCTCGCAGTCTCTCCCATTAAGGCAAACACACAAGACTTAACTATAATATGAATTCATCTTCATCAGATTGGAAGTTCAATCACTGTAACCCCTCGTAGTAAACTCTTCCTATCCTCCATTTATCAAGAATTCATCCTTCAGTTCTTCTCAAGTACTTAACGATATTCTTGACAATTATCCAGTGACTCTCACCCGGATTTGGCTAGTATCATTGTGTCATACTATATGACACGTCTTGCCTAATACATAACTGTTGGGTTTTAACGTAGGTAACGCAGCGGATTAAAAAAAACTTAATTCCTACTCAAACCCACCAAGGATCACAGGAAGACACATTCATAACATGATGAGGGACATAGATGATGTGTACCTTTTGGTTCGGGAGATCACACGAAGAATATTGTCCTCGTCTCTACGGTTGATTCACGTCTAGAGGTGAGATCTAGATTCTTCCTTCTCCTAGTTCTAGCTTGGACCGGAGGAAGAGGTAAGAACGAATCAAGCAACGAAGAACCAAAGAGAGGTTCGACCTCTCTCTTGGTGGCCGACGGGTAGGGGACGGCTAGGGGGTTCGGCCTCCTAGCTTGTCTCTTGCTCTCTCTTTTGCTTTCTCTTCCACTCACTTATGTTATGAGCATTAGTTATGGGAAGGAAGCTAGAGCATCCTTTATATAGTCCAACAACTCCTTGTTAACTACATAAAGACCCTTCCTAGTTCTACATGAACTTGGATTAGTCCCTTCCTTGCATATTAGTCCTACTAAGTTTGCAAGGTGTTGCAAAGTGATCCTTCTCATTAATTAATCATATTCTTAATCCCAAATCTAGTTCAAATTTATTTAATGTGTGACCCCATAGGTTTCTACTTAGTTGGTAGTAACTAATTACTAACATGGAGCCGTGTCTAGCATCACATCAATGCAACCCAACCAATAGAAATAAGTCAGTGATCCCGAAAAACCTTTGTTACCAATATCGCATATTGCACTATCCCTTTGTATCCATATTCGGATCGGTCACGAGACATAAGTAGTCACACTTGTATATCCAATCCATAGTTCCTCGATCCTGGGAATATGCTTATGCAAGCTGATAACATCAGTATCTCCATATTGATTTATCTGAGTCTGGCCCCTCGAGTGGTCATGGATATTTGCTCCCATTATGTGGGAGGTACAAATCCTCTCTACATCACGACGATCTCTAAGCTTGCTTCCTATCATGCCCGATAGCTATCTTTATAGTCACCCAGATACTGGGTAACGTTTGATAACATCAAAGCATGATATTTCACAACTAGAGTATCTAGTGCCTTCGAGTCTAAGGATTGCAATTATATTATAACTACGAGAAGCGATTGTGACTTTAACATAATCTAATGTATCCTTCTCGTGGTGGGTCAATCCAGCATGCCATTACTCCTAATGCATACCCATGTGTTAGACTTGATATCTCCATATCAATCTACACACATACTAGTCTATACTCGATCGTCCTGTTAATCAATATAATGGAATATGGATATTTAAGATAAACAACACATTGTATCTAAGAACTTCATTATATTAAATATCGCAATAAAGAATAAATGAATATTCTAGCCAAAACATTGTTCATACTAAATATAGATTGCCTCTAGGGCACCTATTCCAACAGTCTCCCACTTGCACTATATCCATTCTGGTGCATCTCGTATGCCTATATATCTCGAGTGCCCTTCATGCTTTCGTTGCGTAAGTGGTTTTGTGAGCGGATCTGAAATATTATCATCCGTTGGAATCTTGCACATCTTCACATCTCCTCGATCGATCAGCTTACGAATAAGATGGAATCTCCTAAGTACATGCTTTGATTTCTGGCGTGATCTTGGTTCCTTGGCTTGTGCGATTGCTCCGGAGTTGTCACAGTACAAATCTATGGGATCCACGATGCTAGGAACCACACCGAGATCAGTGATAAACTTCTTTATCCAAACTGCCTCTTTTGCTTCTTCTGCAGCAGCAATGTACTCAGCTTCTGTTGTAGAATCAGCGTCCCTTGCTTGGAACTTTTCCAGCTCACAACGCCTCCATTCAGGCAAAACACGTATCCAGACTGCGATCTATAGTCATCTTTGTCGTTTTGGAAGCTTGCATCAGTGTAACCAATTAAACTTAGCTCTTCCTTACCTCCGAATATCAAGAACGCATCCTTAGTTCTTCTCAAGTACTTTAGGATGTTCTTGAAAGCAATCCAGTGACTCTCACCCGGATTGGACTGATATCTGCTCACCATACTCAACGCGTATGGTACGTCTGGTCTAGTACACAAAATGGCGTACATGATGGATCCTATGGACAAAGCATAGGGTATCCTACTCATGCGATCCTTCTTAATCTCATTGGAGGGACAATCATTCTTAGAAAGAGTGAATCCATGCGACATGGGCAAGTATCCCTTCTTGGAATCTTGCATGTTGAACCTCTTCAACGCCTTGTCTTTATATGTACTTTTAATTAAGCCGAGCAACTTACTAGATCTATCCCTATCGATATTTATACCGAGTATATAGGCTGCATCTCCTAAGTCCTTCATTGCGAAACACTTTCCTAGCCAATCTTTAACATATTGCAAAGTAGGAATGTCATTTTCAATGATTAGTATGTCATCCATATACAAGACCAGAAACACTATAGATCTCCCACTAACCTTCTTGTAGACACAGGTCTCATCTTCGTTCTTGATGAAGCCAAACTCTTTGACCGCGTCATCAAAATGTCGATTCAAACTCCTAGAAGATTGCTTTAATCCATAAATGGATATTTGCATCTTATAGACTTTATTGGCATCTTCTGGATCCTTAAAACCCTCCGATTGTGTCATATACACATCCTTGAGGAGGTTCCAATAAATGACCGCTATTTTGACATCCATTTTCCAAATCTCGTAGTCATAGTATGCTGCAATAGCAAGTTTGATTCGAATGGATTTAGTCATGGCGACTGGTGAAAAGGTCTCATCATAGTCAATACCATGAATCTGTCTATACCCTTCAGCCACCAATCACCCCTTGCAGGAAACTACCTTGCCATCCATGTTGGTCTTCTTCTTGAAGACCCATTTTCACCCTATGGGACGAGCCCCTTCAGGTGGTTCCACCAAAGTCCATACTTTGTTGGTGTACATGGAATCCATTTCCGATCTCATGGCTTCTAGCCACTTATTAGAGTCCGGGCATTTCATGGCCTCCTCGTAGGTTGCAGGCTCATCATCCATGAGTGGTACGTCATCGGGCTCAGTCACGAGAAGTCCGTACCTCTCTGGCTCATGACGCACCCTTCCTGACCTACGTGGTTCCTGTGTTACCTGAACAGGTTCGTCCACAACAACTTGCGGTTCCTGCTCATGTTCCATCATCGGTTCAGTGATTTGTGGTTCTTGAATTTCTTCAAGTTCTACAGTCCTCCCACTTTCTTCTTTACAGACAAACTCTATTTCTAGAAACACGTCGGTATGAGCTACAAACACTTTGTTCTCGGTAGGATTGTATAAATAATATCCTTTTGTTTCCTTAGGATATCCCAAAAATGTACACTTATCCGCCTTGGGCCCGAGCTTGTCTGTTTGTAAACGCCTTACATAGACATCGTTGCCCCAAATCTCCATAAAAGACATTATGGGACGCTCCCCAGTCCATATCTCATATGGTGTCTTCATGACTGATTTGGATGGAACACGGTTAATCGTAAAAGTTTCCGTCACTAGAGCATATCCCCAAAATGATATCGGAAGATCCATTTGAGACATCATAGATCGCACCATATCCAATATTGTGCAATTCCTCCTCTCGGACACGCCATTCCACTGTGGCGTTCCGTGTGGAGTGAGATGGGATACTATCCCACACTCTCTAAGATATTCATCAAACTCTTCGCTCAAGTATTCTCCTCCACGATCCGATCATAGAGCCTTAATACTTTTACCAAGTTGCTCTCCACTTCATTCTTGAATTCTTTGAACAATTAAAAGGATTCGGATTTGGCCTTCATAAGGTATACAAATCCATATCTACTGAAGTCATTAGTAAACGTAATGAAGTAGGTGTAACAACCTCTGGCAGGCGTGGTGAACGGCCCACATACATCGGTATGTATGAGTGCCAGTAACTCACTAGTCCTCTCACCTTTCTTATTGAAAGGAGACTTTGTCATTTTTCCTAATAAACAAGATTCGCATGTCTCATATGATTCCAAATCAAATGAGTCTAGAAGTCCATCCTTATGGAGTCTAGATATGGGTTTCTCATTTATATGGCCTAAACGACAGTGCCATTGATTTGTACGATTTAAATCGTCAGTGTTAATCCTCTTAGTGTTTATGTTATAGATTGGACTATTTAGATAAATGATATGCAATCCATTAGACAAATGTGCACTAAAATAGTGCATACTATCAAAATAAATGGAGCAACACTTGTCCTTTATTGAAATAGAAAAACCCTTCTCGTCCAAACAAGAAATAAAAATAATGTTTCTGCTCATAGCAGGCACATAAAAGCAATTTTCTAATTCTAAAATAAGTCCAGAAGGCAAAGATAGCTCATAAACTCCTACAGCTAATGCAGCAACTCTTGCTCCATTCCTGACGCGCATATCTATCTCCCCTTTAGCCAATCTTCTACTTCTTTTCAAATCCTTCACATTTCGACAAATGTGAGAAACACATCCAGTATCCAATACCCAAGATGAAGAAATAGAAATATTAACGTCTATAACATAAATACCTGGTGGTGGTGGAATCACTATTCCAAACTTCTTATCCTCCAGATATTTAGGGAAATTCCTCCTCCAGTGACCCGGCTGGCTACAGTAGTGACATTAACCTTTAGCCACTCCCCCACTTGGCTTTAGAGTTTCCTTGGATTTTGCAACTTTCTTTCGCTTTCCTTTGGAAGTAGAGGCAACTCCTTTTACCTTCCTCTTATGCACCATCATTATGGCTTTTCCCTTGCCTTTGTTGATGCTCTGTTCCGCTGTCTTCAGCATGTTCAGCAAGTCTGGCAGAGTCTTACTGATCTCGCTCCTGTTATAGTTCATGATGAACTGATTGCAACTGTCAGGAAACGATTGCAAGACAATATCAGTAGCCAAAACTTGGCTAAGTGGGAATCCCATTCTCTCAAGGTTCTCTATGTACCCGATCATTCGGAGTACATGAGGCCCTACTGGATTCCCTTCTGCAAGACTACTCTCTAACAATGCTTAGGACACCTCATATCGCTCATGCCTAGCCTGTTCCTGAAACAATTGTTTCAAGTGTATGACCATATCATAGGCCTCCATGTTCTCGTGCTGCTTCTGAAGCTCAGCAGTCATGGTGCAGAGCATGAGACAAGTCACGTCATTAGAATCATCAATATGCTTCTGACGTGCCCTTACATTTGCTAGAACATACTCATCTTAGGGTGGGGCTGGAATTGGAGTGTCCAAGACGTACAACTTATTTTCTTTCTTAAGGACAATCCTTAAGTTTCTATACCAGTCAAGAAAATTTGTTCCAGACAGTTTGTCCTTCTCAGGGACAGATCGCAGGGATGAAGTCGATGCGTTGTTGTTTGCCATTTGGAATTCTACAAAATGAGAAATGTGCAATTTTAGTATTTTTGAACAATTTAACTATATTCAATAATGGCTAGATTATTAAATATAGCTCCCACTATTTTTCTCGGATTAATAGCCCTCACAATTAATGCGGAAAATATCATGTATATTTTCTTGTAGGTCCAAGATCCCTTTTTCACCTCTTCTTTATCCTTTAGATAACACCTAATTGCCATGCCTCTAGACTCATCAATTCAATTGATTCTTACCCAGTTGCGTCCAACCTTTTGCTTTAACATACACACATTACTAGCTTGGGTCGTCCGCAACACATCATGGTGAATTAAATCGCCTTGCTTTGGCAAGCCCGACTTTAATAGACCCTGATCATGAAGGGTGTTTAGGCTAGAGAGGCGAAATGCAATATTCTATTTGAGGGATTTAATAGTCATTATTCGTTTGGTTGATCCAATCAACATGATCTACTTATTTGGATTGAGCAACCCACAACAAAAGACCATCTTTGTTTCTTATTATCTTGTTAATATTTTGCTAGTATCGCCATACACACAAAAATAAATAACAAGACATAAATAATAAACATCCACAAAAGAAAAATAATGTGACATGGATATGGCCCCTAGACTAAGATATTATCATGCCAATGATAATATCTATTTGCCCTAAAGTGACAAGCTCATCTCCATGTGCTCCACCATAGTCGCGCGCCTAGGGTAGGGAGTCTTCATCGTCTTTTGTGTCTTCTTGGTTCTCCGGTCTTCTTCTCCATGCTCTTGGCTATCATCTAAATATTTCTAATTATAGCCTAACATCTAGAATAAATAAATAAATAAAGCCTCAGATGTTGAGGATAAAAATGACTCGCAATCCGTAAAACCTAATTAATTATTACATTAATTTGATCAGCTCGCAGGCCGTAAACCAAACCACAACAAACACAAAACATCCACAATCTAGGCCATATCCATCCACCATGCAACAAAGCACATAATACAGTTAAAACCAATTTTTAACGCGCTTGTTTAATATTAGTTGAATTGGGTAATTAGGGTTACAACGGTCCAAGGGGTCCAACCTAAGCGTAGGCCGAACTCCAAAGGACCAACTCCCGCCACATAGGTCCGGCCCTAGGCCGACAGCCCCTTGTGACCCGCGACCTTTCTTAGCGCGCAAGCAAGAGGGGCGGACAGCTAGGGTTTTGGCCCTAGTCTCCTTCCCTTCCTTCCTTGTTGCCCAAGCATGGTTGTTTCCATATGAATGTTTCCATCTAATTGTTTCCATAATTGAAAAACTCATTTTCCAACTATGTGCCCAAGAACCATAATTTTTAAGAACCCAATTATTCACATCCTATGTGATTAAACTCACCAATTAAAAAATCCAATGTTAAATTAGATCTTGGTTATATTGAATCAAATTCAATTTGCATATATTATGCCAATTAATTTCAGTTTTTGCGTAATATAAATATAACGGTGTATAAACTGAGATCGTAACACATAAAATCATGTTATGCACTACGACATGTGGCTATGATACCACTGTTGGGTTTTGACGTAGGTAAAGCAGCGAAATAACAAAAATTTAAATCCTACTCAAAGCCCACCAAGGATCATAGGAAGATACATTCATAGCATGATGAGGGACATAGAAGATGTGTACCTTTTGGTTCGGGAGATCACATGAAGAATATTGTCCTAGTCTTTACGGTTGATCCACGTCTAGAGGTGAGATCTATATTCTCCCTTCTCCTAGTGTTAGCTTGGACCGGAGGAAGAAGGAAGAACGAATCAAGCAGCGAAGAACCAAAGAGAGGTTCGGCCTCTCTTGGTGGCCGACGGGTAGGGGACGGCTAGAGGGTTCAGCCTCCTAGCTTGTCTCTTGCTCTCTCTTTTGATTTCTCTCCCACTCACTTATGTTATGAGAATTAGTTGTAGGAAGGAAGCTAGAGCTTCCTTTATATAGTCCAACAACTCCTTGTCAACTACATAAAGGTCCTTCCTAGTTCTACATGAACTTGGATTAGTCCCTTCCTTGCATATTAGTCCTACTAAGTTTGAAAGGTGTTGCAAAGTGATCCTTCTCATTAATTAATCATATTATTAATCCCAAATCTAGTTCAAATTTATTTAACGTGTGAACCCATAGGTTTCTACTTAGTTGGTAGTAACTAATTACTAACATGGAGCCGTGTCTAGCATCACATCCATGCAACCCAACCAATAGAAATAAGTCAGTGATCCCGAAAAACCTTTGTGACCAATATCGCATATTGCACTATCCCTTTGTATCCATATCCGGATTGGACACGAGACATAAGTAGTCACACTCGTATATCCAATCCATAGTTCCTCGAACCTGGGAATATGCTTATGCAAGCAGATAACATCAATATCTCCATATTGATTAATCTGATTCTGGCTAGACATTCAATAAGCACCATTCCTCGAGTGGCTGTGCATATTAGCTCCCATTATGTGGGAGGGGAAAATCGTCTCTACATCACTACGATCTCTAAGCTTGCTTCCTATCATGCCCGATAGCTATCTTTATATTCACCCAGTTACGGTGTAACGTTTGATAACATCTGAAAGTGTGTAATGTAGACTAAATACAGGACCTAAATACTCTAGAAGAGGGGTGGGGGTTGAATAGAGTATGAAAACTTTTTGCAAAACTTAAAGTTTAACAGAAAGACTTTGTGTGAAACTCAAATCTCAAGGCCTTGAGATTTTAGTAAACTGTCTGAAACTTACAAAGGCAAAATAGTAAGCTTCAAGGCCTTGAACTGTGAACAATTCTAAACAGCTTTTGATCCCTAGTTTGATTTGAGTTGTGTGCAGCAGATAATAATCAAACTGTAAAGTAAAGAACACAAAGCAATTTACAAAGTTCAGTCCCAATGGACCTAATCTATGCCTGAGGGATCTTATCCCACCAGGATTGGGCAAACACTTCTTATTACTCACACAGAAACAACCCTAGATCTTCAAGCCTAAGTGATTTCCCTTACACCTATACAGCTTGTGGTTCCAAACCTATCTAGTTCCAGCTACTAACTGTTGAGCTAACAAGAACCTCTTTTTGTTCACTTGAACAACCAACCACTAGGTTAAGTGAGGTTTAAGATAATCTAAAGATACACAGATAGAAGTACAAGTGAAGAACACAGTATGAAGATAAGCTGTTGAAGCCTGGAAGTGTTCTTCTGAAAATTGGATTGATTTGATCTTCAGAAATCTGGAATGAAGCTTGAATGATTGTGTGTTTGAATGAATGATCTCCCACGATTTTGTCACACCTCTTGGAGTATTCTTCAAGCCTCTCTCCTCTTCAAAATTCAAACCAGTCTCTTTTATCCACAGCTGCAACTGATTGAGAGATTTTAGGATCTCAGTTCCTACAAATCCTCCTTCTGTTTTCAACTTAAATTCAAACAGCTTCAAGTGGATATCCGTTCGAGTTTGTTGAGATTGCTCCTGCACGTTTAATAACCCTGCAACAGCATTGAAACACAGCAACAACAAAATCCAGAAAGATAATAGTGCTATGACTCTTTGGTTATACAGTTTCTGATAAAACTGTTTAACAGACTTAGAACAATAACATGTATATCTTCTAAAACATATAAATCATGAAAAACAAGTTTAAGACACTTAGAAGTGAGTAAATAATCACAATACTAAGAATCACAACCTGCAAGAAAGAATCAACTAAGTTCTGTAAAAACTGTCAGCAGCTCAAGGCACATCTCAAGGCCTTGGAGCTCTGAACCTGCTTCACAGAATTTCAAAGTTAAACCCAGATAACTTTGATTCTTCCTGTTCTGATCATCTGCAATTGTGTTAGATACATTAATAGTATAATCCATAAGTATCTACAGTAAACCACTGATTTGTATAATCAGATATCCAATCTCCAACACAGAATTGTTAGAACATATAGCATAATAGAATAACTCAAGGCTTTGAAGTTCAGTCAATATCTCAAGGCCTTGAGATAACTGAAATGCTTTGCTGCTTATGTCTTGGTCTTTTGTCTTTCATCACTCAAAACAAATACCAACCAAAACATATTCAGGGATCTTGACTCAACAATCTCCCCCTTGATGAAAGACAAAACCTACAGTTTTGTATAGATCTTCCTGCCACTCATATTCAACAATTAGATAACAACAATTTGCAGATATAATAACCAGTAAGAATAAAAATTACAAATTACCACAGAAATATAAATACACAACTGATTAAACCACAAAAAAACTAGGCATTCTTATTCTTATTATTATTCAAAACACTGCAAACACAGAAGAACCCACATAAATTCTTCCCCTTTTTGACTTTCATAAAATAAGGTCGAAGAAATGATGGATCATTACTCAGAGTCTGAAAATAAGCTTAAAACAACAAAAAAAACTTAGCTAAAAATTCAAGTCGTTGAGAACAGAAAAGATAGAAGAGAAAGAGATAGAGGGTCAAGGCTTTGGCAATATCTGATCTTCACTTCTTCTTTGATGTCTGGCCTTTCTCTGAGCATTCTCCAATTTCTTCTGCACTTGCAGCATCTTCTGCAGACTGATTACCTTCTTGTTCAGCTTCCACTTCCGCAACCACTTCTTGGATTATCTCATCCACTTTCTTCTTAGCTTGTACTGAATCCACCTCTGTAGCTGCATCAACACCTGTGTCTTCACCAGCATCTTCTTCATCAGTTTTTTCATACAAATCTTTTGAAGTTAACACCACTGGAATTGGCTTCTTCTTTTTCTTCAGAAAATCTCCCAGCTTCTCTTCTGAATCCACACTGGTGTCATGACTAGTAGCAGAAGGTATCTTCCCCAGATTCAAGCCCTTGATGACAACATCCAGCTTCCCATTCATAACATTCATCAAGCCCTTGAACTGGTTGAATTCACTTGACAGGTCAAATAACCTTTTTCTGAGATCTTCAATCTCAACCTGCTGATCTTCTAACTTCTCAACCAGCAGTGAGTAATCCTCATTGGCTTGTCCTTTCCCAGATGTAGTCCCCTTAGGCTTCACAAACTCCTTCTCAGCAAGTTCCTCCTTTGACAAATCAGAATAAAATTTCCAATGCCCTTTCCCAGTCTGAACTACTCCAATCCTCTAAAGTGCAGTCTCATCTATCAACCCAAAACCTCCAGTAATCTTTTCTTCTCCCTTCACAGGTACATCAAAATATTCAAAGAAAAGAGGTAACAGGTTGGCATATGGAAGAGGATGGTTTCTAGTCCTGGTTGCACAATAAATCATATGCTCCATAACAACTGTTGGAAAATCTATCTCAAACCCTTGAGATATCAGATACATCAAAATCAGAACCTTATCAGTTACCAACTCCCTTGAGTTCTCCCTAGGAACTACACTCCTCATCAGAATTGTGAACAAGATTTTGGCTTCACATTTGAGCACAGAGTGTGTCAACTGCTTTGGACCAGATGGAACACCTTCAATAAAGAACATCTCCTTTGCCTTATCCAGACACTCCTTCCTATCAGGATAATCTCCAACATTGTATTTTCGAGGAATGCCCAAGACTTTGACAAAAGTCCTATGATCTAACCTCAAATCCACACCAGCCACTTTTGAAGTTAATACCATTCTATCATCACCTTCAGAAACCAAGTTCAGATAAAATAACCTAGTTAACCTATGATAAGCCTTTGAACTAGGATTTAAAACCTTCCAAACACTAGTTTCTCTTAACTTTCTCATACAGTCTATGTCCAATTTATCCAATAATTCATCAGAAATCATGCTACATAAAGCTACCTTAGATGAAGCATACCCTTGCATCCAAACAGTTCTAACCTCAGAACTAACAAACCACTCTGTAGGAAGTACATTCTTACCTTGATATCCTTTCTTAGTTGCAGCAGCAACTTTCTTAACCTTAGTTTTCTCTGAGGGTTTGGTCTTTTCTTGAGGTTCTTCAGTTGGTTTCTTCTGGATTTCCTGAGTTGATTTCCCTTTTTCCTCTTCACCAGTATTTTTCTTTTCTCACCCTTTCTCTTCTCTCACCTAGGTTGATCACCACCCCGAGTCTCTTGTTGTGGATCAACACTTGAGCCTTCATCTCCCTTCTCTGTTCTGGACTTCTTTGCAGGAGGGGTATACTCATGCAAACTTTGAGTGTTTTCTGAATCTGAATCAGAAATCACTATCTTCTCCTTCTTATTTGCTCTCTTCTTGGATCTGCCAGATGGCTTTCCCTGTTGCTGAATTCTGGCTGATTTGTGCTCCATTTTAGGCTTTAGGGTTTTGAGAAGAGAATGTGATTGATAGGAATTGAGAGAGAGAGAGAGAGTAGAGTCGCAGAAAATTAAAAGAGAATGAGAAGAAAAAGCCCTGACTTTCAGCTTAAGTAGGTTGAAAAGGATGAGTCATAAATGGACTCTGCAATATCAACATGAAAAAATAGGATCTTGAAAAATCTTTT
The DNA here is from genome assembly GCA_023055425.1 of Linanthus parryae. Lineage (NCBI taxonomy): Eukaryota > Viridiplantae > Streptophyta > Magnoliopsida > Ericales > Polemoniaceae > Linanthus > Linanthus parryae. The sequence goes on along the minus strand of JALGPY010000002.1, from coordinate 93,949,087 downwards.
TGGGATATTTTAGAAAATTCTCTGAGTAATTCAAATATTATACAGGTATCTAAAAAGATAAGATATAATATTTGATGATCCATTTAAAAAAAATACAGATATTATCAAGACCTGGAGAACAATCTCAAGGCCTTGAGATTTTCTGCAGTTTGAGAAACTTTAAAGCTTTGAGTTATACTTTCAAGGCTTCATAAAATATAATCTCAAGGCTTTGAGATTCCAGCACATAAACACATATAAGTACTAATACTCCCCCTAAACCAATGCATCCTTGTTTAACATCCCCAATTCAAGCCTTAGAGATGAAAACCTATCATCTGGCAAAGGTTTAGTGAAAATATCAGCAATCTGCATTGAAGTAGAGATAAAGTTTAAAACAACATCACCTTGTTCTGCATGATCTCCAAGGAAATGATGTCTCACATCTATGTGCTTTGTCCTTGAGTGCTGAACTGGATTCTTAGAGATTGAAATAGCACTTGTGTTGTCACAATGAATAGGCACATTTCTGAAGTTATAGCCAAGATCTCTTAGATGCTGAGAAATCCATAACACTTGTGAAAAGCAAGCACCAGCTGCAATGTATTAAGCTTCTGCAGTTGATAATGCTACAAAAATTTTCTTTTTGGAATGCCAACTGATCAATGAAGATCCAAGAAATTGACAGCATCCAGAAGTACTTTTCCTGTCTACTTTATATCCTGCAAAATATGCATCTGAATAGCCACTCAACATAAAATTAGATCTTCTTGGATACCAAAGCCCTAAGTCTCTGGTTCCATTCAAATATCTAAAAATTCTCTTAACTGCAGTTAAATGACTTTCCTTAGGATTTGCTTGAAATCTAGAACACATACAGACACTAAACATAATATCAGGTCTGCTAGCAGTTAAATACAATAGTGATCCACTCATACCTCTGTATTCCTTCTGATTCACACTCTTACCAGTTTAATCTTTGTCTAAGGAGAGTGATGAACTCACAGGGGTCTTAAGCACCTTGGAATGTGACATATTGTACTTATTCAATAAGTCCTTGGTATATTTTTCTTGATGCACAAAAATTCATTTCTTCAATTGTAATATATGAAGTCCAAGAAAGAAATTCAGTTCACCCATTAGGCTCATCTCAAACTCCCTGCACATCAGACTAGAAAACTCTTTTGAAAGAGCATCATTTGTAGCACCAAATAATATATCATCTACATAAATCTCAAATACTAACAGATCACTTTGATAGTGTTTAATGAAAAGAGTTTTGTCAACTAAGCCTCTTTTAAAATTGTCTTCAAGTAGAAATTTTGAAAGTCTGTCATACCAAGCCCTTGGAGCTTGTTTTAAACCATAAAGAGCTTTATCCAGTTTATAAACATGATCAGGAAAATTTTCATCTTCAAAACCAGGAGGTTGTGCTACAAAAACATCTTCTTGTAAATATCCATTCAGAAAAGCACATTTAACATCCATTTGATCAAGCTTTATGTGATTGTGAGATGCAAATGCAAGAAGTATTCTAATAGCTTCTAACCTGGCAACAGGAGCAAAAGTCTCCTCATAATCTATACCTTCTTCCTGATTATATCCTTGAGCTACCAGTCTGGCTTTATTTCTTACCACTTTGCCATTCTCATCAAGTTTGTTTCTGAATACCCATCTGGTTCCAATAACTGATTTCTCTTTAGGTCAGGGGACCAGATTCCAAACCTTGTTTCTTTCAAACTCATTCAGCTCACTCTGCATTGAAATGATCCATTCTGCATCTTCTAAAGCTTCCTTGGTAATCTTAGGCTCAATCAAAGATACAAATGCACTAAAAGCACACAAGTTCTTTAACTGTCCTCTTGTCTGAGTTCCAGTTGATGGATCTGATATAATGTTGTCAGCTGGATGGTCTGCAAGGTACTTAAACTTGTTTCTTGGTACCCAGGAGTATTCTCCTTCAAGGCTTTGAGTCCTTGAAACAGTAGAGGGAGCTTCATAGAAAGTTTCAGCTTCTGCCTCAAGGCTTTGAGATTTTGGTTCAGCAGGAGGTTCAAGGCCTTGAGATTCTGCTGATTGATTCTGTACATTAGATTTGCCTTTGTCTTCTTTCACAGCATCATCATCTGATTCATGCTTTTTCAAATCTAGATCTGCAAAACTTTCACTCAGAGAATCCTTAGTACTTTCATCAAAAATTACATGAATGCTCTCTTCCACAATCTTGGTTTTTCTATTAAAACTCTATAAGCTTTCCTACTTTGAGAATATCCAAGAAATACACCTTCATCACTTCTAGCATCAAACATACCAAGATTGTCTCTACCATTATTATGCACAAAACAGATACAACCAAAGGGTTTGAAATAAGAAACAGTAGGCTTTCTACCTTTAAACAGTTCATAGGGGGTCTTTTTCAAAATAGGTCTAATCAAGCATCTATTCAGCACATAATTGGCAGTGTTAACAGCTTCTGCCCATAAAAACTTTGGCAAATTACTTTCAAGAAGCATGGTTCTGGACATATCCTCAAGTGTCCTATTTTTCCTTTCAACTACTCCATTTTGCTATGGAGTTCTAGGTGCAGAAAAGTTGTGTGAAATGCCATGCTTTGCACAAAACAAATCAAAGTCAAGTTGATCAAACTCCCTACCATGATCACTTCTAATGGATGCAACAGGTAAATTTTTCAAAGTTTGAAGCTCTTTGCATAGTCTAGAAAATTCAGATAAAGCTTCAGTTTTGTCTCTAATAAACATCACCCAAGTAAATCTAGAATAATCATCAATTATAACAAGCATATACCTCTTACCTTTTGGAGTCTGAACTCTCATCGGACCACACAAATCCATATGAAGCAATTCTAAGGGTCTAGAAGTACTTACAAAGTTCTTTGGCTTGAATGAACTTTTGGTCTGTTTACCTTGTACACATGCCTTGCAAACTTCATCATCAGAAAATTTATGTGATGGTAAACCTCTTACCAGGTCTTTTGAGATGAGTTTATTCAAAGTATGTATACTAATATGCCCAAGCTTTTTGTGACAAAGCTTTGAATCTTCCTTCAAGTCCTTGAGGCATTTTAGCTTGTCACCTGTAACACTGTTAGTATTCATAGCATATAGATTATATGATCTAGGAGCAGTAAGTATGCAATCACCAGATTTCTCATCTTGCACCACACATTTCTCATTGTCAAATATATCTTTATAACCTTTATCACATAACTGAGAGATACTAAGCAAATTACACTTAAGTCGATCTACCAGATAAACATTAGATATAGAATTTGTAGAGCCATTACCAATACTACCTATACCAATGATATTGCACTTTGCTTTGTCACCAAGTGTGATTGTTCCTCCAGATTTTTTTTTAAGTTCAGTAAAGATAGACCTCTTTCCACTCATATGTCTAGAACATCCACTGTCTAAAATCCATTTCTGATCTTTCAAGGCCTTGGTGACATCCTGCAAAAACAAATCATTGCCTCAACAGGCTGTTAGACCAAGTGCAGAACTTTGAGTCATACTCAGAATCAGCCATATTTGGTGGCCTAATTCCTTTTGGAACCCAAATCTGCCTAACATGTCCCTTAAGCTAATAAGGATAAGTATTCCTCATAATGTGAGGTTCTGATCTTCTGAAGGGACAAGTTAATCTGACATGACCAATTTTTCCACAGTAATGACATTTTGGAGAATGTCTGATACCTGATTTGACAAAAGTAGTTTGGCCTTTCTTTGGAAAATTTGGATTATAGCCGATCCCACTTTTATGCATTGATTTCAGACTTCCTCCAAGAATGAGATTCAGATTATGTTCTGAGCCTGTAAACCTAGCTAGGACCTTCTTGGATTCTTGAAGTTTCTCAGTCAAAGAGCAGATCTGTTGTTCTAAATTCTCAAAATGAGTCTTTAGATCAACATATCTTTCAGTTAAAAGAGTGTTTTGATCAACAACCTCTTTTATATGTGCCTTCAAGACTTTGAACCTGCTTTCCAAGGCCTTGAAGTCTTTTTCCAGCTTTGTCTTAGAAACTTCAACAGTTTTGTTTGAAAACACTAGGTCCAGGTTTTCTTTTACCTGCTCATGAATCTTAATCTTTAAAGCAGAAATCTCATTTCTATAACTTTCCTCATTTAAAAACATACTTTTGAGAATTTCAGGAAGTACATCAGAAGGACTAGCAAGTAAATTTTTTACCATGTCTTTAATATGTCTGTCTGATGAGTTTTCCTCATCATGCTTTGACATGAATCATAGGTTTCCTTGCTCTTCTTCTGTGTCTGAGTCACTTGATGAATCAGAATCACTCCAAGAAGCCATCATGGCTTTCTTCCTTTTGTTGTCACTATCTTTCTTCTGAAAGTTCCTGTTCTTCTTCTTTTGTGGACAGTCCCTTACTAAATGATCTGCATCACCACACTCAAAACAATTCATTACTTTAGTTTTATGTGACTGTGATGAAGATTTACCTTTGTAATCCTTGCTGCCTGAGGGTCTTGATCTCTCTCTGTTGTAATCCCTGTTACCAGAGTTTGTTTTCTTTTTGAGAATCCTGGCCAAGGCCTTGGATATCAATGCTAAAGCTTCTTCATCATCAGGTTCATCCTCAGTCTCAAGGCTTTGAGACTTTTCACTGTCTTTTGCCTTAAGTGCTAGGTGCCTGATATTTTCACTCAAATCACCTTCCACATCCTTCATAGAAATTTCATGAGTGAGCAGCTTTCCTTGTAGATCAGCTAGCTGAAGAAGACTCAAGTCCTGAGCTTCCTCAATGGCTGTTGTCTTTGGCTCCCACTTGGCTTTTGGCAAACTTCTCAGAATCTTTCTGACCTTCTCTTCATTTGAGAACTTCTTTCCCAATGACTCCAGATTGTTCACCACATCAGTGAATCTTTTGAACATTTACTTGATGGTCTCATCTGAATTCATCTTGAACAACTCATATTGCCTCAGAAGTATGTTGATTTTTGTCTGCTTAACCTGGCTGGTTCCTTCATATGTCACCACCAGTTTATCCCATACTTCTTTGGCACTCTTGTAGTTTGACACTCTGTTGAACTCATCTGCATTTAAAGCACAGTATAACAGATTCATAGCCTTGTAATTTTTGATACCTTTTCCAGTTCAGTGACTGAAATATTTTCCTCAGACTTGATACATCTGACTCCATCAATTGTAGTGTAGTACTCATGAGGACCATTCTGAACTATTGACCATAGTTCCATGTCTTGATCTATGATGAACATATTCATCAATGCCTTCCAGTGCATGAATTTATCACCACAGAACAATGGAGGTCTGTTGGCTGCCCTTCCTTGTGAGAATCCACCATATCCTACATTACTCATAGTCACCAGATTGTGAGATCTAAAAACAGTGACACAAGCTATGATACCAATTGAAAATTGTGTACTGTAAACTAAATACAGGACCTAAATACTCTAGAAGGGGGGGGGGGGTTGAATAGAGTATGAAAACTTTTTGCAAAACTTAAAGTTTAACAGAAAAACTTTGTGTGAAACTCAAATCTCAAGGCCTTGAGATTTTAGTAAACTGTATGAAACTTACAAAGGCAAAATAGTAAGCTTCAAGGCCTTGAACCGTGAACAATTCTAAACAGCTTTTGAACCCAAGTTTGATTTGAGTTGTGTGCAGGAGATAATAATCAAACTGTAAAGTAAAGAACACAAAGCAATTTAAAGAGTTCAGTCCCAATGGACCTAATCTCTGTCTGACGGATCTAATCCCACCAGGATTGGGCAAACACTTCTTATTACTCACACAGAAGCAGCCCTAGATCTTCAAGCCTAAGTGATTTCCCTTACACCTATACAGCTTGTGGTTTCAAACCTATCTAGTTCTAGCTACTGACTGTTGAGCTAACAAGAACCTCTTTTTGTTCACTTGAAGAACCAACCACTAGGTTAAGTGAGGTTTAAGATAATCTAAAGATACACAGATAGAAGTAAAAGTGAAGAACAGAGTATGAAGATAAGTTGTTGAAGCCTGGAAGTGTTCTTCTGAAAACTGGATTGATTTGATCTTCAGAAATCTGGAATGAAGCTTGAATGATTGTGCGTTTAAATGAATGATCTCCCACGATTTTGTCACACCTCTTGGAGTATTCTGCAAGCCTCTCTCCTCTTCAAAATTCAAACCAGTCTCTTTTATCCACAGCTGCAACTGATTGAGAGATTTTAGGATCTCAGTTCCTACAAATCCTCCTTCTGTTTTTAACTTAAATTCAAACAGCTTCAAGTGGATATCCGTTGGAGTTTGTTGAGATTGCTCCTGCACGTTTAATAACCCTGCAACAGCATTGAAACACAGCAACAACAAAATCCAGAAAGATAGCAGTGCTATGACTGTTTGGTTATACAGTTTCTGATAAAACTGTTTAACAGACTTAGAACAATAACCTGTATATCTTCTAAAACATATAAATCATGAAAAACAAGTTTAAGACACTTAGAAGTGAGTAAATAATCACAATACTAAGAATCACAACCTGCAAGAAAGAATCAACTAAGTTCTGTAAAAATTGTCAGCAGCTCAAGGCACATCTCAAGGCCTTGGAGCTCTGAACCTGCTTCACAGAATTTCAAAGTTAAACCCAGATAACTTTGATTCTTCCTGTTCTGATCATCTGCAATTGTGTTAGATATATAAATAGTAGAATCCATAAGTATCTACAGTAAACCACTGATTTGTATAATCAGATATCCAATCTGCAACACAGAATTGTTAGAACATATAGCAGAATAGAATAACTCAAGGCTTTGAAGTTCAGTCAATATCTCAAGGCCTTGAGATAACTGAAATGCTTTGCTGCTTATGTCTTGGTCTTTTGTCTTTCATCACTCAAAACAAATACCAACCAAAACACATTCAGTGATCTTGACTCAACAACATCAAAGCATGATATTTCACAACTAGAGTACCTAGTGACTTCAAGTCTAAGGATTGCAATTATATTAGCACTACGAGAAGCAATTGTGAATTTAACATAATCTAATGTATCCTTCTCGTGGTGGGTCAATCCAGCATGCCATTACTCCTAATGCATACCCATGTGTTAGACTTGATATCTCCATATCAATCTACACACAAACTGGTTAATATTCGATCGTCCTATTAATAAATATAATGGACTAGGGATATTTAAGATAAACAACACATTGTATTTAAGGACTTCATTATATTAAATATCACAATAAATAATAAATGAATATTCTAGCCAAAACATTATTCATACTAAATATAGATTGCCTCTAGGGAACCTATTCCAACAATAACATGTTGTATCTCCTGAATCTTATTCATACGGTCCTTCACAATCCAATTGGAAGGACAATTAGCCTTCGAAAGATTAATTCCATATGACATAGGTAGAATCCTTATTCTTTATATCATTTCAACATCTTTGCCAATATATGTACTTTGACTTAGGCTAAAAAAAATTCTTGATCTATCTCCATAGATCTTTATAGGTTATTTCGCCTAAGTATATAACAGATTGCAGAGTAGAGACATTATTCTCGATGATTAGTATGTCTCCACATACAAGATTAGAAATATAACTGTGGTCCCACTAACCTTCTTGTAAACACAAGCTTCATATTCTTTCTTTATGGAATCAAACCATTTGATTTCATCATTAATCGAAGATTCCAACTCCAAGAATTTGGACTCAATCTGTAGACAGATTGTTGCAAGCAAGATACGAATGGATTTAAGCATCACAATTGGGAAAAATATTTCGTCATAGTCTATACTAGAACTCACATGAAACTTTTCCCAAAATTGTTCCTTAAAAGTAATATCATTACCATCCATGTTAGTTTTCTCATAACCCATTTGCACCTAATGGGTCTTACCCTTTCAGATGGTTCCACCAAAGTCCATACTTTGTTGGTATACATGGATTCCATTTTGTATCCCATGGCTCAAGCCATCACTAAGAGTCTGGCCCACTTGTGGCCATCTCATAGGTTGTAGGCTCATCTCCATGAGCAAAACATCAACGTGCTATGATAAATCTATATTTCTCTAACCCCTTGACACATTTAACCTACGAGGTTCTTGTGTTACCTGAGTTGGATTCTCCACAACACCTTGTGATCCCGCTCATGTTCCATCAAAAGGATCAATGTTCTGTTGTGGTTCTTGAACTCCTTCAAGTTCTACTGTCCTCCAACTTTTTATTTTAGAGACAATCTTTATCTATAAACACAGTGGTTCGAGCAACAAAAAATTTGTTCTCAATTGGATTGTAGAGATAATATCATTTGTTTCCTTAAGATATTCCACATAGTACATTTATCCGACTTGGGTCCAAGTTTATCTGTAAACTGTTTACATAATCTTCATAACCCAAATTATTTATGAATGACATACTAGGACACTTCCTAATCCATATCTCATATGGTTTTTTTTATAATTGATTTAGATGGAACAAGGTTAAGGGTGAAATTTGTTGTAATTAGAACATGGCCCCTAAAAGTAAACTGGAAGTTTTGTTACACATCATGGATTGAACCGTGTCCAACAAGGTCTGATCTCTCCTCTTAGACATGCCATACCCACTTGGTGTTCTAGGTTGAGCGAGTTTGAATCATATCCAACACTCCCATAGATGCTTGTCAGACTCTAGGCTTAAGTATTCTCCTCCACGATCTAATAGTAGAGCCATGATACTTTTGCCAAGCTGGCTCTAGGGCATATTTCCAACACCTACAAGATCACACACCGCAAAGATTAAAATGTATATAGATATTAATTAGTAGGACAAATTAACAATTATATGGATCAAGGATCAAAAGGCAGCCTCATGCAAAGTTAGTTGGACTAAGTTGCAAAGTGGACTAATCTGTGTATTGACATGATTAGTATTGGGGCACGTTTTTAGATAGTAAGGAGTTAATATATATAAAATTGGAGTCATATATATATTATTTAACAAATTTTTCATTAAGTGAAATAACAGAGCAAGGAGAGAGCCAAGGAGTGGCTGAACCCCCCTACCCGACGACACAAGGAACTCGGCCGAACCCCTCGGCCACGTAGTCCCGTTTTGCATGATTTTTTGTTCCCTCCTTCAATGTTTCTAGAACAAAGGCGTGAAGGAGATCCTAGTTCCCAATCCCAAGGAGTGGATACCGTAGAGACGAGGACATCATTCCTCGTTTTGATCACACAAACTCACAATGTACACAATGTCTTCCCTTATCAAGTTATGATAGCTTAACATGCGATTCATGAGGGTCTTGATCAAGAATCTATTATTGTATTTCCGATGCGTATCCTGCATCAAAACCCTACAAGAAGTTGTAAGCCAAGTCCACTTGGTAAGCCAGCGGCGCATGTCCGGCAGTAAACTTGACATTTGATCGAAAACTGCCAACTCTTCTTTTGTTTGCAGAGATGTCAAAGGATACTGTGCTCCCATTGCATGAAGCTCCAAAAGTACCGACACATCCTCCAAAGTAGTTATGGCCTCATACTGCGCGAAATGAATAGTATGAGTTTTCCAACACCATATAGGAATCAAAGTGTTTAACATATCTTAGCATGCGGCCACCCCATAGCCCATCGTAGCATGCACAAATTGAAAGATCCATGCACTTTTCAACGTCTTCTAGTGGTGAGTCAAAGCTCAAACAACCCACTCCTCCATTAGATCTAGGACACTATAATATTCTTGAAAGTCGGTCTTGGAGTTGGGGTAATATTTTTCTTCAATCGCGAGTTTGTGGATCTAATCCACCTCTACGAGGTCCCAGACTCTACGTTCTGGTACTCCCCGAGTACATCTGGATCGTAATCAACACCGACATGAACAAGGTTATGCGGAGTTCGCATAATCGCTTGATAATAGTCGTATCCATTGAAGACCGGTTATTTTATTTACAAATGGTTTCTGACGGGAATTAAGTCTTCTTCTCTCCGGTGAGACACTTTAGCAGATACTTAACCAGAAAAGGGGATAAGAAGAACCAAAACCCAAAAAATATTATTTTGGGGAAGAAGATGAATCAAAAAACTAAATTTTGATTTTGGGGAAGAACCCTAAATTTTGAATTTGGGAAAATATAGTACTTGGTTTGAAGATTCGATCTTCGAAGTAGTTGGTGAACATGAAAATTGCAACTATTTTCTGGGTTTCCTTCGGTTTGACGAAAAAATCTCTCTCTCTCTCACCCAAATTAACTTTTTATCTATTCAATTGTGCTCAAAGAAATCATAGGCTGTAAAAAGTTTCTCTGTGAAATTTAGTTTGCTTAAATACTAATTGGGCAGTATCTTCGGATGAATCCCAAACAATTCTGAAGTGCCTTCTGATTGAAGCTCCGAATCCATGCAGCGCGTGTGCGAACCCTTCCACTCACAGTGGCAGGCCATGCCAATCTACGTCCTTTCTCAACCATTAGATTAGACAACCAAAAGTTGTGTGCACTAATGAGTCTTCACAACGCCGCCATAATTGCTAAGCCATTATTATCTACTAGTAGAGTGAGTCATCAGCTGACTCATCTTGACTAGGGTGCTTGAAGTTCAAACAAGGCTTCGCAAGCTTAGATGATGCACAAGGGAGCTAATGTAGATAGGCCAAAATGTGGTCCAAGTCCGTAGCCACTTGGACCTATCACCAGCCCGCAGCTGGCTACCCTAACGTGCGCCATGAGAACCAGACCACGCAATGTCAGCATATAGGAACCTGGAGGCAAGGTCCCCCCGCAGATTACAACTAGCACTAGGACCAGGGGATTAAGTGGTTCGGAAGCTGGAATAAGGCTTGTCGCATATGGTTGTTGTACCACCTGCTATCCTTGTGTGTCATAAAGGAGACTTGTTCAACCTCTATATCCAGAAATAATTTCACGAGATATCATCCATGATATCTCTCGCGGCTAACTTAATGTACTTAATGAGGGCGTAATTAACGCCCTAACTACCACACATTACCGATTCTACAGATTGTATATGAAGGAGGTTCATCCTCTTTATAGAGGTTAGAATAATCTTATATAATGTATAAAAGCAGCAAAGTAAGCGTCGCCATTTGTATTTTAAGAATTATTATAAATGGGACATTTGTTATCATACATGGCATTTTCACATAAGCAACCATTAGAAAATAGATATATACTCACATATTGCCTTGAGATTATGTTTTAATGCTTCATTTATATTTGTAACTCATGAGCAATTAGTTTTCATTTTAATGTTGTAATGGTAGTCAATTTTTCATAAAGTTCATTCCACAATCTCATTGTTGGATGCCAAAACGTGACCAACAATTTAATTTCATCGGTATAATATTTTAAATTGTTACTGTAAATTATATATTTTAGTATCACAACGATCTTGATAGAGAATACGGGTATGTGAGTTTAAAAAATGTTCTTCTTATACCCCAAAGCATGTAATTATTTTAATAATAAGTACTTAGGCGATAAATATTACAAGATGTTGTATTAGTTCCACATTTTGGTGACATGGGTGAACTCTCACATTCAAACTAAGTATCTATGAAAATAAATTCGTATCAAACTATATTCTCAAACAAGTTTATCTAATCCAATTAGTACTATTATCAATTTAAACAAATAAATATAATGACAGTACTAATTTTTTGAGATACGTGTATACGCGCTAATAAGTTCACAAAAAAATTCTCCAAAAAAATAGCTCTTAATTTTATGTCGCACAATTCTATTATTTTTTCTCACCAATGGAAACATTGAAAAGGAAGGTAACAATACATATTAATTCAGCACCTCGATTGCAATTTGTTGTGCGTTCTTTATAAGAGATTTATACTTTAAATTACTAAAACTCTGGAGTTAAATAGTTATTCTACTATGTTTGTCACCACATATTATATGGCAGGTTTGGCACAATAACCAATTAAATTGCAATGTTACAATCACGCTGATAGATTCTTATTAGAAATAATGGCAAAAGAAAATAATGTAAACAATTTGCGGTTTGTATCTTAACATTGACTTCTATATATTTACTTTTATCAGTGGCAATATACTTTTTAGTTTCACGTATATTATGATTCAAATCTCGAGGCCTGACTATGAATTGTTTTTCTTTTTATTACATATTTATGTTTGTTGAATATTAGTTTAATTGAAGAAAAAATTGATGGTTAATCATATGGAAAAAAAAAACATCCTTTAGAAGCAACTACAACAAAATAGAAGAATGCGCTCCTAAACATGACAATTTCATATTCTCCGTCTACGTTCACTCCTTAATATATTTATTTCAGAGATATACTGTTTTTGGAATTTAACATTAGAGGCAATAGTAGAAATCCATGTAATCATTCTCGTAAAAAATGCAATGCTGAAATGAAAATATTTGTTCACAACAATAAAAATTGTGATATGATCTTACACACCAAGAGAAACAAGGTCAACAAAATAATAAAATTACTTTTTGAAAATGTACATTAGCAAAATTTTCGAACATGGGTAAATAAAATTCTAGAAAGAACAAGTTGTCTCTCTCAAGTGATACACATTGCTTATTTTCAATCCTCCATCACCACCGATCTCCCTCTTTGTTTTCCATACGTTTAGATCACTAGTGTTGTACTAGCTTGCTACAAGAACACTTGATCATCATCCATGTCACACAATCCTGTCTACAACAACTCAGATGAACTCAGTATTGTAGACCTAACTGTGCAAAATTCGGTTATTGAACTCGGGAGCAACTCAGTAATCAATGCGATCGAAACGAGGGATCCATTCACCATTATGTTACATCACAACAGTGTATCTACTAACTCTTTAATTAGTTCCTTTTTCTAATTACATAATGACCCCAAATCTTCTCCTACCATGGTCTACATCACCCTTCACTATACACTCTCTGAAGCAGTACACTAATTACCACATTTATCACTTCCTTATTAGGTCAACCAGTTTAGTTTGTTTTTTTCTTAAGGTGGTTGGGTCTTACATTGTCAAAGACTGTTCGCTCGTTCTTTTAAATGGTTTTCGCTCGTTACTACATTTATCACTTCCTTAAGCGTCAAAAAGCGTCTTTGAAAGCCTTAACAACCTTGAGACCCATTTTAATAGCATACTACCTATGGACCGCTCTGTTGTCTGTTTGTAGAGGCTCAGTATTTGACAATCTTTCAGCTCTTCTCTTGGCTCAAAATTATCGTTGGCCTCTCCTGGAGCACTTCTGATCACTTTCTCCTTGCTCCAAACCATTGCTGTTTCTATCAATGTCGCAGTTTCCTATACAGTTGGGGGACGGCGGAAGTGGCGTCTGCAGGGTATGCGGATTGGTGCCCGAGGAGCAGGAGCTGCTCACCTGCAGCTGGTGCTTTAAGAGATGGCACAATTACTGTGTGTTTGTCGATCTAGACTCCGTATCCCTTGATTACCATTGGTACTGTCCCTCTTGCACGTGTTCGAATCCGGTTGAGGATAATCCCCTGGATGGTGCATCTAACGAACTCGTTGCTTCGATCCGTGCCATCCAGGAGGATCCCTCCCTTACAGATCAGGAGAAGGATTTACAGAGGCAGCAGCGGCTCGTATCTGCAGGTGGAAGCTCAAACCATGGGAACATGATAGAGGAAGAAACTGAATTGGTTGATATTCTAGGAAACAGTTTCAGCTGTTCCATCTGTATGGACGTGCTGGATCGCCCTGTGACGGTACAAAGCTTTTCCATTGGTGTTGATTTCAATTTATTTTACTTTATTACAAATTTGTTTTAAGGCTTTATCTAATCCAGTTTACATTCCTGGCCTCGTACAATCATAACCTTTTATTTTTCTGCTTTTCCTTTGTATATCTATACAAGCACAGGCATGCAGTTTTTTTTTTTTTTTTTTTTCTTTATATGAATCTTTGATAAGTGGATAAATTATTTAATATTAACCACATGTTGTTGGGAGGTTTTTTTCCAATGAAAGTTACATGCCAAGAAATGTAATGCTGCAATCGAAATCATAAGAATAAATTAGGTTTGTTTATGGTGCTAGGTTTCTTCAATTCTTTAGGGCAGCCTTGAATAACAACTATATCCGCTACCATGATCCGATTTTTCCCCTAAAATGATAACAAAATTGGCAAATATATGGATTTTTACCCACATTCCTTACCTTATCTATCTTTCCATTTATATGCATCCCCTGCTAACTTTCCCGCAACTAATTCAAAGCGACAAAATTAGTTAGATTGTACTTGTGTGTCGGACAAAATTAGTTAGATTGTACTTGTGTGTCGGACAAAGTTAGTTAGATTGTACTTGTGTGTCGTACCTAAGAGGTGAATTGGCGGCGCTGTTGTTGTTACATTCCCGTACCTCTTTAATTACAAATACATTACGCATGAACGTCACTTCAACTAATAACGACAACATATGCCCGTACTTGAATTAGGGAAGGTGAGTTTTCTTTTGGAATGTCCATATAACGGTTGATCTCACGTTTCGATTCAGTTATGATATTGGAAAACAACTTAATTCATTCTTATCGTATTAGGTCTGATTTGGTTGACAAATTTCTACCTTTTTTTCCTTTCTGTAGACACAATGTGGTCATAATTTCTGCTTGGAGTGCTTCCAAGAGTGGATTTCCCGAGAGAAGCAAACATGTGTAAACTGTCGTTCCGTCATTCCCCAAAAAATGGCAACAACCCCTCGCATAAACTTTGCACTTGTACATGAAATCCGAGCAGCCAAGAGGGCCAAGTCAAAGCACGACCAGGAAGTGAATCGTGTGCTTACGCAAGACCAAGTAAGAGAAGAATATAGTAGCATGAAAATTTTAGGGTCTATTCCACAAGGTCACTTTGGCCCTATCCTGCCGGAACACGATGCCTCGAGCGGCAGGGGTGTCCTTGTCGGAGATTGTTACCAGAATCGCCTTCAATGCAGGCAATGTGGCGTGCATGTCCCTAATGTTCGCAGAATTGCTGGCAAACAAAAACAAGGTGCACAGTCCTTGGTGCTCTGTGGAAATCATGATGATGACGAGGACCATGGAGAGTGGTTCCTCTACACCGGAAGGTTTGACTTCAATATATTTTATGAGCAACAGCCTGATTAAATTGTGCTCTTTATTTGTTTCATTTTGCAATCTTGTAAAAATTTACTTATTTTAGTACCATTTTTATGGCAGTGGAGGAGCGGCTATTTTTCGGAATACCTTAGGACAGTCACCCCATCAGCAATTCAAGCATTCAAACGAAGCTTTAAGATTGAGCTGCCAAATGGGATATCCAGTCCGCGTTGTTAGGTAACCATGGCAGTACAGATTCTCACTTTTATTCTCTCTTTGTAAAATGTTTTCTTGGAACCTTAAACTTTGCTACTATCAAACATTTATCCGTTTCATGTTGATGTTCAATAAATTTCATGAGGTTAGACTCTACCAATTGGTGTTGCATCAATTTTCCCTATATTGTAGCTTCAGGATTTTTTTTTATCTTATTTTGTTCTAGTCGGAACTTTCCTAATATGGTCCTGCTCACTTAGGACCTGCATAAGTAATCACTAGATTTCCTTACACTGATGTATTGCTGCTATTAATGCTTTGGATCACCTTAACTTGTCTGTGCACGACTTAACATTTACCACATACATTGTCTTCTCTTGATACTAGCGAGGCAAAACTCTAAGCATCTGAACCGATCATTTACTTATTCCTTTCAATGAGTTTGGTACTGTTAGACATATTGGACAAAATAGAGTCAAATTTGGATTTGCGATGTATATTGTGCTACTAACCGGTCCAGTAGTATGTTATTTAGGAAATCTTCATATCATGATTCGTACCAATGGCGTAACAAATGTGTGCCATTCTGTTTTATTAAACAGAGAAATAATATCACGTGTTGTCCTAAAAGTACTATTTTTTTCATTATACGGAAAATTTGAATGCTAACTATACCATATTTTCATTCGCCACTGGAACTTGTTGACAGATCCCACATGCAGAAAAATTCTCCCTATGCCCCCACCCAGGGGTTAAGATATGATGGAATCTATCGTGTTGAGAAATGCTGGCAAAAAGTAGGAAAACAGGTAAATTAAAATTCATGTCATACCAAAATCTAGCAACTGCATATTGTAATTTCATCCGACGTTGCTGATATATAGTTTTGTTTGACCAGGGCTTCAAGGTTTGCAGATACTTATTTGTGCGATGCGATAATGCTCCCGCACCTTGGACAAGGTTTTTTTCAATTAAAAGTAACATCTATCTCTGTTTGATGTACTTATTTTATGGTTAAGATTAGCCATTTTTATTTCAGCGACGGGAATGGAGACAGATTGAGAGCGATACCCGTCATTCCTGAACTACAAGTTGCAACGAATGTTTCAGAGAAGCCAGGAAGCCCATCATGGGATTATGATGTGAGTTTATACTTGAAAAAAAAACTTTCGTCTACTTTTTTTTCTCAAGTTCTGTGTCACACTGGAAGGGAATATTGCAGCAAGTTATGTTTGGATGTGTGTGTTTGATCATTCGTTGGCTGATGTTCATTGTGTTATTTACTCAAAATCAACATCTTTATGTTAATGGGCTGACCTATATTTTTCTCGAAAACAATCTTAGGTTGAAGAAGGATGTTGGAAGTGGCATAAGAAACCCCCAACTAGCAAACTTATGAGAAATATTCAGAAAGCAACACCTGGAGGGACACTGCTGAAGGGTCTGAACAGTCTTTATGCTTTTTCTCCACTTATTTCTATGTAATGTTTTCTAATGCCTTCTTTTGTACCCTTATTTCAGATGAAGACTCTGAAAAGAAAAATAAGCGACAAAAAGTTGGTGCTGATATAGGACTGACCACCAGTGCTACAAAGGGAAATGAAGAAGGCAATGAAGCAATGGATTTAGGATGCGGTCAGATGCTGCTCAGTTCCCATGGCTGAACTTCAAATGTATTTCATGTCTTGAGGGTTTTATCTCTACTTTTATTGAGTATTGGTTGTCTTTAAAACTGGTTGTCTTTTAAATTTACTATATGCTTGTTAACTTAGATCATCTTTGAAACTGACTGGATGCTATAATATTTTCTATTTAATCATTTGCGTCGGGGTAGCGCATGAGCAATTTTCGTATGTTTTGACATCACTAAAAATAGGGCTGTCTCTACCCATTTTGGGGCTTTAGCCGAGTTTTTTATTTAGGTCCCCGTTATTTATACTAGGCGATATCCCGCGCTAAATCGCGGGTTCAGAAAAAGAAATTGTTATTCAAATACAATGGCTTTCATTGAATTTCTTTGCGAATCATGGAAAGACAGGGCCGGCACTAACTTTTTAGTTGCCCTAAGCAAAAAACAAAATTGATGACCTTTACATTTATGGACTATGTCTCTACTCTTCGATAAATACTTATAGTGTTTCACTTGAACATTGAAAGTCTTTGTGCAGAGAAACAAGAGACTACTTTCTAGACAAGAACAACACCCACTCACCTAACAAATCCACATTCAGCCAGTTCTTTTCATCAAAATCCACTTTGAGTTACAGTAAAGCAATAGGTTATTGAATTGGATTGCGAAGGAGAAGCTACATTAGGTTGTTAAAACTCCTCAAATTGGTAAAAAACGAAAATCGAATTAATTAAACATCAACAATTGGGGTCGGATCCACTGTTGTACACGAATCTCCTGACTTTTCTCACCTATAGAACAATCAAAACTACTAAACTAATTTACGGGAAGTTATATTCAAACTCGAAAAATGAAAAGAATAAAAGTAGATTAGTAATTTATCAAAACTGAAAGAAGATTCAATCCATATACAATACGCACATAGATTCCCAAAATTCTTATACTTGGAAGAGGTCAACCATGATTGTTCGTTTGAAGACACGAAGGGATTCAAATTCGGTTTTGAAATAAGAACCTTGACTGAAAGAGGCTGATTTCTGATGGATTGAACTGTGAATTCATTGAAAAGGTATTTAACAAGAGAATCATAACAAAGTTGGAATTAATTATAGAGGAAGGATTTGCTATAGAAGAGGAATGTCGTGGAGAGAATTGAGGAGAATTTTGAGAGAGATATGACATAAAGAACTATTGATCTGTCACTAGGCGAAATTTCGTGGTTGACTAGAAGTCTGAGACATTGAGAACGGATATTCACATACAACTAATTAAACTTAAGTGAAATTACATAAATACCCCTGGTGTTTTTCAAAAATTGTGCCCTCACAATTTTTGGTGCCCTAAGCAAATACATCAATGGCCTAAGGCTTGAGCCTAGGGATGACAACGGGTCGGATCTGGATCGGATCAGGCCCTTCCCGATCTAGATCCGACCAGGAGAAATGGGATCCAGATCCGATCCAGATTCGTTCGGATCATCACCGGATTCAGATCAGATCGGATCGGGTTTTCACTCAGCTGATCCAAATCCGATCCGTAGATCCATATAGTATGTGGTCGGATCGTATTCGGATCGGATCCGCCTCGAGTTTGCAAAAAAAATAGAAAATATAAAAAATAAACACTATTTCATACGCTATGGCACGTTCGTAAGTTATGAAGCGTAAAAAACAAAAGAAATAGCTTTGTAGATAGGATTTACTATAATATTCTTCTTGTAAGTGTAAGTGGAGAGGTAATAGAGGTATATTTGTAAAGCACGCATATATGTCGGATCGGATCGGGTCGGAACCCGATGGATCTGCCCTCAAATCCAAATCCAAATCAAAATCCGTTCGGGTCTGAAATTCCGGATCCAAATCCAATCCATTTTCAATTGGATCGGATTCGGATCTGAACCATTCGGCTCAGATCACTCGGATCTCATATCGGATCGGACCATATTGCCATCCCGGCCTTGTGGAAAGACATAGTTTACCGACAAAATATATGTGATAAACTTGTTTGGTGATGTGTTTTTTTTATTTTTTATTTTTTCTTTACAGAGCTATGCTTTTTTATGTCCAAAGCAGGTTGTTAATGTGTTTGGTAATAGTTATTTCTCTGCTTTCTGTATAACAACTGATTTCCTACCGCAAATTTTGAGAAGCATGGAAAGGTTTGCTTTCTCGGAAATGTTTTTTGATATTTTTGTAAATTACTATTTTAACCATGTCATAACAAAAGAATCAACAAGTAACTATTGAATAGCAAAAAAACTCTACCATGTATGATATTTTCTTTTAGAAACTTACAACAATTCTTTTTATTGCGAAAATTACAAATCACAAAATGCAAATGAGAGGTGTGTCCACTACATGCTATATATAAAATTTCCAAAGATTCTTTATGTGAATTTCTACAGTAGCTTCCTCACAACACTTTCGACATTGCTGCTTTCTAAAACACCATAGCATCTTAAAACTGGCCCGCAAATAATATTTATGGCCTAAACAATATTTTATATCTGTGAAATATAAGTTGTTGGGGGCAGAAGTGAAATATATGTGAAGATTTGCTACCAAAAAATATATATATATACGTGAAAGATGAATTTTGATACATTTAAAAAATAGGTAAACTATCTAATAAGAGAATGACTATTGTGGAAGAAGTTCTAACAACCTCTATAATGTAATCAATGTTGACAGTTATCTAAATAAATTTATGTGGTAAAATATTAAAAATAAAAATTTATTGAATATCCCAGTTTGGGCAGTCCTTGATTTATGTTCCTAGCAATCTTTATTTTTTGTCGATGTGCTTTAAATCATGTTACGAAAAGAAACATCAAAAGTTCACTCTTCCTACACACAGTATTACATTTTCTTGAGAGTGATTTTTTTTTTGCACACTTGCACTTTTTGTTATGAGTGCTTGAATGATGCAAGCCACGTCATTCGCACCAATATCGATTTGCTATGAAGTATCGTCCACCCAACCCTTTTGATTTGTACCGTGTTAGTGGGATTCTATTTTAGTTTCAAGACCTATTAGTCATGCTTCGCTCCCGTAAATTTTATATGGACACACTGACAATAGTTGATTAATTAAAAGTCAATAATTTTAATATAAAGGAATGGATCTTAAGCTTCGCATATGAAGACATGCATTCATATACACAATATTTTGTCTTATAAATAATGAATCATTTCTCTAATTTTTCTTCATCATCGTTAATGTTTATGAGAACGTAGTGGCCTGGAGTAGATTTTAGTAGAAATATTTGCAATCTTCATTCTTAAGGTGGCTTTGCATATTAATGTTAATATCAGAACGTCGACGAAATGCGAGTAAAAAGTAAAAACCTGCAAAGGGTATGTTATAATATGTAGTATAAAAGTTTATAATACCATATATTTACCCATAAATCTCTTGAAATATGCATTGAGATAAGTAAATATTCATGGAGATTACATGAATATGTGGTGTTGTTAGTGACTATTATGACTATGTCACGCATAGAGTGTTTAACTTTGACGTAATGACGTACCAAAAGGTTCAGTGATACTTGCAGGGAGAGAAACCAAAAGACCTCGTTTCTTATAGAATTATCACGACGTCGAAATTGTCGTTCCGAACAAGAGAAAAATCTCGCTAAAAATAAAATATTATATCAACATAGAAAATTTCTAGATTTCCACCACACCAATAAATACGCCATTTAACTCTTAATTTTTATAGATTTGAAGATTTTGAGAGAATATTGAAGCAACAACTACCACCGTCGCATTTCTAATGCATGAATTTTCCATGCTTACTCTGGAACATGATCTAGAAATTAAAAAAATATATAAAAAAAAATCTAGAAAAGTTAGCAATGTTTGCAATAGATTAACAATGAAATCTACAAATTAATTATACCGCTTAAAGTATAAATGTGTGAATATATATATGTATATACGATAGGTAGTGTGTTAGCCTACACTGACCATCAAAAAGACCATGATTGATACCTAGAATTGTTGATCTTTCAAGTGTATTTTATACTACTTACTCTCTTCTTTAATCCGGAGATCCGAAGGAAAATCAAGACTTTTTCTTTTGCCACTATACTAAATGCTAACTTGACTTTCAAAATCTTGTATATTTATGAATCGATCTATCAATATTTCAATTTCAAAGTAACTGTGTTCTAGTCCTATATTGTCTGCAAAGCCCTATCATGTTCTTGTGAGTCTTCTTATATACTTTGTATTCTCTTGCAGCTAAAAATGTACTATACAATTTTGATCTTTGTAAGAAATATTCAACTCCCTGATTAATGTGGCATGTGCCAATCAAATAACAAAATATATTTATAGAATGATCACTTATCGATATAAGTATCTAATTTCTCTATTAACTAATTCACCAAAAATATATAAGAGACAATCAATTACAACATTTACGTTGTCATATTATAATTTGGAGGAGATTCTAGTAATCATGTGTATTCCATATAATTAGGGATGGCAACGGGTCGGATCCGGATCGGATCAGGCCAGATCCGATCCAGATCCAACCAGGAGAAATGAGATCCAGATCTGATCCGAATCCGTTCGGATCATCCCCGGATTCGGATCAGATCGGATCGGGTCTCATTCAGCTGATCCAAATCCGATCCGTGGATCCATATAGTACATATTCGGATCGGATTCGGATCGAATCCGACTCGAGTTTGCAATAAAATAGAAAAAAACAATATAAAAAAGTAAACACTATTGCATACGCTAAGTCATGTTCGTAAGTTATGAAGCCTAAGAAATAAAAGAAATGGCTTTGTAGGTTGGAGTTACTATAGTATTTTTCTTGTAAATGTACGTGGTGAGGTAATAGGGGTATATTTGTAAAGCACACATATACGTCGGATCGGATCGGGTCGGAACCATGTGGATCTACCCTCGTATCCAAATCCAGATCCGAATCCGTTCGGATCTGTCTTTCCGGATCCAAATCCGATCCATTTTCAGTTGGATCGGATCTGGATCCGATCCATTCGGCTCGGATCGCTCGGATCTCAGATCGGATCATACCAAATTGCCATCCCTACATATAATTGCATACAAAGTGACAATAATTAGTAACCACGATATTGTTTATTCGATGCGTTATAGATTGAATATGAGCTAAAACATTAGTATTACACAACTTTTTTAATATGATAATATAATTTATTGAGGATTATAATAAATATGGGGATTGGATCTAATCAGTGGTGGAGCCAGAATTTGGGTAAAGGGGGGCACAAAAAAAAATGAAACTCGCGTACAAACGTTAAGAATATATATGCAATATACACCCAAAAATCCATTACATGAACATGTTATGAAGAGCAACACAAAGAGTGAATTTCAACTTGATTTTCAAGCATCTTAGAGATGGAATCATGCAATCAAGTCAACATGAAACTTATAGAGGTATATGCAAGGAGTACACAGCAGCAAACCTCTCCTCGAATGGTGAAATATAGAGAGAGATATCAGGATCGAAACAGGCAGCGAAATCTCACCAGAGAAACCCACAAAACCCGAGCCCAATTGTGTTTAAACGGATTTCTGGGTAACTTTTGAGTATCACACCGTGTTCTACTCTTCATGACGAACTCATAGAAGCAATAGGTATCTGAATTGATCAAAAAATAGGTGGTTTACCGTTTTCGGTGGTCATGGAGGAAAACCGACGGCTCTGTGTAGCGAGAACGGCGACAATTGCAGGGTCAGAAGCTCCAACTGGGTCCTTCCTGATCACGAGGTGACCAGGAGCGAGAAACCACTTCCCAAATTTACCAAATCGCAAGTAGGGGAGAGAATTTGAACCATGACGGTTTTAGGGTTCATACAAACGAATCGCGATTTATCCTTCGCTATTGACTCTTTCTGTAAATGGATTGAAGGCTTTTGCTTCCTCTTGATGCAGAGAGAATTCATCAGAAATAGTTTTGGAAGATGAGAAGATACGATTGTGGTGGCAGAGACGGTGGTAGTGGTTCATGTTTGCTTATCCTTCTCGTCTGTTATGTCTTCTTCATGAGCAGGAGTTTTTATTTATTGTATTTTTAGCATTAATGAAAAAATATTTTAAATTCTAATAACTACTATGTCATTTATGTAAATTTTGAAAAGTTAGAAGGGCTTCCGTGTATATAGGGGGTATTTTTTTAGTCTTAAAAAACGGTTCCAAAAAAAAGGTTATACCAAGATTCGAACATGGGGTACTAGCTGGACCATTAATATCTCAGTTAGGGGGGCATCTCTATATATTAAAGGGGGGCACACTTGAAAACAAAAATCGTAAAATTAGAGGTATTCTAGTGCCTCTGGGAAAGTAAGGGGGTGCCACCCCCTCCTCCCGTGCCCCCTAATGGTTCCGCCCCTGGATCTAATAGAAAATAGCAAAATATCTCAATTATAGGTTAGGGTTAACCTTGACCATTACAGTGTAATTACTATATTATTAAATTTGCATTAACAATAAATTAATTTTTTTTGGCAGGTAATTTTTATTTAAACTATTCATAATTTAATTCATTTGTATTGGGTTACAAATTGACTTCAAGTAATAGTCACATCACACTCCTATGAAAAGTTTTTGTTTAACATATTTAGATAGTAAATAATTTTCTTATATAGAAAATGAGTGAAAAGTTTTGAATACTATGTAAATGTGTAGGTTACCCTCTTATGAAGAACAACACATATACAGTGACGGATATTGTTTATAAGTTTAAGAATTTCACCTAAGAAAATTTGATAGTATAATAAACTATTCACATAAGTTGAAGTAATGACTATAACTCCCAAAATAAAATAAATAATTAGTGGTGGCTATTACTTGGGAAAGTTAACAAACTAATTGGTAACTACAAATGGAAGTTACATGATGATTCATTTGACATGTTGTATATTACTTTGATACGTTGGCACTTTAAATATATTTATTTGTTGAAAGTCCATGTAAGCATACACATGTCTACACCTAATTAAAAGTCAATAGACAAATGGCAATTCCGAATTTACTCTCGGCACTTTCTTTCTTTTATATTATATATAAATATATATTATGTCATAAGTGTTACCCATTCATAACACTGGAGAAGAAAATTTGTGATATTTAATTCGTAACTAGGCATACCCCGCCCAATGAAGGGGGCTAAACCTACCCTCCAATATATATTTTTTAAAACTTTTGAGGAAAGAATATTCTCTTGTTAGAAGATGATGAAATAAATAAATATCAAGAAAATAGGGGTTAAGAAAATGATAGTTAAAGAAGAATAAGGTTAGTTAGGTCAGTTTTCACTAGGTCAAATTTCTGCTCCGAGTAATTCGGAGAGAACCAGCGAGGGAACTGCGAAATAAAGAAACCCTCGGATGGCTATTGCGGAGATATTAAACTGGCGCCCTCCGACACTGCTACCGGGGGAGGAGGAGATCGAGGAATATAATGAAGAGTGTTGCAGAGAGGCGATCCCGCACATCGGGCCATGCTTATTCGGATCCTGCATGTTTCAAATAAGGTTCAACGTGTGGGCGATGAAGGAGTTGTTTCAAAATATTTGAAGGACGACAAGGATATCAGGATTCACGATGTTAGTGAAAACAGACTCGTCATTGAATTCCCGTCAGTTGAATTAAGGGATAGGGTGCTGACGGGAGGCCTGTGCATTTTCGACGGGAATCTTTTAATATAAAAACTTGGGTGGTAAGGGCTAGTACGGATGGAATTCTATTCGAGGATCTTAAGGTATGGGTTCAGGTGAGAAATCTCCCGTTTTTCTTAAAAACGGAAGATGATCTTTGCAAGGCAGTGAGGCGTATTGAAGAAGTGATTTCACTTGAACCAAAGGTTTTGGCTGGCGAATACGTTAGCGATACGCGTGCTAGGGTTAAGATCAAGCTGGGCAAATCTCTGCTTCAAGGTGGGTTCATCAAGGTGGTCGAGGACAAAGTTTTGCTTGACTACACTTATGAACGGATCCCTCATATTTGCGAGTGGTGTGGATGCTTAACTCAATACAATGAGTCATGTACCCAGAAAACGGAAGTGGAAAAAAGGTGGAAGATCTAGGATACGGACTGTGGATGACATATAGGCCACCACCAAGGAAGAGGAAATAACCGAAACAAGCTGGTAATTGTCCAAAGTCCCAAAATAATGCTACAGACGAATGGGGGGAACTGAAAGACAAGGAAGATAACCCATAGGAAACTAGCGAAGATGCAGTGTACGAGGAGGAGGACAGTACGCATGATTATGTGGTAATGGAGATAGAAGGGGATACTTGGGGTTCTACTGGGAAGTTAGTTGTTTTTAACAACACTTTAGGTGTTGAAGATAAAGTGCAGTGTACAAAAAGCCATGAAGTTGATAACAGGGGAAAGCAAATTCTTGATGAACAAAAGATGCTAATCAATAGTTAGAAAAAAAGGTATGTCAGACTACTTTCAGCCCCAACCCAAAAGCAAAACAGGATGATGCGGCAAATCGATAATCCAACGATAGTATGGGTAGGGGTAAAAGAATGGGATAAGGAAGAGGAACGGACAGAGGATCAGGATCGAACATTAAGACAATGGGTATGGAGTCTCAAGTCTCTCCAAAACAAGGCTTGAATAAGGAAGGAGAAGCATTAAAGATTCTCAATGCAACAATGGAGGCGGGTGGGTGCACCCATGCCAAGAATTACGCGTAACACCCCCATCCTAGAGTGCTGGAGAACTACGCTTCGATCCCCCAAACTCTCCGTATATGTCCTCCTCTAAGCACGGAAATGCTTGGCAAGGAGTCTAATCCTAATGGTTCTGTTACAAGACAGAATTAAAGAAACTGAAATTTATTAGGAAGTTATTACTATAGCTTGCATAAACTGATGGGATAACTTCTAACCGATGACCTACTTCCTGGTCTCCCGCGTACTCACCTGTCAAGTATAGAAGGTAGTGACGTCACGACATCAATTATAATTACAATTTTGGAAATGTGTAACATGTGCTTGTATAGTATATGACCTAGTAGCCCGACCCACAATAAGTAGTGAGGATAATGTTATACCAACAAGTCAAGTTATCTGTTAAACAGAGTTACTATGAATCCATATTCGTTTTCTCATACCTGTAACACCAATTAATCCATCAAACAAACTAGAACTTAAGTGTGCACACCCCCTACTGGATCACCAGTCCAGAGAGTAGTACAAGTTGGCTATCAGTTGTTTTGTAGTGTGTGTGTGTGTGGGGGGGGGAGATTTAGTGCATGAAACTTATAGGTTATTTGTGTCTTCTTCAATCGCGGAGCTGGTTGTAGTTTTACATTATGTTTGTATTGTAAGTAATTATTTTTGTTATTTTTCGATTATTGAATAGAATTAATTAGTTTCATATTATAAAAGTAATTTTTTTTTTAATTTTAAAAGAGCTCATGTAATATAAATTAATATAATTGGGTTTTAATATGTTTTCTTAAGAATTTAGCTAAATAGTGTTTTCGTACTGAGTAGTAATTTTTATGTGTCAATCTAATTTTTAATAGAAAATACATGAGTTTTATAAGTCGAAAATAATAATTTATTATTATTAGGTAAATTTCTAGACTATATAGTTTTTGTACTTAAGTTAATTTATTTTAGGAAAAGTTAAATAGTGTTGGAGGTAACTAAAAGTTAATTTCTTTAGTAAACATGAAACATTTATAATTTTAAATATTATTCTTCTATATTATTTATTAATCTTAAATTTCTTATAATCACTAATATGTTAAAACATGTATCATCTTTTCCAAAAGAAATAGTAGTCGCTAGATTTTTATTAGATTAATAAATAATGTGAATCTTGTTTTAATTGCTTTAGTTTAACTAATTCTCTAAAATTATTATAGACCTATACACTAATACTTCTACTTGAATTTAGTTAATAAACATTTTCTCATAAATTGAGTTGGGGAAATGTTATTTGGAAACATGCTTCTGCATCACATATAATAGGGTATGGATACATTACGACGTGAAGTAGTTATGTTTTTATTAGGGATAAATTGTAGGATTGTTTGAGAAACGAATTCGGAATCATAAGACGATGAACAAGATGAAGAACAACACAACGAATTAACACGGTTCACTAGTTTTGAGGCTAGCTACGTCCACGGCCAAAACGAACCAATTTATCGATGATAACTCGATTACAATTGACCGCACTCCTCAAATCCACGACCCTAACCCTATATATAGGCTAGAATACCGAATTGTTGCCAAGGAAACGGAGAAAACAATCCAAATTGAACAAGTAAATAACAAAATTGCCCCAACCCTAGAGCGTTCGTACGAACACCCGAAGCGTTCGTACGAACACTGTTCATTGGAACACTTTTGGTGTTCGCACGAACAGAAACAGAAACCCAGGTTTTGTGCTTTGTTCTTCTTCCTTGCTTGGCCAATTGCTTTGTCGGTTCGTCCGAGTGTTGTCTATGTACTTTGAATCACCAAAACCATAACAAATCTCCACCTTGATTCAAGTACCCTAGCAACCAATCCAATGCTCTCATAAATCTTATCAACCCATAGAATGTATCCCCAAATTTGCGATATTGGAATACATCCACTATGTGCCACAACAAGCGTGTCTTTTTGTCTCACAAACGCAGAGACTTGTGTGTCCCAATCAGCACACCACCAATGCACCATGATATAATTCATCTCCCCAACATCATTACAATGACACTTAATACTGAAAAGTGTCTATCAATCAATCCACGTCATGTCAATTGCACCGCCAACGAACCGCACCAAGACGCAAACTGAGACACACCCAATAACGTGCCAATAATCAATGCATGCCCAATAACTTTCAACCAATCCAATACGCATGTCACAAAACACACTCCCATGCTCCTATGCCAAGAGCCCAAGCTTGCACACGAGAACTAGAAAACGTAGCTGTCCTCCGAATTCGTCCCTCCACCTTGAGTTGCAGCATATGCAGATCCTTTCTTCTTGGGATAATTTCGCTTCCAATGGCCCTTCTCGTGACAAAATACACAAACATTCGATGGTAAGTCGGATCGGCCATAGTTTCGATGTCCAACCTTACCTTTTCAATCCTTAACCATGAATGCGCCACCATCATGATCTTCAAACTTTGACGCCTTGTGCCTCAATTCCCTTGTGTCCAACGCCGAACAAACTTCTACAGTTATCGCCTCCTTCCCAACAATAAATTATTGGACGAAACCCTCAAAAGAAGGATCTAGAGACACCAATAATATCAAATCCGCATCAACATCACTCATATTCTCGTCCAGGGCCGGCCCTAACTTTTTAGTTGCCCTAAGCAAAAAACAAAATTGATGCCCTTTACATTTATGGACTATGTCTCCACTCTTCGATAAATACTTATAATGTTTCACTTGAACATTGAAAGTCCTTGTGCAGAGAAACAAGAGACTACTTTCTGGACATGAACAACACCCACTCGCCTAACAAATCCACATTCAGCCATTTCTTTTCATCAAAATCCACTTTGAGTTACAGTAAAGCAATAGGTTATTGAATTGGATTGCGAAGGAGAAGCTACATTAGGTTGTTAAAACTCCTCAAATTGGTAAACAACGAAAATTGAATTAAGTAAACATCAACAATTGGGGTCGGATTCACTGTTGTACACGAATCTCCTGACTTTTCTCACCTATAGAACAATCAAAACTACTTAACTAATTTACGAGAAGTTATATTCAAACTCGAAAAATGAAAAGAATAAAAGTATATTAGTCATTTATCAAAACTGAAAGAATATTCACTCCATATACAATATGCACATAGATTCTCAAAATTCTTATACTTGGAAGAGGTCAACCATGATTGTTCGTTTGAAGACACGAAGGGATTCAAATTCGGTTTTGAAATAAGAACCTTGACTGAAAGAGGCTGATTTATGATGGATTGAACTGTGAATTCATTGAAAAGGTATTTAACAAGAGAATCATAATAAAGTTGGAATTAATTATAGAGGAAGGATTTGCTATAGAAGAGGAATGTCGTGGCGAGAATTGAGGAGAATTTTGAGAGAGATATGAGATAAAGAACTATTGATCCGTCACTAGGCGAAATTTCGTGGTTGACTAGAAATCTGAGACATTGAGAACGGATATTCACATACAACTAATTAAAATTAAGTGAAATTACATAAATACCCCTGGTGTTTTTCAAAAATGGTGCCCTCACAATTTTTAGTGCCCTAAGCAAAGACATCAATGGCCTAAGGGTTGATTCGGCCCTGGTCTCATCACTATTGCGCAATTCAAGCAAGATAGTGTTGAGATTGTCTAGGTGATCACCAATAAACGTACCTTCAACCATCCGAAGACTTAATAGCTGTTTCTTCAACGTCAACTTGTTGGCCATGGATTTCTTTGCGTAGAGATCCTCAAACTTCTTCCATAAGCTAGTTGTCGAGGTATGATCTGCAACTCCAGTAATCACGTCATCCGCAAGGCACAACATGATCGTCGAAGGCGCCTTTTCCTCCATCTTCACAAACTCCGGTGTGGTCTTGTCAATGCCCGATTTTTTATCTAGTGGCAACCACATATCTTGTTGCTTCAACAAAGAACGCATCTTGATTTGCCACAAGCTAAACCCATTCTTCCCATCAAATGATCAATCTTCATAATTTTCGACATCACTCCTCACAAACCCGAGATCCAACAACATGGCTCTGATACCACTTGTTAGAAAATGAATGCCGAAGCATAAGAAGGGTGATGAGACGAAGAACAAGATGAAGAAAAACACAATGAATTAACATGGTTCACTAGTTTTGAGGCTATCTACATCCACGGCCAAAATGAACCAATTTTTTTATGAAAACTCGATTATTATTGACCTGACTCCTCAAAGCCACGACCCTAACCCTATATATAGGCTAGAATACCGACTTGTAGCCAAAGAAAGGAGAAAAAATTCCAAATTGAACAAGGAAACAACAAAACCGCCACAACCTCAGAGTGTTCGTACGAACACCCGAAGTGTTCTAACGAACACTGTTCGTACAAACAGTTTTGGTGTTCGCACAAACAAAAACCCATATTTCGTGCTTCATTCTTCTTCCTTGCTTTGCCGCTTCGTCCGAGTGTTGCCTAGGTACTTTGAATCACCAAAAACATAATATGGGATTGTGGATTCAGATTCCGTAGGTGGTGAATTCGTGGAAGACTTGTACTACGAGTAAAAGGAATTCGCTTGCTTTGTGTGTGCTACTCTACTCATTCCGGTCTGGTCATATGTGCAGCACTTTAAATATCAAATTGCAATTTTGTGTGTGAGTTACTTCCAAAGCTATGATCTCTTTACATTATGTGATACTTGGAATTTTATGTCAATCGATCAACTACTAAAAATTATGATTTGTGAGCTAGTTTTGAATGTCTCATTTAGAATGTATGTGGTTATAATACGATTTTTTGAATCAAATGTCGTTGTTGTGAAATGATAAATGAATATTTCACCCTAATAGAATTAGGGCGATGTACAAAAGGATGTGTGTGGAGGCGACGGTTGGAGGCGCAAGTGATTCGACCCTCTCGAATGCTAATCCTATAGAGATTACATACCCAACCCCCGTGGTTGGCCAATATGGACTGAGGTGTTGAGGTCCTAATGCTATCTACATGTGAAAACTATAGATTACTACTTATGTCTGTGTGAGTCACAACGATATAGGGGTGTCGACACTTAAGGTCTTATAGTTATGTAGTTTGAGCAGGGCTGTGATGTGCTCCCCTTAACGTTCGGCGCGAATTGGTATTTGTGATATCTTAAGAGGCACCATATTAGTGATATTGTTGCATCATGAAATCTTGAATGCATCGTAACTGCTGGGGTGTAAGGTTTCACAGCTAAACCAATAATAAAATGGATGACTTACTTAATTGTTACATATGACCTGGTTGTTTCTCAAGCTTTATTTATATAGAACTGTCGAGCCAAAACTCATTCTACATGTTGTGGTATGATCTTAATCAGTTCTTACCGATCAATCTTTTATGTGGTTCGACTTTGTCTATTGTAAAAAACACCACATGGCGTCAATCGGGGGGAGCGGGCACACTCGAGCTGAAGGCTAGGAATCCAGCTGCTAGGCATTTAATAATTTCACTTTAGTATTTCCATTTTTTAGAATAATGTATTGCTTTTCACTTGCAAATACGTGTGGTTGGAACTTTTGAAATTGTATAAATTATTTTTTAATATCGTTGGTCGTAATAACTATGAACCGGAGATCCTGCACCGTTACCAATGTAGCTCATCACTACGGTACGGGAGAAGGCATCCCGGTCTTTGAGGATGTTACAAGTCAACTTCAAAAGGAGGCTTTTGATTTAGAAATACTACATTCTTAAATAAAGCACTCCTTACGAAAAAAATATTTGGAGGCTACTGTTGGAATAGATGCCCTAGAGGCAATCTAGTTTAGTATCAACAATAATTGGTTAGAATATTCATTGTATTATTTATGGAGATATATAATATAATGAGTTTCTTAAATTTACAATTGTGTTGTTTATCTTAAATATCCCTAGTCCATTATAATGATTAACAGGACAATCATCAATAGACTAGTATGGGGTTGGGTTGATATAGAGATATCACGATCCAACACATGGGTATACATTAGGATTAATAGCATACTGGATTGACCCATCTCCGAGAAGGCTACATACAGGTTATGTAAAGTCACAAGTGCTTCTCGCGGTGACAACGGTATTTTCATCCTAAAAAATTGAAGTCACTAGATCATCTAGTTGTGGACTATTGTGTTTTGGTAGCGTCAAACGCTACACCGTGACTGGGTAGCCTTAAAGGCGTGTATTGGACAAAATATGAAGCAAGCTTAGGGATCGTAGTGATTTAGATAGAATTTTCCCCTCCCACACTCACGACCACTCGAGGGATAGTGCTTATAGAATGTCTGGCAAGACTCAAATAAATAAATATGGGATATTGATGTTATTTTCACGAAAAAGGCTATTCCCAGGATCGAGAAACTATGGATTGGATATACTATTGTGACTTGTATGTCTCGTGTCCAATCCGGATATAGAGACAAAGGGATGAGACAATACTTGCACAAGGTTTGTTGGATGACTGATTCTATTAGTTGGGTAGAATGGATGTGTTGCTATACACCGCTCCATGTTAGTAAATAGTCACTACCAACTAAGTAGAAACCTATGGGGTCACACGCCATATGGATTGAACTAGACTTTAATTAGAAGGATCAAGACGCAACAACTTGCTAACTTCGTAGGACTAATATGCAAGTAAGACTAATCCGAACTTGAGTAGGATTAGGAGAGGGCCTTTATGTAGTAAACAATGAGTTTTTGGACTATATAAAGGATGCTCCTAGCTTCCTTCCTACATACTAATGCTCGTAATATTACTTGAGTAGGAGAGAAGGCAAGGAGAGAGAGCAAACCAAGGAGTCGGCCGCCTCATTGGTCCGCCCCCTCTACCCGTCGGCCACAACAAGGAGGCCGAGCCTCCCTTTGGTCCTCGTTGCGTGATTTCTTCTTCCTCTTCCACCGTTCCTAACTAGAACAAAGGAGTTGGAAGATCTCGATCTCAATCCTAGGCGTGGATCAGCCGTAGAGACACAACAATATTTGTGTTTAAATTCATCACATGAGACCCACAAGGTTCTTGTTATGAATCTCTCCCTATCGTTATGAGTTATCTTCCTGTGATCCTTGGAGGTTCTTGATCGGATTAATTATATTTATTCCGCTACGTATCCATGATCAAAACCCTACAGTGGTATTAGAGCCTGGTTGTAGAGCATAACGTAGTTTATGTGTTATGATTTTATTGTTTTTCACCTATAATTGTTGATTATTGCGTTAAAACGACAAATTCAGCATATTAGATGCATGTTGAATGTGATTCAACCAAACAAGACCTAATTTTACATGCGATGTCTGAATTAGTGAGTTTGAGAAATTTTAGGATCTTGAATCTAGGGTTTGGGCACAAATCGGAAAAGAGTTTTCAATTTGGAAACATTTTGGACTTGGGGAACAAGGAAGAGTTGTTTTTGAAACAACTTCCATGAGGTTCGGCCCCCCTAGGGGGACCTCCCCTCCTTCCTTTCCGCCCAAGCCACCGAGGCCGATGGCCTAGGAGTTCGACCGACCCCACGGGTTGGGCCGACCGGCCTAGGCTCGGCCTAGGCGGCTCCAAGGGGTTCGGCCACTTATTTGGTTGGGCCTCTTGAACCGTTTTGACCCTAGAAATCCTAAATCAATTGACATTGACTAAGCGCGTTAAAATTAGATTTAACTGTTTATGTACAATTTGTATGGTGATTGGATATGGCATTAGATGTGGTTTGTTGTGAATGTTTAATTCCTGTGGTTTGTTTAGGGCCTGCGAGCTGATCAATTTAATGTAATAATTAATTAGGATTTACGGCCTGCGAGCAGCATTTTTTTCTCAACTGTGAGATTTATTTATTTAGTTTAGATGCTAGCTAGTAGTAAATAGAATATATAGCCAAGATTGAATAAAAGAATCCCAAAGAATTAAAGAAGCCAAAACATGAAGCATGGAGCATTCCACATAACGGGATTAAATATCCATGGGCCCCTCGAGGGATGGTGCTTATAAAATGTTTGGCCAGACTCAGATAAAACAATATAGGATATTGATGTTATCTGCTTGGATAAGACTATTCTCAAGATCGATAAACTATGGATTTGATATACGAGTGTGACTTGTATGTCTCGTTTCCAATCCGGACAAAGAGATGGGACAATACTTGCACAAGGTTTGTCGAAGTGATGACTATTCATATTAGTTTGGTGGAATGGATGTGTTGCTAGATACCGCTCCATGTTATTAAATTGTTACTACCAACTAAGGAGGAACCTATGGGGTCACACTCCATATGTATCAAACTAGACTTGAGAATTAATTAATATTATTAATTAAATAGAATGATCAAAACGCAACCACTTGCAAACTTAGTAGGACTAATTTGCAAAGTGGACTAATCCATGTATAGACATGATTAGGATTTGCCAAGGTAGACTAATTCATGTACAGAAATTATTAGGACTAGTTTGCAAAGAGAAATAATCCATGTATAGACATGATTAGGACTAGTTTTCAAAGGGAACTAATCCATGTAAGGACATGATTAGGAGAGGGGTTAATATGTAGTTAACAAGGAGTTGTTGGACTATACTGAGCACTCCTAGCTTATTGTCTAAGTGAGTATCATAATTGTTATAACACTAAGAAATAAAAGCAAGGAGAGGGAGCAAGACAAGAATCTAGGCCGAACCTAGACCTCGTCCGCCCCCTTCTACCCATCGTCCAAAGAGGTTGAGGCCGAGCCTCTTCTTTGGTCTCCTTCGCGTGACTCTTCTACTTCCTTCTTCCATCGATATCTAGCACACGACGTGGAGGAATATAGAGCTTGATCCTAGGAGTGGATCAACTGTAGAGACGTAACACTGTTTGCGTTTGAAGACATCACAGGAGACCCACAAGGTAATTGTTATGAATCCTTTACTATCGTTATGAATTCTCCTCATGTGATCCTTGGAGGGTCTTGTGAGGATCTTTATCTTGTTTAATTCCGCTGCGTAATCCGTTACAAAACCCTACAGTGGTATCAGAGCCACAGGTCGTAGAGCATAACGTAGTTTATGTGTTACGATTCTTGTCTTTTACACGTTAAATTCATGTTCATCGCGTAAAACGGACAAATTAAGCATATTAGATGCATATTGAATATGATTCAATCAAACAAGAACTAATTTTACATGGGATGTATGAATTAGTGAGTTTGAGAAAATTTTGGATCTATTTGGTCACCAATTAGGAAAAAGGAGTTTTTCAAATTGGAAACATGCAAACTTGGGAAACAAGGAGAAGAAGGTGTTTTGGAAACAACCTCCAAAGGTGGTTCGACCCCCCAAGGGACCGCCCGTCCTTCCTTGCCACCCTAGCAACACACGGATTAGGGGCCGGGGCACATAGCACACGGCCTAGCCATGTGGGCTAGGGGCCAGCCGGCCCGAGGCCCTTGTGGCGGTCCTTTGAGGTTTCGGCCATGGAGATGGTGGGCCCTCTTGGACCATCTTGACCCTAGTATATCCAAAATCAATTAAAATTGACCAAGCGCGTTAAAATTGGATTTTAACTGTTTATGTGCTATTCGCATAGTGATTGGATATGGCCTTAGATGTGGTTTGTTGTGGATGCTTAATTTTTGTGCTTTGTTTTACGGCCTGCGAGCTGATCAAATTGATGTAATAATTAATTAGGATTTACAGTCTGCGAGCCGGTATTTTTTCTCAACTTGTGAGATTTATTTTATTTAGTACAGATGCTAGGTAGTACTAGATAGAATATATGATAGCCAAGATTGGAGAAAAGAAGCCCAAAGAATTAAAGGAGCCACAACATGGAGCATGGAGCATTCCACAAGGCTAGGGAGGATGGACCAAAAAAATGGAGGCACGTGGAGATGCCCTTGCTATTTTTAGGGTTCATAGATATTCTCATTTCTTGAGAATATCTTAGTCTAGGAGGCCATATCCACATCACGTTAATTTCTATTTTGTGGATGTTTACTTAAATGTCTTATTATAATTGTTGGTGTATGGATGATGCCTGCAGTTGGATAATAAGATAATAAACAACCCGGATCTTTTATTTTGAGTTTTTCCCAACTCAAATAAATAGATCAGTTGATATGGATCAAAAAAAATTAATTAAAAGGAAAAATCCCTCAAAATAAAATATTATGTTTGCCTTCTAGTTACTTAAACACTCATCACAAATCGATTAATCAAGTTCGTGTGCGCCAAAGCAGGGCGACTTGATTCATTATTATGTGGTGCGATGGCACAAGCAAATAATGTGCAATTGTTCGAGTAAGAGGTTGGACGTAACTAGGTGTTTTTAATAAGGATTAAAAACCTAGAGGCAACTAATTGGGATTATCCATGAGATGTATAAATAAGGATTTATTTGCCCAATTGAACCAATAATTGCATGAGGATGCAATTGGAATTTTTCCCACCTAAATAACTAATTTTGGGTGACTTGCCAAAGCAAGCTCAAAAGAAGTGAAATATGTATCTTGGCCCACTAGAAAATATAATGATATTTTCCGCATTAATATGGAGGGTTATTAATCCGAGAAAAATAGTGAGAGCTATGTTTGGCAATTTAAGTCCCTGTTAAATGTAGTTATATGTCACAATACTTTGCATAATCCTATTGTGTTGAACACCCATGGCATTAAAAAAACGAAACACGACTTTATGTCATAAGATGAACAAGCTGTCTGGTATTTATTTTCTAGACTGATATAAAATTGAGAATTGTTCTCAAATAAAAGAAATATTGTTGTACATCGTAGAACATAAAGTTCTCTTCCCATCGACTAGCAAAACACACTAAAACCTAATGGAAGAAACATCAAAGAATGGTTATGTGGATGTCAATTGCATCGTGTTAGCTTCCATAAACTCCAAAATTTGGAAGCAAGATGAGAAACATGGAGGCGTATGATGTGATCATACATTAACAAAAGTTCTTCCAAAGAGCGAGCTCGACATGAAAGGTTTGAAGTGTTGCTCCACTCTGAATTTTACCATCACTTTCTTGGAACTCGTCATGATCAAGATGGAATAAGTTCGGGCTTGCCAAAGCAAGGCGACTTGATTCATCAAGATATGACGCGACGACACAAGCTAGTAATGTGTGACTGCTAAAGCAAGTGGTAATACGCAACTAAGCTAATTCGATATGATTGAAATGTTAGGGAATGGGTGTCATCTATGAGATAGATAAAAAATAAAAGTTATTCGCCCAAGTGGACCAAGAATTGCATTGGATGCAATTATAGTTTTGTTCAAAGGTGATTTACTCGATATGATTGAGAATCGCTAAAAAAAATGGGCTAAAGGAAAAACATGTTAATGGTTAACAACATGGGTAAGGGAAAAAGGTTTGTGCCGACCCCATGGGTATAAAGAAAGCTTGTTGTTAAAACTCAAATTGCCTCAAAAGTCCTATAGGTGGTGTAAAGGAAGAGAGACTGCCCAAAGTACCTGGAAGGAAATAATAAAGGAATTATGAATTCCACTCTAGGTATTTTTGTTATAGAATTCTATCTCATCATCTTGAGTATATGATATTAGGTGAGGATCTCAGGTTTATAGGAATGTGGAGGATCTCAAGAGATGTAGACAATTGGATAAGAAAATGATAAACCTGTACGTGGGGCAATGAAGCAAGGGGTTGCTAAATTAGCCGTAGGGAATTCTCTTTACATTTTTGAAATTTTTCATGAATTAGACAAAAGTGGTTATGTCCTTGCAAGGAGTAGGAGCATTATCATAGTTTCTTGTTTGGACAAGAAATGCTCTCTATCATAATAAAGGACAAATGTTGTTTCATTTATTCTGATATGCATTATTGTAATGAATTTTTTTCTAATGGATTGTATATCCTTGATCATGAAAATTTCATCTATAACATTAATATTAAAATGTTCGCATATAATGATATGAACGTCACTTATCTTTGGCATTGATGTTTAGGCCGCATAAATGAGATATACATATCTAGGCTCCATATGGATAGATTTTTGGACTCATTTGATTTTGAATCATATGGAACATGTAAGACTTATTTATTAGGCAAAGATATGCTCTTTTGGGAATCATACATATTGATGTATGTAGGCCGCTAAGCACAAATGGTAAAGGTGGTTTTCAGTACTTCATCATAAATACTGATGGGATCATAGAAATATGGATTTGTGAATCTTATGAAGAAACAAATCAGAATCCTTTGAATTGTTCAAGGAATTAAAGAATGAAGTAGAGAACCGGCTTGACAAAAGTATCATGACTCTACGATTGGATCGTGGAGGAGAATACTTATGCCAATAGTTTGAGCATCTAAGGAAGTATGCGATGTGATCCCAACTCACTTTACCTGGAACACCATTATGGAATGGCGTGTCAAAGAAGAGATATCGCACTTTGTTGGACACGGTTCGGTCCATGATGTGACAAACAGAACTTCCAGTTTACTTTTAGGGGCCATGTTCTAATTACAGCAAATTTTTCCCTTAACCTTGTTCCATCTAAATAAGTTATGAAGAACGCCATATAAGATATGGACTGGGAGGTGTCGTAGCATGACACTCATATATATTTGGGTTATGAAGTTTATGTAAAAGGGTTTACAGATAAACTTCGACCCAATTCGGTTAAATTTTTGTGGGATATCCTTAGAAAGATATTATTTCTACAATATCGAGAACAAAAGAAAATCGTTGCTCGAACTGCAGTGTTTCTAGGTAGATATTGTCTCTAAAAGAGACAGTGGGAGGATAGTAGAACTTGAAAGAGTTCAAGAACCACAACAGAACATTTATCCTTTGATGGAACATGAGCAGTATCACAAGGTGTTGTGGAGTAACCTGCGCAAATAACACAAGATCTTCATAGGCAAGGTAGGATATGTCAAAAGTCTAGAGAAATAGGGATTTCTCATAACCTGGTGATGTATTGCTCATATAGATGAGCCTACAACCTACGAGGAGGCCATGAGTGGGCCATACTCTCAAACTGGCTTGGAGCCATGGGGTACAAAATGGGATCCATGTATACCAACAAAGTATAGACTTTGGTGGAACCACCTGAAAGGGTAAGACCCATAGGGTTGAAGTGGGTTATGAGGAAACAAACATGGATGGTAATAATATTACTTTTAAGAAATAATTTGTAGGAAAAAAGGTTTCATGTGAGTTCATAATATAGACTATGATGAAATCTTTTCCCCAATTGAGATGCTTAAATCCATTCGCATCTTGCTTGCAGCAATCTGTCTACAGATTGAGTCAAGCTTCTTAGAGTTGAAGTCTTCGATTAAAGATGAAATCAAATGGTTTGATTACATCAAAAAAATGAAGCTTTTGTTTACAAGAAGGTTAGTGGGGAGCACAGTTATGTTTCCGATCTTGTATGTGGAGGCATAATAATTGAAAGGGGAGTATGCAGGTAGAAATGCAGTACAGATACTCTAGAAGGGGGTTGAATAGAGTATTCCAACTTGTTGCAAAACTTGTAGAGGAGAAGAGTTTCTGAGAAGAGCAATGAAGTTCAAGGCCTTGAAGACAGTCTCAAGCCTTTGGAGTGAAATACATTTTGAAATAAAACAGACAAGTCTTTTTCAAGGCCTTGAAAAGAGTTTCAAACCCTTCAAAACATACTAGTTTGAATGCTGCAAAAACTATGTATGCAAAAGAAACTGTAAATGCAAGAGACACAAGATTTATAGAGTTCAGTCCACTTGGACCTACGTCTCTACCTCAAGGATCTTCTCCCTGCAGGATTTTCAACACAATTATTATTAATCAAAAGCTAAGCCCTAGATCTCAAGAACAGAGATATGCCTTACTCTGTTACAGCTTGTGGTTCTCTCTAACCTATCTAGTACCTGATAAAGCTAACTGATTAACTAAGAATTCTCTATTGTTTACTTTGAACAATCCTTGAGAATGAGATAAAGAAGTAGTATAAGAATGATATACAAATTGAGTAGAAAGTCAGAAAAACACTGAAGTGTAAAACTACACTGAAAAATGCAGTGAACTTCTGTGAGATGGATTGTGAGAATGATGTGCTTCTTTGATGCTTGTCAATCCTGAACTGTCTCTCTATTTTTTCCCGTTGAGTGTTTTTTATTTTTTCTTCAAAATGATCTCTATTTATATTGCTCATATGCTCTGCAAATCTTCCCAGATTTTCATCAACAAACTTCCTGTTTTGTAGGCAACAGCTTTGACTCTTTCAATAGGCTTCTGCAACGGATAGTTGATCATAATCTTCTGAGATATTATTCTGATCTTGTCTTTAAACAGATTGGGAAGCTGTCAAGCGTGTCTGATTGATCATAGAATCACATTCTCTCCAAGTTTCCTTTCCTGCAAAACCCAGATTAGGAAACCAATCCTGCAAACTAGGAAATAAAATTTCCCTGCAAAAATGAGTCAAACAGATGAATTAAATGGTGTTATATATAACAAAATAGTTTGTATTTCATCATCAAATAATAACAGATAAAGCATAGGGGTGAGAGAGGTAGAATCAGATTAGAATAGTTCAGAAAAAATCCCCCTTAGAATATGCATACAGGTCAGACAGTTCAAGGCTTTGAATCCTGTTTCAATCTGCTATTTTAAGCCAGTCTTTGAAACCTGATTCAAGGCTTTGAAAATTGGTTCAAGGCCTTGAAATAGCTCTGTGAAACCTGTGAACTTACAATCTCCCCCTTGATGAAAGACAAAACCTCAATCTGTTTGAATCTTAGTTTCTACAAAAAATATTGATTAGCACACAGTTCAAATAGTAGCAACACATTGGTTTCAAAAAGATCCAACTTATTCAAAGATAAACTTAAGCAGAAAAACACATAAGTCCAAATAATCCTACTGACCAAAAAGATAGGTCATTAAAAAACAATCGAAGATTTCTCCCCCTTTTTTACTTTCAAAAAAAAGAATGAGAAAATGTTGGATCAGAGTCTTTAGAAAATTCTGAAAATGAACTTAAAAGAAGTGGGAAAGAAAGAGTAGGCAAGAGTTTTTGGGGTTGGGTCTTCATCTCCATCCTGATCTCCTTCTTCTTCCTCAATGTCTTCATCATTTTCCTGGTCTTCTTGTTGAACCACATCAATCTCCTCAAATGATAGAACTAATTTTCCCTATAACACTGTTGAACAAGAAGGTGAGTCCCTCTAAAGCTTTTCTTCCATGCTTTAGTTTCTTCTTCACATACACTTTCTTCTGTTGTGCAGAGGA
This sequence comes from Linanthus parryae, assembly GCA_023055425.1. Lineage (NCBI taxonomy): Eukaryota > Viridiplantae > Streptophyta > Magnoliopsida > Ericales > Polemoniaceae > Linanthus > Linanthus parryae. The sequence goes on along the minus strand of JALGPY010000002.1, from coordinate 93,908,307 downwards.
AATTTTGTGATGATCTTTCCTTCCAGTTTTTGATACAGTCTCAGCTTCTGGAAGATCTTTCTCATGTCTTCCCTTTGTGGACACAAAATACAATCCATAGGAACCTGAAGTAGTATCTTAATCCGAGACTGGAATGAGGATTTATTTTCCTTTTCCCTTGATCCCTGTGTCTGCCTTTTTCTTTTCCTTCTTATGGCTTCCAAAATGGATTCCCTTTTGCTTCTCTTGTGTAGTCCCCGTGGTTTTTTTCTTCTTGCCTGTCACTGGAAACTGGTCCTTCTTCACCATCTTCTTGGGAGGTAAAGACTCTAGTTCTTCATCAGTAGACCCTTTAGATTCTTAGTCTTCACTAATATCTTAAATCTCTTCTATAGAGGCTTTTCTTTTCTTCTATGCACTAGGCTTTGATCCACCAGCCATCTTGATTCTGTCAGAGGCTCTTCTAGTGATCATTAGGGTTTGGGAGAAGAATAGAGAGGTAGGGTTGATACGGAGTGAAGGAGAAGAGAAGAAGATAAATACTGAAAGAGTTTGAGTTTAAAAAGGAAACTGCAATATCTCTCTGATCTCAAAAGATCTGTAATGATCAGAGAAGATTCAAATCTTTGAAGCCGTTGGAAGTAAATATTTTAATACTATATTTGGCTGAAAAAAGAATTTTGAAAAAGGTAGGGGCAATATTGAGCAAATATTTACAAAGATAGTACCCAACACTGAATGATCCAAGAATTATTGCCAGTTTTCAGACTTATTTTCAAGGATTTGAAAATAATTTCAAGGTCTTGAAATGCTGCTATACTGAAAAAATAAAATCAAAGCTTTGAAAAGATTTTCAAGGCTTTGAAAATCAGTTCAAACCTTTGAAACACATAGTAACTTACCTTCCTTACCTGATGCTCCCCCTAAACCAATGCATATTTATTTAGAATGCCTAATTCCATCCTTAGAGCTGAAAATCTTTCATCTGGAAATGGTTTAGTGAAATATCTGCAAGCTGTGTGTTAGTAGAAAAAAATTCAAGAACAATATCATCTTTCTCAGCATGATCTCTGATGAAATGGTGTCTGACATCAATATGCTTGGTTCTTGAATGCTGAAATTGATTCTTTGTAATTGATATTGCACTGGTGTTGTCACATTTGATGGGTATACTTCTGAAATCAAATCAAGATCTCTGAACTGTTGATCAATCCATAACACTTGTGAACAACAGGTTCCAGCTGATATATATTCAGCTTTAGCTTTTAATAAAGCAACTGAGTTTTGTTTCTTGGAGTGCCGACTGATTAAGGAGGATCCAATGAATTGACAAGTTCCTGAAGTGCTTTTCCTATCAACTTTGTAACCTGCAAAGTCAGCATCTAAAAAACCATGCAAAGAGAAATTAGAATGTCTTGGATACCAAAGCCCTAAGTCTTTGGTACCATTGAGATATATGAAAATTCTCTTCACAACACTTAAGTGTGATTCCTCTGGGTCAGCCTGAAATCTTGCCCACATACATACACTGAACATGATATATGGTCTACTAGTAGTAAGGTATAGTAATTATTTAATCATACTTCTATACTCTTTTACATTGACACTCTTTCCAGATTCATCCTTATCTAAGTAAAGTGTAGAACTCATGGGGGTCTTGATTTCTTTGGATTGAGACATACTGTACTTGCTCAACAAGTCCCTAGTGTACTTTCTTTGATGTAGGAAGATGCCCTTCTTCAACTGATGTATTTGAAGTCCAAGGAAGAAGTCCAACTCTCCCATCATGCTCATTTCAAATTCCCTGCTCATAAGACTTGAGAATTCTTTGCATAAAAGATCATTAGTAGCTCCAAATAGAATATCATCAACATAAATCTGAACTACAAGTAAATCTTTCTCATGAGTCTTTATGAAAAGGGTCTTGTCTACCAATTCTCTTTTGAAATCATTTTCAAGCAAAAACTTTGACAATCTTTCATACCAAGCTCTTGGATCTTGTTTCAAACCATAAAGAGCTTTGTCAAGTTTGTAAACATGATCTGGAAACTTATCACTTTCAAAACCAGGAGGTTGTGCAACATAAACTTCCTCTGGAAAGTAACCATTCAAAATGCACACTTCACATCCATTTGAAATAGTTTCATGTTCTTGTAAGATGCAAAAGCAAGTAAAATTCTAATTGCTTCTAACCTGGCAACTGGAGCAAAAGTTTCCTCATAATCAATACACTCTACTTGGTTGTAACCATGAGCAACTAACCTTGCTTTTTTTCTGATCACTTTGCCATTCTCATCTAGTTTGTTTCTGAACACCCATCTGGTACCAATGACTGAAGGGTTTGTTGGTGGGGGAACTAGGTTCCAAACCTTATTTCTTTCAAACTCATTGAGTTCACTTTGCATAGCTATAATCCAGTCTGCTTCTTGTAATGCTTCCTTCACAATTTTGGGTTCTACAAGAGAGAGGAAAGCATTAAAAGCACAAAGATTCTTCAACTGTGATCTTGTTTGTGTACCAGTGGTTGGATCAGAAATGATGTTGTCAGCTGGATGAGATGAAAGATATTTGAATCTCTTTTTGTAGACCAGGGTTCAGGCTCTCCATATTGCTTCTCTGGTCTTGAAGTAGTGGCCTGATCACTCGTGTCTTTCTGATCATCCTTGTCAAGGCTTTGATCTCTTCAAGGCCTTGAGACCTGTTTTCAAGGTATTGAAAATGGCTTCTGTTTCCTTCTGAACCTTTCTTGAAACCAAGTGAGTTCTCAGCTTCTTCTTCTGATTCATGCTTGTTCAGATTCAAGTCTGCAAAACTTTCACTCACAGAATCATCAAAACTTTCATCAAAAGTAACATGAATACTTTCTTCAACTAGCTTGGTTCTTTTATTACAAACTCTATAAGCTTTGCTAGTAAGAGAGTAAACCTGAAAGATACCTTCATCACTTCTTGCATCAAACTTACCCAAGTTCTCCTTACCATTGTTGTGGAAAAAACATGTGCAACCAAAGGATTTGAAGTATGAAATGTTTGGCTTCCTCTTAAAAGTTCACAGGGGGTCTTCTTCAAGATAGGTATGATCAAGCACCTGTTCAAAATGTAATTTGTTGTATTCACAGCTTCTGCCCATTAGTGTTTTGGCAGCTTTTTTCTAGAAGCATTGTTCTAGACATATCTTCAAGAGTCATGTTCTTTCTTTCAACAACTCCATTCTGTTGAGGAGTTCTAGGAGCAGAGAAATTGTGAGAGATACCATGCTTAACACAGAACAAATCAAATTCTAATTGATTAAATTATCTACCATGATCACTTCTGATTGAAGCAATAGGTAGGTTTTTTCAAGGTTTGACGTTCTCTTCAAAGCTTTAAAAATTCATAGAGGGCTTCAAATTTTTCTTTTGGAGACATAACCCAAGTAAATCTAGAATAATCATCTACAATCACTAGCATATACCTCTTACCATTTGGAGTTGGAGTCCTCATAGGACCACAGAGATTCATATGAAGTAATTCAATAGGTCTAGTAGTACTTACAAATTTCTTTGGCTTGAATGAGCTTCTGTACTGCTTACCCTCAGCACAAGCTTTGCATACTTCATCATCTTGTAGGGTTTTGATTCATGGATCGCGCAAACGGAAGCATAATCAAACAAATAACCATGCAAAACCCTCCAAGGATCACAAGTCTAGATGCATAACGATAGTAAAGGTAAGAAATCATAAACACACCTTTGGGTTCTCCTTGATGACTTCAAACGCGAATAGTGTCACGTTCTCTATAGTTGATCCACGCCTAGAGTTGCTCCTAGATCTCCCAAACTCCTTGGTTCTAGCCCGGAATAAGAGGAGGGTGAAGGAATCATGCAAAACGAGACAAAAAGAGGGGCTCGACCCTCTTTTGGCCGACGGGGTGAGGGGGCGGCGGCAAGGGTCGGGTTCGGCCCTTGTTGCTTGCTCTCTCTCTCCTTTGTTCTCTCCCACTCTTGTTATGATCACTAATGAGCATAAGTTTTTTGAGGAAGGAAGGAAGGAGGGTCCTTTATATAGTCCAACAACTCCTTGTTAACTACCTAAAGGACTTATTCTAGTCCTACTAGAATTCAATTTAGTCCCTTCCTTGCAAATTAGTCCCTACTAAGTTTGCAAGGGTTTGCAAAGTGATCCTTCTAATTAATTAATCCAATTAATTAATTCCCAAATCTAGTATAACTCTATATAGCGTGTGACCCCATAGGTTCTATCTAGATGACTATTCTATTAGCCATCTAGATAATAAAATAGTCATCTAGACAACCTTGTACAAGTAATTGTCTCATCCCTTTGCCTCCATATCCGGATTGGACACGAGACATACAAGTCACACTCGTATATCCAATCCATAGTTTCTCGATCTATGGGATAGCCTTATTCGTGCAAATAACATCAATATCCCATATTGATTTATTTGAGTCTGGCCAGACATTCTATAAGCACTATCCTTCGAGTGGCCTAGGATACTTGCTCCCGTTATGTGGGAGGGGAAAATCCTCTCTACGTCCACTACGATCTCTAAGCTTGCTTCTCATTGTATCCAGTACACGCCTTTATAACTACCCAGTTATGGTGTAGCGTTTAACGCTACCAAGATCACAATGATCCACAACTAGAATATCTAGTGACTTCAAGTCTAAGGATGACAATACCATTGCACCCGAGAAGCACTTGTGACTCAACATAACATGTATGTAGCCTTCTCGGTGATGGGTCAATCCAGTGCAACATTCCGTAATGCACACCTGTGTGTTGGATCGTGATATCTCCATATCAATCCAACCCCATACTAGTCTATAGATGATTGTTCCATTAATCATTATACTTGACTAGGGATATTTAAGATAAACAACACGATTGTAAATCTAAGGACTTCATTATATTAAATATCCAATAAATAATAAATGAATTTTCTAGCCATATACAAATTCATACTAAACTAGATTGCCTCTAGGGCATCTATTCCAACAGTCTCCCACTTGCACTAGAGCCAATCTGGCGCATCTCGTATGCCCATACTCCTAGTGTGCCCTTCATGCTTCCACTGCGTGAGAGGCTTCGTAAGCGGGTCTGACAGATTATCATCTGTAGGAATCTTGCATATCCGAACGTCTCCTCTATCGATAATATCTCGAATCAGATGAAACTTCCTGAGCACGTGCTTGGACTTCTGGTGCGATCTGGGTTCCTTTGATTGCGCGATCGCCCCAGTGTTGTCACAGAACAACTCCACTGGATCCGCAATGCTAGGGACCACACCAAGTTCAGAAACAAACTTTCTGATCCAAACAGCCTCCTTTGCTGCGCCATTTGCAGCAATGTACTCAGCCTCTGTTGTAGAATCAGCTACCGTCTCTTCCTTGGAACTCTTCCAGCTCACCGCTGCTCCATTCAGGCAAAAAACATATCCCGACTGTGACCTAAAGTCATCTCTGTCAGTTTGGAAGCTTGCATCAGTGTAACCCCTTACACGCAACTCTTCCTCACTGCCAAACATCAAGAAAGCATCCGTAGTTCTTCTCAATTACTTTAGGATGTTCTTGACAGCAATCCAGTGACTCTCACCCGGATTGGATTGGTATCTGCTTGTCATACTCAAGGCATATGACACATCTGGTCTAGTACATAACATGGCGTACATGATAGATCCTATGGCCGAGGCATAGGGAATCCTACTCATGCGTTCCTTCTCAATCTCATTGGAAGGACAACCACTCTTCGAAAGAGTGATTCCATGTGACATGGGCAAGAATCCCTTCTTGGAATCTTGCATGTTGAAACGCTTCAACACCTTGTCAATATATGTACTTTGACTTAGGCCTAGCAAGCTTTTAGATCTATCTCTATAGATCTTTATACCGAGTATATAGGCTGCTTCCCCTAAGTCCTTCATTGAGAAACACTTTCCTAGCCAATCTTTCACAGATTGCAGCATGGGAATGTCGTTTCCAATGAGTAGTATGTCATCCACATACAAGACCAGAAAAGCTACAGAGCTCCCACTAACCTTCTTGTAGACACAAGACTCATCTTCGTTTCTGATGAAGCCAAACTCTTTGACCACTTCATCAAAACGTCGATTCCAACTCCTAGAAGCTTGCTTCAATCCATAAATGGATCGTTGCAGCTTACAGACTTTGTTGGCTTGCTTTGGATCCTCAAAACCCTCCGGCTGTATCATATACACGTCCTCGAGGAGATTCCCATAAAGGAATGCTGTTTTGACATCCATCTGCCAAATCTCATAGTCGTAGTATGCTGCAATTGCAAGTAGGATTCGGATGGATTTGGTCATAGCGACTGGTGAAAAGGTTTCATCATAGTCAATACCATGAATCTGTCTGAATCCTTTAGCCACCAATCGTCCCTTATAGGTAATCACATTACCATCCATGTCGATCTTCTTCTTGAAGACCCACTTGCACCCTATGGGCCGCGCCCCATCGGGTGGTTCCACCAAAGTCCATACTTTGTTGGTATACATGGATTCCATCTCGGATCTCATGGCTTCAAGCCACTTCTGCGAGCCTGGGCCACTCATGGCCTCCTCATAGGTAGTAGGCTCATCATCTATGAGCATCGTGTCACCGGAATCAGTTACGAGAAGTCCGTACCTCTCGGGTTCCTGGCGCACTCTACTAGATCTACGAAGCTCTTGTGTTACCTGAACAGGTGGCTCCACAACTGCTTGTGATTCCTGTTCCTGTTCCATAATTGGTTCAGTGATTTGTGGTTCTTGAACCTCTTCAAGTTCTACATTCCTCCCACTTTCTTCTTTAGAGACAAACTCTCTTTCTAGAAACACGCCGGTCCGAGCAACAAACACTTTGTTCTCGGTTGGATTGTAGAAGTAGTATCCCTTAGTTTCCTTAGGGTACCCCACAAATTTACACTTATCCGATTTAGGCCCTAGCTTGTCTGATTGTAAACGTTTTACATAGACATCGCAGCCCCAAATCCTCATGAACGACAGTATGGGACGCCTCCCACTCCACATCTCATATGGTGTCTTCATGACTGATTTAGATGGAACACGGTTAATGGTGAAAGCTGCACTTAATAGAGCGTAGCCCCAAAATGATAATGGAAGATCGGTTTGACACATCATAGACCGAACCATATCCAATAGGGTTCGATTCCTCCTCTCGGACACGCCATTCCATTGTGGCGTTCCGGGTGGGGTGAGTTGGGACACGATCCCACACTCTCTAAGATAGTCGTCAAACTCTTGGCTCAAGTATTCTCCTCCACGATCCGATCGTAGAGCCTTGATACTTTTGCCAAGTTGCTTCTCTACTTCATTCTTGAATTCTTTGAACACTTCAAAGGATTCGGATTTTGCCCTCATAAGGTACACAAATCCATATCTACTGTAATCATCAGTAAATGTAATTAAGTAGACATAACCACCCCTGGCAGGCGTGGCAAATGGCCCACACACATCGGTATGTATGAGCGCCAATTGCTCACTAGTCCTCTCACCTTTCTTATTAAAAGGGGACTTTGTCATTTTTCCCAATAAACAAGCCTCACATGTCTCATATGATTCAAAATCAAATGAGTCTGGTAATCCATCCTTATGGAGTCTAGATACACGTTTCTCATTTATGTGGCCTAAACGACAATGCCATAAATAAGAAGGATTTCAATCATTTATTTTAATCTACTTGGTATTAATGTTGTAGACAGGATTGCTTAGATCAAGGACATAAAGTCCATTAAATAATTGCGCACTAAAATAGTGAATATTATTCAAATAAAATGAACAACAATTGTTCTTTATTGAAATAATAAAACATTCCTTGTCCAAACAAGAAATAGAAATAATGTTTCTGCTCATAGCAGGCACAAAATAGCAATTATTTAATTCGAAAACTAATCCTGAAGGCAGAGATAGCTCGCACACGCCTATGGCAAACGCAGCAACCTTTGCTCCATTCCCAACGCGCAGATCTACCTCCCCTTTAGCCAATCTTTTACTTCTATTTAGATCCTGCATATTTCGACAAATATGAGATCCACATCCAGTATCTAATACCCATGATGTAGAGACAGTTAAATTGACATCTACAACAAAAATACCTGGTGGTGGTGGAATCACTATTCCAAGCCTCTTGTCCTCCAGATATTTTGGGCAGTTCCTCCTCCAGTGTCCAGGTTGACTGCAGTAGTGACACTCACCCTTAGTCACGACCTTGGCAATGCCACCAACAGGCTTAAGGGCTTGTTCCTTGGACTTGGCAACTGACTTGCTTTTGCCCTTGGAGGAAGAGGCAAACCTTTTGCCCTTTCCTTTATGCACCATCATAATGGCCTTGCCCTTACCCTTGTTGATGCTCTGTTCAGCCGTCCTCAACATGTTGAGCAAATCTGGCAGTGGTTTAACGATCTCGTTCATGTTATAGTTCATAATGAACTGTCCATAACTCTCGGGCAACGATTGCAACACGAGATCGGTTGCCAACTCTTGGCCGACCGGGAACCCAAGCCGGGCGAGATTCTCCAAGTACCCTATCATTCGGAGTACATGGGGTCCCACCGGATTCCCTTCTGCCAGATGACATTTGAACAGTGCCTTTGAGACCTCATACCTCTCTACCCTCGCCTGCTCTTGGAAGAGCTGCTTTAGATGTTCGATCATATCGACAGCATTCATGTTCTCGTGTTGCTTCTGAAGCTCAGAGGTCATGGTGCAAAGCATTAGGCAGGCCGCATCATTAGCGTCATCAACACGCTTTTGATGCGCCTTTAAGGCAGCAGGTGTCTGATTCTCTGGACCTTCTGGAACATGCTCCTCTATTGCGTACAGTTTCTTCTCTTGCTTGAGAACAATTCTCAAGTTTCTGTACCAATCAAGAAAGTTGGTTCCAGAGAGCTTGTCCTTCTCAAGGACAGATCGTAGGGAATGTTGTGAACTCGATGAGTTGTTTGCCATTTGGAATTCTACAAAAGGGAAAATACGCAAGTTTTAGTATTTGTGAATTTTTGACTATATTTAATAATGGCTAGTTTATTAAATATAGCTCCCACTATTTTTCTACGGATTAATAACCCTCAAGATATTAATGCGGAAAATATCCTTATATTTTCTAGTGGGCCAAGATCCATCTTTTCATCTCCTTATGAGCTTGCTTTGGCAAGTCACCCATAATTCGACTACTTTTAGGTAGGAACAATTCCGATTGCATCCCATATGCAACTCTTGGTTCAACCGGGCAAATAACTCCTTATTTATCCATCCATATGGATAATCCCAATTGATTGCCTCTAGGTTTCTTAATCAAATTAATAGCCTAGTTGTGTTCAACCTCTTATCTAAACAATTGCACATTGTTACGTGCCATCGCATTCCATCATTATGAACCAAGTCGCCATGCTTTGGCACGCACGAACTTGATAAATAATGATGATAATGAGTGTTTAAATAACGAGAAGGCAAGAACACAATATTTAAATTTTGAGGGATTTTCAATTCAATTTTAATTGTTTTGTTGATCAATATCAACTAATCTATCTATTTGAGTTTGGGCACAACTCCAAATAATAGATCCGGGTTGTCTAATTATCTTATTATCCTAATTGCATGCATCATCCATACACCAACCACACAAATAATAAGACAATAAATAAACAACCACAAAACAGAAATTAAACGTGATGTGGATATGGCCTTTTCTAGACTAAGATAATTCCAAGCCAATGGAATTATCTATGAACCCTAAGCAAACACATCTCCATGCGTCTTGATCCTTTTGGTCCATCCTTCATAGTCATGTGGTATGCTCCATGCTCCATGCTCCATCTTTTGTGGCTCCTTTGGCTTTGGGCTTCTTTTTCTCCAATCTTGGCTAACAATCTACTTTATCTAGCACTAACTAATATCTATACTAAATAAAATAAATCTCACAAGATGAGAGAAAAAATGGCACGCAGGCCATAAAACCCTAATTAATTATTACAATTAATTGATCAGCTCGCAGGCCGTAAAACCAAACCACAAAATTAAACATCCACATCAAACCACATCCTAAGGCCATATCCAATCACCATGCGATTTGCACATAAACAGTTAAAATCCAATTTTAACGCGCTTGGTCAATTTTAATTGATTTTAGGATTTCTAGGGTTAAAACGGTCCATGGGCCCAACAATCCAATTGCCCGGGCCCAATAAAGTGAACCACAAGGCCCTAGGGCCGGCCCGGCCCAAAACCCGCAAGCTAGGCCCGCGGGTTAGGGCCGCCCGGCTCCTTAGGGCGGCCAAGCTTGGGCGGCAAGCAAGGGGGCGGTCCCCTAGGGGGCCGAACCTCCTCTTGGGAGTTGTTTCCAAAACATCTCCCTTGCTTGGAGCCCAAGTTTGGTTGTTTCCTTGTTTTGGGAGAACTCCTTCTTCCCCAAGGATGCCCAAACCCTAGATCTATGATCCTAAAATTTCTCAAACTCACCAATTCTTGCATCCAATGCAAAATTGGGTCTTGTTATGATCTAATTATTGACAAATTGCTTCCCATGCTTGATTTGTCTTGTTTTACGCGATAAACAACAATTAAGGTGTAAAACAACAAGAATGTAACACATAAACTACGTTTATGCTCTATGACATGTGGCTCTGATACCACTGTAGGGTTTTGATTCATGGATCGCGCAAACGGAAGCATAATCAAACAAATAACCATGCAAATCATTCCAAGGATCACAAGTCTAGATGCATAACGATAGTAAAGGTAAGAAATCATAAACACACCTTTGGGTTCTCCTTGATGACTTCAAACGCGAATAGTGTCACGTTCTCTATAGTTGATCCACGCCTAGAGTTGCTCCTAGATCTCCCAAACTCCTTGGTGCTAGCCCGGAATAAGAGGAGGGTGAAGGAATCACGCAAAACGAGACAAAAAGAGAAGCTCAGCCCTATTTTGGCCGACGAGGTGAGGGGGCGGCGGCAAGGGTCGGGTTCGGCCCTTGTTGCTTGCTCTCTCTCTCCTTTGTTCTCTCCCACTCTTTTTATGATCACTAATGAGCATAAGTTCTTTGAGGAAGGAAGGAAGGAGGGTCCTTTATATAGTCCAACAACTCCTTGTTAACTACCTAAAGGACTTATTCTAGTCCTACTAGAATTCAATTTAGTCCCTTCCTTGCAAATTAGTCCCTACTAAGTTTGCAAGGGTTTGCAAAGTGATCCTTCTAATTAATTAATCCAATTAATTAATTCCCAAATCTAGTACAACTCTATATAGCGTGTGACCCCATAGGTTCTATCTAGTTGGTAGCAACTATTTGCTAACATAGAGCGATTTCTAGCAAAACATCCATTCTATACAACTAATAGAATAGTCATCTAGACAACCTTGTACAAGTAATTGTCTCATCCCTTTGCCTCCATATCCGGATTGGACACGAGACATACAAGTCACACTCGTATATCCAATCCATAGTATCTCGATCTATGGGATAGCCTTATTCGTGCAAATAACATCAATATCCCATATTGATTTATTTGAGTCTGGCCAGACATTCTATAAGCACTATCCTTCGAGTGGCCTAGGATACTTGCTCCCGTTATGTGGGAGGGGCAAATCCTCTCTACGTCCACTACGATCTCTAAGCTTGCTTCTCATTGTATCCAGTACACGCCTTTATAACTACCCAGTTACGGTGTAGCGTTTAACGCTACCAAGATCACAATGATCCACAACTAGAATATCTAGTGACTTCAAGTCTAAGGATGACAATACCATTGCACCCGAGAAGCACTTGTGACTCAACATAACATGTATGTAGCCTTCTCGGTGATGGGTCAATCCAGTGCAACATTCCGTAATGCACACATATGTGTTGGATCGTGATATCTCCATATCAATCCAACCCCATACTAGTCTATAGATGATTGTCCTATTAATCATTATACTTGACTAGGGATATTTAAGATAAACAACACGATTGTAAATCTAAGGACTTCATTATATTAAATATCCAATAAATAATAAGTGAATTTTCTAGCCATATACAAATTCATACTAAACTAGATTGCCTCTAGGGCATCTATTCCAACACATCTTTGATCTTGATAGATGGTAATCCTCTTACCAGATCTTTGGAGATCAACTTGTTCAAGTTGTGCAAGCTAATGTGACCATGCTTTATGTGCCAAAGCTTTGAATCCTATTTCAAGGCCTTGAGACACTTCAAGCTTTTACCTGCAACTTTGTTAGTCTAAAAAGTATAAACAGTGTTGATCTAGAGGCTGTGAGAATGCAATTGCCTTATTTCTCATTTTGCACCACACACTTCTCTTTATCAAAGATAACCTTATGGCCATTATCACAAACCTGAGATACACTAAGCAAGTTAAACTTCAAGCCATCAACTAGATATACATCAGAAATTGAGTTTTCAGAATCTGTACCAACTTTCCTTTGTCACCAAGTGTAATTGAAGCTTCAGATTGCTCATTCAATTATGAGAATAGAGATCTCTTTCCACTCATGTGTCTTGAGCAACCACTATCCATAAACCACTTCTGTTCTTTGACATTGGTAACAACCTGCAAACACCAATCACCGCCTTACCCTGCTGTTAGACCAAGTGTGGAATTTGGACTCATACTCAGGATCAACCATGTTGGGTGGTCTGACCCCTTTAGGAACCCAATTTTGTCTGACTTGTCCCTTGAGTTGAAATGGGAAAGTGTTCCTCATTATGTGAGGGTCTCTTCATCTGAAAGGACAAGTCATCTTAACATGACCAATTTTTATCGCAAAAATTACACTTAAGAGAAGTTTAGTTTCCAGGTTTCACAAATCTGCTATTGTTCTTTCTTTGAAAATATGGATTATATCCAATACCAGTTTTGTGAACAGACTTTGAATTTTCTCCAAGAATCAAGTTCAACTTGTGTTCTGAGCCTGCAAGCTTGACTTTGACTAATTCTGATTCTTGAAGTTTCTCAGTAAGAGTAGTCTTTTGTTTATCTAATTCATCAACTTGATGTCTCAGATTAACATGGCTATCACTCAGTAAACAGTTCTCAGTGACTACTTCCTTGACTTGTGTTTTCAAGGCTTTGAAACTGGTTTTCAAGGCCTTGAAATCACTGTCAGTTTTCTTCTGAGAGATTTTGAGATTCTGATTCAGACAAAAAAGTTGTAAATTCTCTTTTTCTTGCTCATGAAATTTTTCTTTCAAAACTCTAATCTCTTTCAGATAGTCCTGTTCATTTAAAAGCATTGTTCTAAGATAATCTGAGAGAGCTTCTTTTGGTTTTGAAATCAAACAGTTTACCATTACCTTAATGTTCTTTTCAGAACTTTCATCATTCTTGGCCATGAAGCATAGGTTGGCATGTTCTTCTTCAGATTCATAGTCACTTGAGGTATCTGAATCACTCCATGAAGCTATCATAGTTTTCTTTCTCCTGTCATGGTCTTTTTCTGAAAGTTCTTGCTTTTCTTATTTGGACAATCTCTTATCAAGTGTCCTGCATCACCACACTCAAAGCAGTTCATGACTTTTGATTTACTTTGTGAAGAAGACTTACCTTTGTAGTCCTTGCAACTAGATGATCTGTGTCTTTCTATGTTGAAGTCTTTGTTTCCAAAGTTTTTCTTCATCTTAAGGATTTTGGTCAAGGCTTTGTAAATCAAAGCAAATGGATCTTCATCATCATCCTCAGTTTCAAGGCTTTGAATTTTCTCATTCTCTTTGGCCTTGAGTGCTAAGTTCTTAACACCTTTTGGTAGCTCTCCATCTGCTTCATTCATGGATATTTCATGTGTCAGAAGCTTCCCTTGTAGGTCATCAAGTTGTAGTGATGAGAGATCTTCAGCTTCTTCAATTGTTGTAGTCTTTGGTTCCCATTTTGCCTTTGGTAGACTTCTTAGAATCTTCCTCACCTTTTCTTCATTGGAAATATGCTTTCCAAGTGAATCAATGTTATTGACTATGTCTGTGAACCTTTTGAACATTTCTCTGATTGACTCATCTGCATTCATCTGGAATAGCTCATATTGTCTGAGATAGATGTTGATCTTGGTTTGCTTGACTTGACTGGTTCCTGCAAATGTCACCACAAGCTTATCTTAGATCTCCTTGGCAGTCTTATAGCCTGAAACCATTTTGAATTCATCTGTACTCAAAGCACAATACAAGATGTTAATAACTTTATAATTCTTAGAGAATTATTCTAATTCAGATGAAGAAAGTGAGTTTTCAGATTTGGGATTTTTAATCTCATATTTCTCTGTGTAGAAAGTGTGAGATCCATTCAGAATAATGGTCCATAGCTCTATGTCTTGATCAATGATGAACATTTTCATTAGAGCTTTCCAGTGAGCAAAATAGAGAAGTCTGTTAGCAACTCTTCCCTGTGAGAAACCACCATTACCTGCAGTACTCATGATCACCAGATGGTTAAATCTATACAGTGATGCAAGCTCTAATACCAATTGATAGGGGAGTATGCAGGTGGAAATTCAGTACAGATACTCTAGAAGGGGTGGGGTTGAATAGAGTATGCCAACTTTTTGTAAATCTTGTAGATGAGAAGAGTTTCTGAGAAGAGCAATGAATTTCAAGGCCTTGAAGACAGTTTCAAGCCTTTGGAATGAAATACAGTTTGAAAGAAAACAGACAAGTCTTTTTCAAGGCCTTGAAAAGAGTTTCAAACCCTTGAAAACAGACTAGTTTGAATGCTGCAAAAACTAAGTATGCAAAAGAAACTGTAAATGCAAGAGACACGGGATTTATAGAGTTCCGTCCACTTGGACCTACGTCTCTACCTCAGGGATCTTCTCCCTGCAGGATTTTCAACACAATCTAATTAATCAAAAGCTAAGCCCTAGATCTCAAGAACATAGATATGCCTTACTCTGTTACAGCTTGTGGTTCTCTCTAACCTATCTAGTACCTGCTCTAGCTAAATGATTAAATAATAATTCTCTATTGTTCACTTTGAACAACCTTGAGAATGATAGAAATAAGTAGTATAAGAAGGATATACAAATTGAGTACAAGTCAGAAGAACACTGAAGTGTAAAACTACAGTGAAGAATGCAGTGAACTTATGTGAGATGAATTGTGAGAATGATGTGCTTCTTTGATGCGTGTCAATCCTGAAATGTGTCTCTCTCTTTTTGCCCGTTGATTGTTGTGTCTTGTTTCTTCAAAATGAGCTCTATTTATACAGCTCAGATACTCTGCAAATCTTCCCAGATTTTCAGCAACAAACTTCCTGTTTTGTAGGCAACAGCTTTGACTCTTTTAATAGCCTTCTCCAATGGATAGATGATCATAATCTAGTGAGATATTGTTCTGATCTTGTCTTTGAACAGATTGGGAAGCTGTCAAGAGTGTCTAATTGATCACAGAATCACATTCTCTCCAAGTTTCCTTTCCTGCAAAATCCAGATTAGGAAACCAATCCTGCAAACTAGGAAATCAAATTTCCCTGCAAAACTGAGTCAAACAGATGGTGTTAAATATAACAAAATAGTTTGTCTTTCATCATCAAATAATAAGTGATCAAGAATAGGGGTGAGAGAGGTAGATTCAGATCAGAAGAGTTAAAAAAAACTCCCCCTTAGAATATGCATACAGGTCAGACATTTTCAAGGCTTTGAATCATGTTTCAAGGCATTGAATTTCAAGCCTGTGAAACCTGATTTAAGGCTTTGAAAACTGGTTCAAGGTCTTGAAATAGCTCTGCTATTTCAAGCCTGTGAAACATGTGAACTTACACTAATCATTGGAATAATATCTCTACTCTGCAATCTGTTAAAGATTGGCTAGAGAATTAATTTTCAATGATTGACTTAGGCAAAATAGTCTATAAAAATCTATGGAGATGGATCAAGATAGTTGTTCAGCCTATGTCAAGGTGCATATATTGACAAAGGTGTTGAAATGGTTCAACATGCTAGAATATGGATTCTTACCTATGTCACATGGAATTAGTCTATGGAAGACTAATTTTCCTTCCAATAGGATTGCAAAGGGACCGTATGAATAAGATTCACAAAATAGGCCATGATATGTACTAGGCCAGACATGTCATATGGTATGACGTATAGATATCAGTCATATTCGAGTGAGAGTCACTTGATAATTGTCAAGAATATCCTTAACTGCTTGAGAATAACTAAGGATAAATTCTTGATATATGGAGGACAGGAAGGGTTCACTGTAAAGGGTTACACTTATGCGAACTTCCAAACCAACATGGATGATTCAGATTGTAGTTAAGTTTTGTGTTTAGCCTTGATGGAGGAACTATGAGCTGGAAGGGGTTCCAGGCAAGATTCATTTGCCGATTCTACCACAGAGGACTGAGTATATAACTCCATGGGATGCACTTACTCAGAATATTCAATCTCAATAGATTGTCGATGGGGGATATGTGAATATATGTAAAGTACCAGCATAGGTCTCGCCTACTGTGCCCATATCACAGCGAAAGCGTGAGGGTCGCTCTACATCAATAGGCATATGATGCACCAGATTGACTCTAGTGCAAGTGGGAGCCTGTTGAAAATATGCCCTAGAGTCAATCTATTTCTTGTGAAATTTAAATGGACTCACGATTCATTATGTTATCGATATGGAGATATGCTAACATGAATGAAGTCCTTAGAATATAAATGTTATATTCTTAAATATCACTAGTCAACTATATTGATTAACAGGACGATTAACTACAGACTAGTATGGGGTTGGATTGATATGGAAATATCACGATCCAACACATGGGTATGCATTAGGAGTAATGGCATACTGGATTTACCCACTTCCGAGAAGGCTACATGCAATTTATGTAAAGTCACAAGTGCTTCTCGTAGTAATAACGGTATTATCATCCTTAGACTTGAAGTCACTAGATCATCTAGTTGTGTAATATTGTGTCTTGGTAGCGTCAAACGCTACACAGTGACTGGGTAGTTATAAAGGCGCGTATCGGACACAATATGAGCAAGCTTAGAGATTGTAGTGATGTAGATAGAATTTTTCCCTCCCACATAACGGGAGCAAATATATATGGGCCACTCGAGGGATGGTGCTTATAAAATGTCTGGCCAAACTCAGATAAATCAATATAGGATATTGAGGTTATCCGCTTGGATAAGACTATTCCCAGGATCGAGAAACTATGGATTGGATATACGAGTGTGACTTATATGTCTCGTGTCCAATCCGGATATATAGACAAAGAGATGAGACAATACTTGCACAAGGTTTGTCAAAGTGATGACTATTTATATTAGTTGGGTGGCATGGATGTGTTGCTAGATACCGCTCCATGTTAGTAAATTGTTACTACCAACTAAGTAGGAACCTATGGTATCACACTCCATATGGATCAAACTAGACTTGGGAATTAATAAATATAATTAATTAAATAGAAGGATCAAAACGCAACCACTTGCAAACTTAAGAGGACTAATTTGCAAAGTGGACTAATCCAATGTATAGACATGATTAGGATTTGCCAAGGTGGACTCATTCATGTATAGACATGATTAGGACTAGTTTGCAAAGAGAACTAATCCATGTATAGACATGATTATGACTAGTTTGCAAAGGGAACTAATCCATGTAAGGACATGATTATTATTCAGCTGTCTTTTACTTCCGCTGTCATTGTTATTATTTACTATTTTACTTAAATCATCTTTTTTGTGTTTTACATGCTTGGGTGTTGCTCACTCAGTATTTATTGTTGACTTTCAAAACTGCGATTTTTGTTTTCATTTCCACCGGAGGTCTAGGAGCTCGCGAAACTCACTTAGAGTGACTTCACAACTAGTGTTTAGAAATATTAGTTAATCACTATGTAATAGTAGCCAAATCTTTTACGAGACTCAATTTTTAATATAATGTTTAATATTATGATTTTTGAATTGTATTGCTTGTGAGTTCCGCCGTTACTTTCAACAACCCTCTCCCGATGCTGTCCGAGCCGGGTAAGAAGGTTGTTGCATGTGGTATCAGAGCAGTTCTTTCGAATTAGGGAATTAAAACCTGTAGGGTAACTTAAAATCAACATAGGGTAAGACAATAAAATTGGAAAAGCCGATCGGGTTGCGCGTAGCCAAACTATTGGTTTTGATTTTGCACGCCCTGTCTCAAGATGTGTTACGACATTCTGTGATACTTGATGCATATTGTTGAAATTGAGAATCAATTTATTGGTTGTGAATGATTGTTACTTTTCCATTGGAAAGAAGGACGAAAATAGAAAAAGAGTCGTGCTGGATGTATTATTTTATCGTCAACGATGAGTTATATTAACTTAATTTCATTCGGTGACTGTTATGCTACTTGTAGGGTAGGTGAATTTTATGAGAATTCTAGGTATAGTATTGGGTTTCGACCATTGGTGGCTTTGGATTTAAGAGGCGTAGTGGGAATGCTAATGTATTGGATTTATGCATCCTAGATAACTTAATTAGATTATGAAGATTTTGATGAATAACACAAAGTGTATTTTAGGTACCGGTTGGGGTGGTGACTTAAAGTCAATGTGTCGGGAATTAATTCATTTTGGGGTCTTTTCCAGTGAAGTTACTCGAGAAAGGTCCTACCCGCCCTCACCCGAGATACTATGAAATCAACCCGTGGAGTTTAGGCTTGTTTCGACTATGATTTTACAGTCTAGTTACTGAATAGTTTGGTATGTTTATGATTTATTGGGGCATACTTCTTCATGATTTATATTAGGAGAACTATGCTAGACTGGTTTGTCGTAATTATTTGGGGGCTCTACTTGGAGTCTAGTTACCCAAAAGATTGCATGAAGGTTGGGATGTCTATGCTCTTGGAGTTATATGACTCACTTGGGAGAAATGATGTTTAATCTTGAGCTAACATCTGTTGATTCACTGATGATTAGATACACCCTAAGACATATTTAAGCAGGTTTATTATGAAGTTGCACATTTAGTGCTATCTTGGAGTTTTTACTCAAATTTTAAAACTTGTATTTGGAGTCGGTTAAGTTTATATTTCGAGTCTACTATTTATAGACGTATGCTAAGAAGTTGTTACTTTGCTATGGAAAATATTGAAAGTTTCTTATTTAGTTAACTGTTTCAGCTACCGGGGAATACTTGGATGTATTGTTATAATGTCTTTGCTTACAATTGGGGTATCTGTTCAAATATGAATTTCCCTTATGTATATTCGCATATGTCACTTGGAGGTTCTGACAAAGTACTGTAAGTCGCTGGCATGTTGTCTAGCTTATGAATTGCAGTGTGAATTTTATGGAAATAATGAATTTTGAGTAGTCTAGATTATGTGAGGAATTATGAGCTAAGGATTCGATCGCTATGACAACTTCAACATGACATGTGGTCCTATGGTTCGTTAACTTCATATCAGGGAATCAAAAGGTAGGATGAGAGAACCTTGTAACAGGAAATCGTGGAGGAAAATTAGAGGAAGTGTTAGAAATTTAACCAAAGGTCAGAGAGTCAACCCATTAAGTTTTAAATTTGACTAATTCAGTTTGGGGGTGTTATGACCATTTAGGAGTTCATTTGTAGTTCCACTGTCTTTAATTCAACTACCCTGGGGGATTTGGTTATTGATATGGTCGGGAATTCTCAAAACCATGTGGGTTAGTAAGTCCTTGTGAACTTCTTGGAGTTATGTAACCGATGACATGTCTCAGTGGTCAAAGTTTATTTACCTCGTGGTACATACTCTTCACATAGAGTTTATTTGAAGTCTTATTGTTAATATGTTGTTGTAGTATATATTCTTCACACAAGTTTCATTTGAAGTTTTTGTTTTGAGATTTTTCTTACTTAGGTTTGGTTCATGTTTGATTCATGAGGTATTAACAAATTTCTTGGGATTCTGGTCTTCAGAATATTACCTTCTCTAGTCATTTGACACGTGATTTTGGGAATTCTTGGGAGGCATCGCGGAATTGGGGTCGGTAGCTAAAATTGAAAATAATAAGAAGAATCGTATATTGTGAAGTCTTGTTCGTTGTTTCCTTACATCTTTTTTGGGAGGAATAAAGTGTTTGGAGTGCTTAAGAAGTTGATGGTTTCTTTGGACAATGCTATATGGAGTTTTGTCACTTGACCATCTCTAGAGGAGCATAATTTTGGTCAGGATTTATCGTTGGAGTCAGGGAATCCGTAGATTACGTGTTATATATCTTGGGAGTACGTTCTAATTCCTTTCTTGATTTATATGAACTACTGGTAATACCAAGTAAGTTAGAAACAGTTATTTGTCAATCTTGTACTAATAAAAATTGAATATTGTTCTTTAGCTAAAGAGCTCTTCATAAATTCAATAATTGCTATTTTCCCCTATTTGTTTTATTTATTACTCCTATTAATTATAAATATAGTATTTTTCAAGTATTACCTGGTTTAATAAATATTCCTACGCTGCTTAGTATCATATTTGTCTCTATAATACTTCTTTATTGGTAGATGACTTAAAGACGGGCTTATTGGGGTTTTATTGAGGGATCACAAGAGTTGGACCTAGTCATGCGATGTAGTCTAACGTCTGTACAGTATAGTGCTTTCTTTATTTAGAAATAACATTGTTGTAATTAGAAATTGGTAATTGTAGGCGACAGGTTTGTAGACGAAGACGACAAACGTCCGTAGGAGCTTGTATGTGCTAATTGCTATGGAGTGCGGTGAGTATACATGCCAAGTCTTGCGTGCCTAGCTTCCTTCGTGTCAAACATGTTTTTATAATCTGTCTTTAAATTGATATCTTTATGGTTTTTACTTGGTACTTGTTGGATTTGTTTATTCAGTGGAAACTCTCACACAATAATTAATAATCTGGAATAACTTAAAGTGGAAAGAGTTGTGCGGGAACGTCATTTGGATTATTTACGATTGGTTTGGTCGTGGATGGCACAGCCACCCGACCCATTGATATTTATCCCGCTTGCAATTTTCCCCGGTTTGGCTCCTTGTAATCACTCCTTCTGGGCATAAAGACCCTGTTAGGAGGGTGTTGACACTTAAGGTCTTGGAAGCGGGTTTGGGATATATATTTGTGTTGCGATTGGATTTTCCCTGTTCAACTCAAAACTAAAAATGGAATTTCTGGCTCGAAGTCTATTTATGAGAAACTTGATCTTTGTGATAGAATGGGAATCTCATACTTGGATTATTTGAATTGAATTGGAATTTTCATATGAGAATATTGAATATGGATGAATGCTGGTTTCTGGAATTTCTAGAATTTGTGTTTGGAATTTGAGGTTATCTTATTATTCAGTTGTGTTTTACTTCCGCTGTCACTGCTATTATTTACTATTTTACTTAAACATCTCTTCTGTGTTTTACATGCTTGGGTGTTGCTCACTCAGTATTTATTTCTGACTTTTAAAACTACGGTTCTTGTTTTCCTTCTCACCGCAGGTTTAGGAGCTCCAGAATATGGTTTGGTTGGGCGCGAGACTCACGTAGAGTGACTTCACAAGAAGTGTTTAGAAATGTTAGTTAATCACTATTTAATAGTAGCCAAATCTTGTATGAGACTCAGTTCTTAATATAATTGTTTAATATTATGAGTTGTAGATTGTATTGCTTTTGAGTTCTGCCGTTACTTTCAGCAACCCTCTCCCGCTGCTTTCCGAGCCGGGTAAGGGGGTTGTTGCAAATCCACACAGAGGTTTCTTTGTCAAAGCCCCTTAGTTCAAGGAAGAAATTGATATGAAGTCCGCTCAAGATGGAAAGTCAGCCCGCTTACCAGACGACCCTCCACCAGCAGTTTTTGCTTTTTTTCATCAATAAGTTGGATCCTTTGGAATTACTTTGTTATTGTTATTGTGTGCTAACCAGTATTTTCTTGCAGAAACTAAGAATCAAAAAAGTTGAGGTTTTATCTTTCATCAAGGGGGAGACTGTAAGGTCACAGGTTTCATGGATTTGAAATACTTAGGTATTTCAAGGCCTTGGACCAGTTTTCAAAGCCTTTTATTAGGTTTCACATGCTTGAAGTTCATTTCTCAAAAAAAATCAATTGGAGCTATTTCAAGGCCTTGAAACAGGATTCAAAGTCTTGAAACTGTCTGACCTGCATACATGTCTGAGGGGAGTTTCTCTAAACTCTTTTGATTTAAATATATCCCTCTCACCCCTGTACTTGATTTGTTATTATTTGATGATGAAAGACAAATTGTTTTAATAAATCTAACATGTTTAATCCATTATTTTGACTCAGTTTAGCAGGGAAATTTTATTTCCGAAATGTGCAGGATTTGTTTCCTTATATCGAATTTGCAAGAAGGAAATCACTTAGTGAAGATGATCCTGTGATCAATCAGAGGCTTATGACAGCTTCCAACATTGTTTAAAGACAATATCACAACAATATCTCTGAAGATTGTTATCAACTATCCGTTGGAGAAAGCTGTTAAGAGAGTCAAAGTTTGTTGCCTACAAAGTAGGAAGGTTGCTGAAAATCTGGGAAGATTTGCAGAGCTTCAAACAGTATAAATGGATCTCATTTTGAAGCAACAAGAGAAAACACTTTACGGGCAAAAAGAGAGACACAATTCTGGATTGACAAGCATCAAAGAAGTTCATCACTCTCACAATCCAACTCACAGAAGTTCATTGCATTCTTTACTGCAGTTCTACATTCTAGTGTTCTTCTGTATTTTGCTTTATTGGTAGATCATTTCTGTAACTCTTCTATATTTCATTCTCTATGATTGTTCAAGGTTAACAATAGAGAATTCTTAGTTAATTAGTTAGCTAGAGCAGGTACTAAATAGGTTAGGGAGAACCACAAGCTGTAACAGAGTAAGGGAACTCTCTGTGCTTGAGATCTAGGGCTTAGCTTTTAATTAATAAGAATTGAGTTGAAAATCCTACAGGGAGAAGATCCCTGAGGTAGAGACGTAGGTCCAAGTGGACTAACTCTATTAATACTTTGTCTCTTGCATTTACAGTTCATTCACATTCATAGTTTTTACTGCATTCAAACTTGTCTGTTTTTCAAGGATTTGAAACTCTTTTCAGGGCCTTGAAAAAGACTTGGCTGTTTCATTACAAACTATATTTCTTTTCAAAGGCTTGAATTTTAGTTCAAGACCTTGATCTCCTTTGCACTTGAACTAAAACTCTTTTCCTCCACAAGTTTTGCAAAAAGTTGGCATACGTTATTCAACCCCCCCCCCTTCTAGAGTATCTGTGCTGCATATCCATCTGCATACTCCCCTTTCAATTGGTATCAGAGCTTGTATCACTATATAAGATTTAACCATCTGGTGATCATGAGTACTGCAGGTGATGGTGGTTTCTCACAGGGAAGAGCTTCCAACAGACCTCCTCTATTTTGTGGAGACAATTTTGCTCACTCGAAAGCCCTGATGAAGATGTTCATCATTGATCAAGACATAGAGCTTTGGACCATTATTCAAAATGGACCTCACACTTTCTTTACAGAGAAAGATGGGATCAAAACTCCCAAAACTGAAGACTCACTCTCCTCTTAATTGGAACAATTCTCTTAGAAGTACAAATCTATTAACATCTATTGCGCTTTGAGTACAGATGAATTCAACAGAATTTCAGGCTGCAAGACTGCCAAAGAAATCTGGGACAAGCTTGTGGGGACATTTGAAGGAACAAGTCAAGTCAAGCAAACCAAGAACAACATCTATCCCGGGCAATATGAGTTGTTCAAGATGAATTCAGATGAGTCAATCAGGGAGATGTTCAAGAGGTTCACGGACATTGTCAACAACCTTGATTCTTTGGGAAAACATTTTTCAAATAAATAAAAGGTGAGGAAGATACTGAGAAGTCTTCCAAAGGCCAAATGGGAACCAAAGAAAACAGCCATTGAAGAAGCTCAAGATCTCTCATCACTACAACTTGATGATTTACAAGGGAAGCTCCTAACACATGAAATATCCATGAATGAAGCTGATGGAGAGCTACCTGAAGGTGTCAAGAACTTAGCCCTCAAGGCCAGAGAAAATGAGAAAATAAAATCCTTGAAACTGAAGATGGTGATGATGAAGATCCTTTTGCATTTATTTCCAAAGCCTTGACCAGAATTCTCAAGATGAAGAAAAACTTTGGAAAAAAAGACTTCAACAGAGAAAGAAACAGATCATCCAGTAGCAAGGACTACGAAGTTAAGACTTCTTCACACAATAAATCCAAAGTCATGAACTGCTTTGAATGTGGTGATGCAGGACATTTGATAAGAGATTTCCCACACAAGAAAAGCAAGAACTTTCAGAAGAAAGACCATGACAGGAGAAAGAAAACTATGATAGCTTCATGGAGTGATTCAGATAGCTCAAGTGAATTTGAATCTGAAGAAGAACATGCCAACCTATGCTTCATGGCCAAGCATGATGAAAGTTCTGAGAAGAACATTGAGGTAATGGTAAACTGTCTGATTTCAAAACAAAAAGATGCTCCTTCAGATTATCATAGAACAATGCTTTTAAATGAAGAAGATTATCTGAAAGAGATTAGAAGTTTGAAAGAAAAAGTTCATGAGCAAGCAAAAGAGAATTTACAACTTGTTTGTCTAAATCAGAATCTTGAGATCTCTCAGAAGAAAACTGACAGTGATTTCAAAGCCTTGAAAACCAGTTTCAAAGCCTTCAAAACACAAGTCAAGGAAGTAGTCAATGAGAACTTTGTACTAAGTAACAGCCTTGTTAATCTAAGACAGTAGGTTGATGTATTAGATAAACAAAAGACTACTCTTGCTGAGAAACTTCAAGAATCTGAATTAGTCAAAATCAAGCTTGCAGGCTCATAACACAAGTTAAACTTGGTTCTTGGAGGAAGTTCAAAGTCTGTTCACAAAACTGGTATTGGATACAACCCGAGTTTTCCAATAAATAGCAATACCAGATTTGTGAAAGCTTGAAACAAAACTTCTCCTAAGTGTCATTTTTGTAACAAGATTGGTCACGAAGATGACTTTTCCTTTCAGAGAAGAGTCCCTTATATAATGAGGAGCACATTCCCATTTCAACTTAAAGGACAAGTCAGACAGATTTGGGTTCCTAAAGGGGTCAGACCACCTAACAAGGTTGATCCTGAGTATGAATCCAAATTCCACACTTGGTCTAACAGCTGGGTAAGGCAGTTATTGGTGTTTGAATGTTGTCACCAATATCAAAGAACAGAAGTGGTTTATTGACAGTGGTTGCTCAAGACACATGAGTGGAAAGAGATCTCTATTCTCAGAATTGAAAGAGCAATCTGAAGGTACAACTACTCTTGATGACAAAGGAAAATGCAACATTCTTGGTATTGGTAAAGTTGGTACATACTCTGAAAATTTTATTTCTGATGTATATCTAGCTGATGGTTTGAGATTTAACTTGCTTAGTGTATCTCAGCTTTGTGATAATGGTAATAAGGTTCTCTTTGATAAAGAGAAGTGTGTGGTGCAAAATGAGAAATCATGAAATTGCATTCTCACAGCCTCTAGATCAAACAATTTTTATACCTTTCAGACTAACAAAATTGCAGGTAAGAGCTTAAAGTGTCTCAACGCTTTGAAAGAGGATTCAAGGGTTTGGCACAGAAAGCTTGGTCACATTAGCTTGCATACCTTGAACAAATTAATTTCCAAAGACCTGGTAAGAGGATTACCATCTATCAAGTTCAAAGAAGATGATGTTTGCAAAGCTTGTGCTCAGGGTAAGCAGACCAGAAGCTCATTCAAACCAAAGAAGTTTGTAAGTACTTCTAGACCTATTGAGCTATTTCACATGGATTTGTGTGGTCCTATGAGGACATTAACTCCAAAAGCTAAGAGGTATATGCTAGTTATTGTTGATGATTAATCTAGATATACTTGGGTTATGTTTCTGAAAGAAAAATCTGAAGCCCTCTCTGAATTTTCAAAGCTTTGCAGAGAACTTCAAAACTTAAAAAACCTACCCATTGCTTCTATTAGAAGTGATCATGGTATAGAATTTGATCAATTAGAATTTGAGTTGTTGTGCTAAGCATGGTATCTCTCAAAATTTCTCTGCTCCTAGAACTCCTCAACAGAATGGAGTTGTTGAAACAAAGAACAGGACTCTTGAAGAAATGTCAAGGACAATGCTTCTAGAAAATAAGTTGCCAAAACATTACTGGGCAGAAGCTGTTAATACAGCAAATTATATTCTGAACAGGTGCTTGATCAGACCTATCTTGAAGAAAACCCCCTATGAACTCTTCAAAGGGAGAAAGCCAAACATCTCATACTTCAGACCCTTTGGTTGCACATGCTATGTCCACAACAATGGTAAGGACAACTTCGGTAAGTTTGATGCAAGAAGTGATGAAGTTATATTTCTTGGTTACTCTCTTACTAGCAAAGCTTATAGAATCTATAATAAAAGAACCAAGCTGGTTGAAGAAAGTATTCATGTTATTTTTTATGAAGCTATGATGGTTCTTTGAGTGAAATTTTTGCAGACTTAAATCTGAACAAGCATGAATCAGAAGAAGAAGTTGATAACTCTCTTGGGTTCAAGAAAGGTTCAGAAGGAAACATAAGCCATTTTCGAGACCTTTAAAATAGGTCTCAAGGCCTTGAAAATAGAGATCAAAGCCTTGACAAAGATGATAAGAAAGAGATGAATGATCAGGCCACTAGTTCAAGACCAGAGAAGATACATGGAGAACATGAACCATGGTCTCCAATAAAGAGATTCAAATATCTTTCATCTCATTCAGCTGACAATATCATCTCTGACCCAACCACTGGTACACAAACAAGGTCACAGTTGAAGAATCTTTGTGCCTTCAATGCTTTCATTTCTCTTGTAGAACCCAAAACTGTGAAGGAAGCTTTACAAGAAGTAGACTGGATCATAGCTATGCAAAGTGAACTCAATGAGTTTGAAAGAAACAAGGTGTGGAACCTAGTTCCTCCACCTACAAACCGTCTGTCATTGGTACCAGATGGGTGTTCAGAAAAAAATGGATGAGGATGGCAAAGTAATCCGAAACAAAGCAAGATTAGTTGCTCAAGTTTATAATCAAGAAGAAGGTATTGATTATGAGGAAACTTTTGCTCCAGTTGCCAGGTTAGAAGCAATTAGAATTCTACTTGCATTTGCATCTTTCAAAAATATGAAACTATTTCAAATGGATGTAAAATGTGCATTTCTGAATTGCTACTTACAAGAAGAAGTTTATGTTTCAAAACCTCCTGGTTTTGAAAGTGATAAGTTTCCAGATCATATTTATAAACTTGACAAAGCTCTTTATGGTTTGAAACAAGCTCCAAGGGCTTGGTATGAAAGATTGTCAAAGTTTCCGCTTGAAAATGATTTCAAAAAGAGGATTGGTAGACAAGACCCTTTTCATCAAGACTCATGGGAAAGATTTACTTGTAGTTCAGATTTATGTTGATGATATTCTGTTTGGAGCTACTAACGATCTTCTATGCAAAGAATTTTCAAGTCTTATGAGCAGGGAACTTGAAATGAGTATGATGGGAGAGTTGAACTTCTTTCTTGGACTTCAAATACATCAATTGAAGAAGGGCATCTTTCTGCATCAAAGCAAGTATACTAGGGACTTGCTGAACAAGTACAACATGTCTCAATCCAAAGAGATCAAGACTCCAATGAGTTCTACACTGTCTTTAGATAAAGATGAATCTTGTAAGAGTGTCAATATGAAAGAGTATAGAGGTATGATTGGATCATTGCTATACCTTACTGCTAGTAGGCTAGATATCATGTTCAGTGTATGTATGTGTGCAAGATTTCAAGATGGTCCGAGGGAATCACACTTAACTGCTGTGAAGAGAATTTTCAGATATCTCAATGGTAACAAAGACTTAGGGCTTTTGTATCCAACACATTCTAACTTCTCTTTGCATAGATTTTCTGATGCTGACTTTGCAGGTTACAAAGTTGATAGAAAAGGCACTTCTGGAACTTGCCAATTTATTGGATCATCTCTAATCAGTTGGCACTCCAAGAAACAAAACTTAGTTGCTTTATCAACAGCTGAAGCTGAATATATATCTGCTGGAGCATGTTGTTCACAAGTATATGGATTGCTCAACAATTGAGGGATCTTGGATTTGATCTCAGAATTATTCCCATCAAGTGTGACAACACTAGTGCAATATCTATTACAAATAATCCAGTACAGCATTCAAGAACCAATCATATTGATGTCAGACATCATTTCAGCAGAGATCATGCTGAAAAAGGTGATATTGTTCTTGAATTTGTTTCTACTAACATGCAACTTGAAAATATCTTCACTAAACCATTGCCAGATGAAAGATTCTCAGCCCTAAGACTGGAATTAGGCATGCTAAATAAGGATGGATTGGTTTAGGGGGAGCATCAGGTAAGGAAGGTATGTTGTTATGTGTTTCAAAGGTTTGAGCTGATTTTCAAAGCCTTGAAAATCTATTTAAAGCTTTGGTCTTATGTGTTTCAGCTTAACAGAATTTCAAGACCTTGAAACTATTTTCAAAGCCTTGAAAATAAGTCTGATAACTGCTTAGTGAATAAGTTTTGGATCATTCAGTATTGGGTGCTATCTTTGTAGATATTTGCTCAATATTGGCCCTACCTTTTTTCAAAATTGATTTTCAGCCAAATATAGCATTAAATTATTTATTTCCAACGGCTTCAAAGATTTGAATCTTTGTTGATCATTACAGTTCTTTTAAGATCAGAAAAAAATATTGCATTTTCCTTTTCAAATACAAACGCTCTGAGTATTTATCTCCTTCTCCTCTACTTCACTCCGTATCAAATCCACCTCTCTCTATTCTTCTCCCAAACCCTAATGAGCTCTAGAAGAGCCTCAGACAGAATCAAGATGGCCGGAGGTTCAAAACAGAGTACAGAGAAGAAGAGAAAAGCAACAGTGGATGAAGTTCAAGAGATTAATGGAGACTCTAGCTCTAGAACTCCTAGTGCAGAGGCAGTTGCAGAGCTTCCTCCACCCAAAAATAAATTCAAGAAGGATGCAACTCCCTCCTTAAAAAAGAAGAAGAAAAAGAAAGAGAAAGCTTGTGCAGAGAAACAACCAGAAACAGAGATCTCCAGCACCAAGAAGTTGAAGAAAAAGAAGAAGGCAAATCAAGCTGGAAAAGGGAAAGGAAATATAAAAGAGGAACAGCCAAAGGACAATGTGGAGAAAGCATTGCAGATTTACTCAAAGAACACTGCTCCTGATGAATCTTGGTTCATCTCAAACACTTCAAAAGGTCAGTGGTTGGATGGTTTTGCATCTAGGAAGATTTCTTTCTGCAGTTTGATCAGTATGCATATGTTACTTGGAATGATTCTGAACTGTATCACTATGTTGAAGAAAAGCTCTTTGTGGTTCATGCTAAATCCCTCTGAGCTAGCCTATCCTAGACTCACCAGATTCTTCTATCTCAACATGAAGCAACTTAAGAGTTCTCCACACTTAGCTATCAAGTATTTAGTTGATGGAGTTACAATGTAACTAGATCATGCTGAGTTTGCATCTGTCTTAGGGTGTCCTAAGAGGTATGACACACAGAACTACCCTCCCAATAATGAAGCCTTGAAGTTGGTCAGAGAAGAATTCTTCTTACCTAATGTTTCTGCCTCTTCCAAACAGTTAACACACTCTGTATTAAATGTTGAAGCTAAAGTTCTATTTACTATCTTGATGAGATGCATCTTTCCAAGGGAACATTCTAAGTATTTAGTTACTGAGAGGGTGCTGTAAATTATCTATTTAATCATGCATGGCTATGATATTGATCTACATAAACATGTAATGGAAGACATGCAATTCAGTCAAACAGATCAGAGAAAGCATACACTTTCTTATGAAAACTTGCTCACTCAATTCTTCCAAAACCTTGAGATTCCTAGTGCTGGTGAAGAGTGTATAACTTCTAGGATTGGTTTGCTGAATGGGAAGGCTTTTGAGAAGATTGGGGTAGTTAAGACCAAAGAGAAGGTTTGGAAGCTGTATTCAGATTTGACTGAGGAAGAGCTGAATGCAAAGAAATTTGTTAAGCCCAAGGCCTTGAATCCTACTTCAAGCCAGACATCTCAGCCTCCTGATTTGTCTTCAATCCTTCAGAAACTTGATGGTCTAGAGATGGACAATAGTGAGATCAAAGAGAATCACCATGGGTTTGATACTGATCTCTCACAGGTCAAATACATGGTGGAAACTATCTTTAGAAGCATGACTGTGTTTGATGTCCCTGGGGATGAAGAAGGTGCCAAGAAAGATGGCTCTGACAAGAACTTGTCAAGTGAAAATTCCAACCAGGAAGAAGCTGCTCCTGTCAAAGATAAAGGAAAACAGGTGGTAGCTGAACAAGCTGCTCAGGAAGGAGATGAAGTAGAAAGTCCTAACTCAGATGATTTGCTGATTACTCTGAAGAAGAAAAATAAATCTCCAAAGACTGCCACTAAGGACAAGACTGAATAAGTGACTGCTGCTGGTGAGAATGAAGAGGAACAGGAAGAACAGGATAAGACTGATGAAGATAGTGAGGAAGAAGAGGGAGATCATGATGGAGATGAAGACCCAACCCCTTAATCCTGCCTACTCTTACTTTCACATTCTTTCTTTTTAAGACTTTTTATTTTCAAAATTTTCCAGACACTGATCCAACGTCTTCTCATTCTTTTTGATGAAAGTCAAAAAGGGGGAGAAAAATCTTAGGTTGTTTTGATTGTATTTCAGTTTAGATGACCTATCTTTTGGTCAGTAGGATTTTCTGCAACTTACTTGCAGTTTTTGCTTTTGTTCATTAATAAGTTGGATCTTTGGAATTATTGTGCTATTGTTATTGTGTGCTAATCAGTATCTTTTTGCAGAAAATAAAAAAAACAAAACAGTTGAGGTTTTATCATTCATCAAGGGGGAGATTGTAAGGTCACAGGTTTCAAGGCCTTGAACCAGTTTTCAAAGCCTTGAATCAGGTTTCACAGGCTTGAAAAGCTATTTCAAGGCCTTGAACCAGGATTCAAAGCCTTGAAACTGTTTGACCTACATACATGTTCTGAGTGGGAGTTTGTCTAAACTCTTTTGATTTAAATCTATCCCTCTCACCCATGTACTTGATGTGTTATTATTTGATGACGAAAGACAAACTGTTTAGATATATCTAACATGTTTAATCCATTATTTTGAGTCAGTTTTGCATGAAATTTTATTTCCTAAATGTACAGGATTTGTTTCCTTATTTGGATTTTGCAGGAAGGAAATCACTTAGTGAAGATGATCATGTGATCAATCAGAGACTCATGACAGCTTCTCATATTGTTTAAATATAATATCACACAATATCTCTGGAGATTGTGATCAACTATCCGTTGGAGAAAGATGTTAAGAGAGTTAAAGTTTGTTGCCTACAAAGTAGGAAGTTGTTGCTGAAAATTTGGGAAGAATTGCAGAGCTTCAAACAGTATAAATGGAGCTCATTTTGAAGCAACAAGAGAAAACACTTAACGGGCAAAAAGAGAGACATAATTCTGGATTGACAAGCATCAAAAAAGTTCATCACTCTCACAATCCAACTCACAGAAGATCACTGCATTCTTTATTGCAGTTCTACATTCTAGTGTTCTTCTGTATTGTGCTTTGTTGGTAGATCATTTATGTATTTCTTCTGTATTTCATTCTAAAGGATTTTTCAAGGTGAACAACAGATAATTCTTAGTTAATCAGTTAGCTACAGCACATACTAGATAGGTTATGGAGAACCACAAGCTGTAACAGAGTAACAGAACTCTCTGTGCTTGAGATCTAGGTCTTAGTTTTTGATTAATAAGAATTGAGTTGAAAATCCTACAGAGAGAAGATCCATGAGGTAGAGACGTAGGTCCAAGTGGACTAACTCTATAAATTCTTTGTCTCTTGCATTTACAGTTCATTCACATTCATAGTTTTTACTGCATTCAAACTTGTCTGTTTTTCAAGGATTTGAAACTCTTTTCAGGGCCTTGAAAAAGACTTGGCTGTTTCATTACAAACTATATTTCTTTTCAAAGGCTTGAATTTTAGTTCAAGACCTTGATCTCCTTTGCACTTGAACTAAAACTCTTTTCCTCCACAAGTTTTGCAAAAAGTTGGCATACGTTATTCAACCCCCCCCCCCCCTTCTAGAGTATCTGTGCTGCATATCCATCTGCATACTCCCCTTTAAAAGGAGATTTAAAACAGAGGATCCAAGCTTAACATCCATCAAGTCTTAAAATTATACTTATTAAAATTCAAATGATTGTGTCTCAAACATGGGCATAAAAGAAACTAGAATTCTATGATACTGAAAGAATTTCTAAGAATTATTAATGTGAAAGTTTCTAAATAATGTGATGAGTCGCGTACCAGTTTAAGACAAGCTCTAAACATGTGGTGCATAAACAGAAGAGGGAACACCACGGTTTCAAAATCAACAATAAATACTGAGCAATTAAACACCCAAGCATGTAAAATGATGACGAGGCATTTGCAAAACAATAAACAGTTTATAGTAATTTAGCTAAAACCAAGTGGAAGTAAAGTTTTGAAATTTATAAGAAAGCAAGAGAGATTCGAATTTCATTATTTAAATTAGGGAATTCCCAAAATCACATATTCATCCATTTTTCATTAAATCCAAAATCACATTGTTAATTTGTTGATACGGGGAAAAAGAACCAACCATCTCGCAAGCATCCAAGACCTTAAGTGTCGACACCCCCTTAAGACTCTTGCGGCCAGAAGAGTGAGTACAAGGAGCTATCCGGGGAATTGCAACCGAATTAAATAAAATTAATTGGACGAGTGACCGTAGTCAACACGACCAAGCCAAAGTAACCATGTAACAACCCCGCACAACTCTTCCACTTTACGTTATCATCAATTATTAGATTATAGTGATGTTTTTCAGAGACACGTTTCAACAAGTGGGAACAAGAGTTCAAGTAGCACATATTTCACACAACGTATAAATTCATATTGAGTCAACAAGAGAAGGATATTATTTGACACGAAGGGCATTAGGCACACTAGGTCTGGGCATGTTTACTCACCTCAAATAAATGCAACTACAACAATTCAGTCGTAATACTCGACGTATCCTTCATCTGAAAACTCGTCGCCTATAAGTTAACAATATTCCAATTAACATGTTGCTAACACCACAATAATACACACAAAGCCCTACATGCAATGCAAGACATCCCCTAATAAACCCCCAAGTTTGCTAGAGTAAGATTACGACATTTATTTAAAATATGGTTCATAAAACTGGCTATTATTTTCTAAAAAACATACTATACTATAATTATATAACTTATAAGGTAATATAACTTTTAATATAACTATTATTATCTAGTTCAAAGAAAATTAATAAATATTTAGTGAACAAAGAATGTCATTTTACCAAAAACTTGATAAGGTAAAACATATAAATATTATAGTAGTTCCCATAACCAAAAATAATGTTTTAGTAACAAAGGGGAAATAGATTTTCCATAAAACACAATCAATACCCCCGCTGATTTCAGATCATTCACAATCACCCCCACAAGTTCCATAACAAACACCACAACCCCCCAAAGTTTCATACTTGTTTCAACCCACTTTCTCCTTCCTCAAAAACCCACTGTCACAAATTTTTCTCAACACAACAAATGGTTCTTCATGGCAACTAAATAAGAATTGGAAACCAAGAGTTGAGATTGGGTTTACCGGAACAAAGAGAGGACGACGACGACGAGTGACGGCGGCGGTGGCTGGGCAGCGGCGTCGGGAGAGAGAGAGAGAGAGAGAGAGAGAGAGAGAGAGAGAGAGAGAGAGAGAGAGGGAGAGAGAGAGAGAGAGTGATTGAGAGGTAGAAATTATTTGGTGTTGGGGTGGGTCAAAATCTGAGTTTGATGTGGGTTTATATAGTCTTTCGGTGAAGAATCCGGCGAGGACTAGGAAACCCACCGGAGGTATTTTCGATTCCGAATCGGGATGCAAAATTGGCGAATTGAGTTTTCTTGATGAGAAAGAATTGGTCTTTGTCGAATTTGTAGTTAATTATGATTGAATTTGGGTGAAAAGGGAATCAAATTTGTAGAGTCGGTGTTGGAGGTCGTGTTGTGGATGGCGGTGGAGTTCATCTCCAACTAGGAGATGAAATTTTGGAGAAGATATAGGAAGGTTAGGGTGTGGCTGGATCACCAAGCTAGGCGGTGGTTGGGTTTAACTAAAAGTCACTTTTTGGTCACGTTAAAAACGTGTTCACGACCCGTTACCTTTTAAAAATTAAAATTCTTAGTTACTACAATAAATTATATATAAAAGACACTTTCCCACCACCTAGTTTAGGTAAAAGACAACTACCACCCCCTAACTTAGTAAAAAGACACTAATTATGTTTGATAAAAGTCACAAACCCCCCCCCCAAACAATAAAAATAAATTCCCAAACAATAAAAATTAACTCCCACAACTTATAATAATGTCAGAAAATATCCATATCTACATAACGGGGTATTTATCCTCCCCCCTTAAAGAGAGCTTTGGGCTCGAAGCTTAAACCAACTTATCAACAATTACTAAGATATGAGTCTCTACTCTAGGGTATATCTATTAAATGCAATATTAAGGTCATGAACGATGAGCAATATACTATAAGGAGCGCTAAAATGACGTATTTAAAACCGAAGGATTACATCCTCTCCCCCTTAGAGGAGTGACGTTCTCGGAAATCAAAATACCTCGTCAAAAAGGTGAGGGTACTTCTTCCTCATATCATCCTCCGCTTCCCATGTTGCCTCCTCTGTGAGGTGATTTGTCCACAAGACCTTTACCAGCTTGACACTCTTGTTGCGGGTGTCCCTTGTCTTTGATTCTAGAATCTTAACAGGATGCTCCTCATAGCTCAATGAAGGATCCAATTCTACCGGTTCAGGATCTAGTACATGAGGCGACCATGTGGCCCCTCTCACACGAGTTGATGACAAGCTTAGAAAATTTCACATAGAAGTAATTGTTATAACATAAGTAGCTAAAGTTATTTATAATTTAATAGAAATCAAACATTTTTATTTTACATATTGTAAAATATTAGTAAGTGCTCCAATAGTGTTAGTTAAATGCTTAGCTAAATAACACATGGCACATTCTCAATATTTTCTGCAAAAGAATTTTAAGGAATTTAGGACATAACCGCTAAGAACATGGTTAAAGAAAGTATGAAGTTATTGATCCGACTCTTCAAATAAAATGAGTGGGATAACTATCCGCTAAAATAAAGAGCGGAGGAGAGAGTCTATTGGAGGTAACATTTTTCTCATCTTTTTCATATTACAAAGATAACCGCTATATAGATGACCTATTGGAGATGCTCTAAGATATATAAATGTCTACTAACTATTTTGATAAATGAAAATTTGCTTTATTATCCAAGTAGGCAAGTTGATAAAGACATTCACATACTTGAATTTCCACAAGGAGGAAACATACTCACGTGTATAAGTATACACAAATTATAAAATATGTCACAAAATGCAATAAAAAACAGTTGCATCCATGCAAAGTAAAAATTAAATTTTGTGGTATTGTACCACCCAACAAGTCACAATTTACGTAAAGATTAAATTTCCATATAATTTTTTGTATCGGGCTATTGAACTTTTTGATCTTTATCACCAAAACCTTTAATCTTTTCTTGTTGATCAAGAAGCTTATTGGGCTCAAAGAGCTTCGTGAAGGAGATTGTAAGCAAATCAAATGGTTATGTAAAAGAATTAGTTTAGTTATAATTTACATAACTAGAAGAAATAATGGGCTCCAATGAGCTAGTTAAATGACTCAATATTCAATTCCTAAAAAACTTATGTAAAATACATAACATCATTGGAGCAAACAATAAGTAGTCATGTTAACTTGAGTTCATACAAGTTAAAATTTACCTAATTAGTAATTTTATTGTTGTAGATGCTCACCAACTTTTTTCATAACTATGCTAGATTTAGGGGCGCTAAAAATTGTATTTATAGTATTAAAATGATGAAGATCCGTCTTTTTCTTCTCAACATGATATTGCTTTGGTTTTTCTCAATTATTTTAAAAATATTTATTCAGAACCCACCCCCACCTAAACTGAATTAGAAAATCGCTATGGCTTAGATTATGCATTTGATACATTGTTTAATATCAATAACTTCATTTTCCCCATGACCACGGTTTTCTCTCCCAACCCTTTTCTGCTATTGAGAATAAAGATGGGGTCTTCTCTATGGTCCCTCTCAAAGTCTCGGGTCCAGCCTTTTTTTTTCAAAAATATTGGCCCTCTATATCAACCAAATTTACCATGGCTATCATATCTTTTCTTAATTCATGCCACTTATTAAAAGAAGTTATTAATACCGGTATTGTTTTAATTTTGAGAATTCCTGACCCCCTCTAAAATTAATGATTTTGTACCCACCCTCTATAGCATTATCTCCAAAGTTTTGGCTAACCGTTTAAATTTGGCCCTTCCTAGTGTTATCTCTAATAATCAAAATGGTTTTGTTCCTTGTAAGCTTATTCAGAGTGACATTTTAGTATCTAAAGAAATATTCATTCCATATCTAAAATGACTTCTCCTAATCTACCTGCTTTTTGGTGTCAGTAAGCTTGACCTTGTTGGAATAGATGCCGTAGAGGAAATCTTATATTTAGTATGAACATTGTTATTGGCTAGAATATTCATTTATTATATATTGTGATATTTAATATAATGGGGTCCTTAGATACAATGTGTTGTTTATCTTAAATATCCCTAGTCCACTATATTGATTAATATGACGATCAAATATAGACTAGTATGTGGGTAGATTGATATGGATATATCAAGTCTAACACATGGGTATGCATTAGGAGTAATGGCATACTGGATTGACCCACAACGAGAAGGATACATTAGATTATGTTAAGTCACAATAGCTTCTCGTAGTGCTAATATAATTGCAATCCTTAGACTTGAAGTCACTAGATACTCTAGTTGTGAAATACCGTGCTTTGATGTTATCAAAAGTTACACCGTAACTGGGTGACTATAAATGTGGTTATCGAGCATGATAGGAAGCAAGCTTAGAGATTGTAGTGATGTAGATAGGATTTGCCCCTCCCACATAATGGGATTAAATATCCACGACCACTCGAGGGATGAGGCTTATTGAATGTCTGGCCAGACTCAGATAAATCAATATGGAGATATTGATGTTATATGCTTGCATAAGCATATTCCCAGGATCGAGGAACTATGGATTGGATATACGAGTGTGACTATTTATGTTTCGTGTCTAATCCGGATATGGAGACAAAGGGATAGTGCAATATGAGATATTGGTCACAAAAAGTTGTCGGGATCACTGACTATTTCTATTAGTTGGGTGGAATGGATGTGTTGCTAGACACCGCTCAATGTTAGTAATAAGTTACTACCAATTAAGTAGAAACCTATGGGGTCACACGTCAAATAGAGTAGAAATAGATTTCGGATTAATTAATATGATTAATT
The DNA here is from genome assembly GCA_023055425.1 of Linanthus parryae. Taxonomy (NCBI): domain Eukaryota; kingdom Viridiplantae; phylum Streptophyta; class Magnoliopsida; order Ericales; family Polemoniaceae; genus Linanthus; species Linanthus parryae. Next base: position 93,870,825 of record JALGPY010000002.1, on the reverse strand, counting down.
AATAAGAAGGATCATTGTGCAACACCTTGCAAACTTAGTAGGACTAATTTGCAAAGGAAGGGACTAATCCAAATTCATGTAGAACTAGGAGGGACCTTTATGTAGTTAACAAGGAGTTGTTGGACTATATAAAGGAGGCTCTACCTTCCTTCCCACTAATGTTATTAGACATAACACAAGAGAGTGGGAGAGAAGAAAAGAGAGAGAGCAAGACAAGCTTAGAGGCCGCCGCCCCTATGCCCCCCCCCCCCTTCCCGTCGGCGCCAAAGAGGAGACTGAACCCCTCCTCTTGTCACCTCGTTGCTTAATTCGTTCTTCCCTCTTCCTCCGGTCCAAGATAGCACTTGAGAAGGAAGAATCTAGATCTCACCTCTAGACGTGGATCAACCATAGAGACGAGGACATCATTCTTCGTGTGATCTCTCAAATCAAAAGGTACACATGACTATGTCTCTTATCATGTTATGACGTCTCTTCCTGTGATCCTTGGTGGGCTTTGAGTAGGATTAAATTTTGTTATTCCGCTGCGTTACCTACGTCAAAACCCAACAGTGGTATCAGAGCCACAGGTCGTAGTGCATAACATGATTTTATGTGTTACGATTTCATTTTATACACCGTATTGTTATTATTACGCGAAAACTGAAATAAATTGGCATAGTAGATGCAAATTGAATTTGATTCAATATAAACAAGATATAATTTAACATTGGATGTTAGAATTGGTGAGTTTAATCACATAGGATGTGAATTATTGGGTTTTTGAAAAATTAGGGTTCATGGGCACATAGTTGAAAAGGAGTTTTCTATTATGGAAACAATTTTATGATAACATCCATAAAGGAAACAACCATGCTTGGGCAACAAGGAAGAAGGGAAGGAGGCTAGGGCCGAAACCCTAGCCGTCTGCCCCCTTCCTTGCGCGCCAAGCAAGGGCCGCCGGTCACATGAGGCGGCCGGCCTTGGGCCTGGCCTAGTGGCGGGTGGCGGTCCTTGGGGTTCGGCCTAGGCTTAGGTTGGACCCCTTGGAACGTTGTAACCCTAATTACCCAATTCAATTAAAATTAAACAAGCACGTTAAAAATTGATTTTTAACTGTATTATGTGCTTTATTGCATGGTGGATGGATATGCCCTAGGTCGTGGATGTTTATTGCTTTGTGGTTTGGTTTACGGCCTGCGAGCTGGTCAAATTAATGTAATAATGAATTAGGTTTTACGGTCTGCGAGTCGTCTTTTCTCCTCGGCATGTGAGGCTTTTATTATTTATTTATTCTAAATGTTAGGCTAGAATTAGAAATATTTAGATGATAGCCAAGAGCATGGAGAAGAAGACCGGTGGACCAATGAAGCCAAAAGACAAAGAAGACACCCCCTAGACGCGCGGCTATGGTGGAGCACATGGAGATGAGCTTGTCACTTTAGGGCAATTGGATATTATCATTGGCTTGATAATATCTTATTCAAGGGGCCATATCCATACCACGTTTTTATTTTTTTGTGGATGTTTATTATTCATGTCTTGTTATTTATTTTTGTGTGTATAGCGATACTAGCAAAACGTTAACAAGATAATAATAAACAAGGATGGTCTTTTATTATGGATATCCCAATCCAAATAAGTAAATCATGTTGATTAGATCAACCAAACAAATTAAGAAAGTTAAACCCCTCAATTAAATATTGCGTTTTGCCTTCTCTTGCCAAAACACCATTCATGATCAGGGTTCATTAAAATTCGGGCTTGCCAAAGCAAGGCAATTTTAATTTACCATGATGTGTTGCAGACGACACAAGCTAGTAATGTGTCTATGTTGAATGTAGAGGTTGGACGCAACTGGGTAAGACTCAATTGGAATGATGAGCCCAGAGGCATGACAATTAGGCGTTATCCATGGGATAAAGAATAAAGAGTTATTCACCTAATTAGACCAAGAGTTGCATGGGATGCAATTGGAATGGTTCCTACCTAAATAACCTATTCTTGGGTGACTTGCCAAAGAAAGCTAAAAAAGAAGTGAAAAGGGGATCTTGAACCTACTAGAAAATATAATGATATTTTCCGCATTAATGGTGAGGGCTATTAATCCGAGAAAAATAGTGGGAGTTATATTTGATGATCTAGCCATTGTTGAATATAGTTAAATTGTTCAAAATACTAAAATAGAACATTTCTCGTTTTGTAGAATTCCAAATGGCAAACAACAACGCATCGACTTCATCCCTACGATCTGTCCTTGAGAAGGATAAACTGTCTGGAACAAATTTCCATGACTGGCACAGAAACTTAATGGTTGTCCTTAAGCAAGAAAAGAAGTTGTACGTCTTGGACACTCCAATTCCAGCCCCACCACAAGATGAGTCTTCTCTAGCGGATGTGAGGGCACGTCAGAAACATATTAATGACTCTAATGACGTGACTTGCCTCATGCTTTGCACCATGACTCCTGAGCTTCAGAAGCAGCAGAGAATATGGAAGCCTATGATATGATCATAAACTTGAAACAATTGTTTCAGGAACAGGCAAGGCATGAGCGCTATGAGGTGTCTAAAGCATTATTCAAGAGTAGTCTCGCAGAGGGGAATCCAGTAGGGCCTCACGTACTCCGAATGATCGGGTACATTGAGAACCTTGAGAGACTGGAATTCCCACTTGGCCAAGACTTGGCAACTGATCTTGTCTTGCAATCGTTGCCTGACAGTTATAATCAGTTCATCATGAACTATAATATGAACGAGATCAGTAAAACTCTGCCAGACTTGTTGAACATGCTAAAGACAGCTGAACAGAGCGTCAACAAATGCAAGGGCAAGGCCATAATGATGGTGCATAAGAAGAAGGGCAAAGGAGTTGCCTCTACTTCCAAATGAAAGCGCAAGAAAGTTGCAAAATCCAAGGAATATCTAAAGCCTATTGGAGGCGTGGCTAAAGGTGAATGTCACTACTGCAGCCAGCCGGGTCACTGGAGGAGGAATTGTAGGGTTTTGATTCATGGATCGCGCAACGGAAGCATAATTAAACAAATAACCATGCAAAACCCTCCAAGGATCACAAGTCTAGATGCATAACGATAGTAAAGGTAAGAAATCATAAACACACCTTTGGGTTTTCCTTGATGACTTCAAACGCGAATAATGTCATGTTCTCTACAGTTGATCCACGCCTAGAGTTGATCCTAGATCTCCCAAACTCCTTGGTGCTAGCCCGGAATAGGAAGAGGATGAAGGAATCACGCAAAACGAGACAAAAGAGGGGCTTCCTTGTTGCTTGCTCTCTCTCCTTTTGTTCTCTCCCACTCTTGTTAAGTTCACTAATGAGCATAAGTTATGAGGAAGGAAGGAAGGAGGGTCCTTTATATAGTCCAACAACTCCTTGTTAACTACCTAAAGGACTTATTCTAGTCCAACTAGAATTCAATTTAGTCCCTTCCTTGCAAATTAGTCCCTACTAAGTTTGCAAGGTTTTGCAAAGTGATCCTTCTAATTAATTAATCCAATTAATTAATTTCCAAATCTAGTTCAACTCTATGTAGCGTGTGACCCCATAGGTTCTATCTAGTTGGTAGCAACTATTTGCTAATATGGAGCGGTTTCTAGCAAAACATCCATTCTAGCCAACTAATAGAATAGTCATCTTGACAACCTTTGTACAAGTAATTGTCTCATCCCTTTGCCTCCATATCCGGATTGGACACGAGACATACAAGTCACACTCGTATATCCAATCCATAGTTTCTCGATCTATGGGAATAGCCTTATTCGTGCAAATAACATCAATATCCTATATTGATTTATTTGAGTCTGGCCAGACATTCTATAAGCACTATCCCTCGAGTGGCCTAGGATATTTGTTCCCGTTATGTGGGAGGGGCAAATCCTCTCTACGTCCACTACGATCTCTAAGCTTGCTTCTCATTGTATCCAGTACACGCCTTTATAACTACCCAGTCACGGTGTAGCGTTTAACGCTACCAAGATCACAATGATCCACAACTAGAATATCTAGTGACTTCAAGTATAAGGATGACAATACCATTGCACCGCGAGAAGCACTTGTGACTCAACATAACATGTATGTAGCCTTCTCGGAGATGGGTCAATCCAGTGCAACATTCCGTAATGCACACCTATGTGTTGGATTGTGATATCTCCACATCAATCCAACCCCATACTAGTCTATAGATGATCGTCCCATTAATCATTATACTTGACTAGGGATATTTAAGATAAACAACACAATTGTAAATCTAAGGACTTCATTATATTAAATATCCAATAAATAATAAATGAATTTTCTAGCCATATACAAATTCATACTAAACTAGATTGCCTCTAGGGCATCTATTCCAACAGTCTCCCACTTGCACTAGAGCCAATCTGGCGCATCTCGTATGCCCATACTCCTAGTGTGCCCTTCATGCTTCCACTGCGTGAGAGGCTTCGTAAGCGGGTCTGACAGATTATCATCTGTAGGAATCTTGCATATCCGAACGTCTCCTCTATCGATAATATCTCGAATCAGATGAAACTTCCTGAGCACGTGCTTGGATTTCTGATGCGATCTTGGTTCCTTTGATTGCGCGATCGCCCCAGTGTTGTCACAGAACAACTCCACTGGATCCGCAATGCTAGGGACCACACCAAGTTCAGAAACAAACTTTCTGATCCAAACAGCCTCTTTTGCTGCGCCATTTGCAGCAATGTACTCAGCCTCTGTTGTAGAATCAGCTACCGTCTCTTGCTTGGAACTCTTCCAGCTCACCGCTGCTCCATTCAGGCAAAACACATATCCCGATTGTGATCTAAAGTCATCTCTGTCGGTTTGGAAGCTTGCATCAGTGTAACCCCTTACACGCAACTCTTCCTCACCGCCAAATATCAAGAAAGCATCCTTAGTTCTACTCAAGTACTTTAGGATGTTCTTGACAGCAATCCAGTGACTCTCACCCGGATTGGATTGGTATCTGCTTGTCATACTCAAAGCATATGACACATCTGGTCTAGTACATAACATGGCGTACATGATAGATCCTATGGCCGAGGCATAGGGAATCCTACTCATGCGTTCCTTCTCAATCTCATTGGAAGGACAACCACTCTTCGAAAGAGTGATTCCATGTGACATGGGCAAGAATCCCTTCTTGGAATTTTGCATGTTGAACCGTTTCAACACCTTGTCAATATATGTACTTTGACTTAGGCCTAGCAACCTTTTAGATCTATCTCTATAGATCTTTATACCAAGTATATAGGCTACTTCCCCTAAGTCCTTCATTGAGAAACACTTTCCTAGCCAATCTTTCACAGATTGCAGCATGGGAATGTCGTTTCCAATGAGTAGTATGTCATCCACATACAAGACCAGAAAAGCTACAGAGCTCCCACTAACCTTCTTGTAGACACAAGACTCATCTTCGTTTCTGATGAAGCCAAACTCTTTGACCACTTCATCAAAACGTCGATTCCAACTCCTAGAAGCTTGCTTTAATCCATAAATGGATCGTTGCAGTTTACAGACTTTGTTGGCTTGCTTTGGATCCTCAAAACCCTCCGGCTGTATCATATACACGTCCTCGAGGAGATTCCCATAAAGGAATGATGTTTTGACATCCATCTGCCAAATCTCATAGTCGTAGTATGCTGCAATTGCAAGTAGGATTCGGATGGATTTGGTCATTGCGACTGGTGAAAAGGTTTCATCATAGTCAATACCATGAATCTGTCTGAATCCTTTAGCCACCAATCGGCCCTTATAGGTAATCACATTACCATCCATGTCTATCTTCTTCTTGAAGACCCACTTGCACCCTATGGGCTGCGCCCCATCGGGTGGTTCCACCAAAGTCCATACTTTGTTGGTATACATGGATTCCATCTCGGATCTCATGGCTTCCAGCCACTTCTGAGAGTCTGGGCCATTCATGGCCTCCTCATAGGTAGTAGGCTCATCATCTATGAGCATTGTGTCACCGGAATCAGTTACGAGAAGTCCATACCTCTCGGGTTCCTGGCGCACTCTACTAGATCTACGAAGCTCTTGTGTTACCTGAACAGGTGGCTCCACAACTGCTTGTGATTCCTGTTCATGTTCCATAATCGGTTCAGTGATTTGTGATTCTTGAATTTCTTCAAGTTCTACATTCCTCCCACTTGCTTCTTTAGAGACAAATTCTCTTTCTAGAAACACGCCGGTCCGAGCAACAAACACTTTGTTCTCGGTTGGATTGTAGAAATAGTATCCCTTAGTTTCCTTAGGGTACCCCACAAATTTACACTTATCCGATTTAGGCCCTAGCTTGTCTGATTGTAAACGTTTTACATAGACATCGCAGCCCCAAATCCTCATGAACGACAGTGTGGGACGCCTCCCACTCCACATCTCGTATGGTGTCTTCATGACTGATTTAGATGGAACACGGTTAATGGTGAAAGCTGCACTTAATAGAGCGTAGCCCCAAAATGACAATGGAAGATCGGTTTGACACATCATAGATCGAACCATATCCAATAGGGTTCGATTCCTCCTCTCGGACACGCCATTCCATTGTGGCGTTCCGGGTGGAGTGAGTTGGGACACGATCCCACACTCTCTAAGATAGTCGTCAAACTCTTGGCTCAAGTATTCTCCTCCACGATCCGATCGTAGAGCCTTGATACTTTTGCCAAGTTGCTTCTCTACTTCATTCTTGAATTCTTTGAACACTTCAAAGGATTCGGATTTTGCCCTCATAAGGTACACAAATCCATATCTACTGTAATCATCAGTAAATGTAATTAAGTAGACATAACCACCCCTGGCAGGCGTGGCAAATGGCCCACACACATCGGTATGTATGAGCGCCAATTGCTCACTAGTCCTCTCACCTTTCTTATTAAAAGGGGACTTTGTCATTTTTCCCAATAAACAAGCCTCACATGTCTCATATGATTCAAAATCAAATGAGTCTGGTAATCCATCCTTATGGAGTCTAGATACACGTTTCTCATTTATGTGGCCTAAACGACAATGCCATAAATAAGCAGGATTTAAATCATTTATTTTAATCCGCTTGGTATTAATGTTGTAGACAGGATTGCTTAGATCAAGGACATAAAAGTCCATTAAATAATTGCGCACTAAAATAGTGAATATTATTCAAATAAAAGGAACAACAATTGTTCTTTATTGAAATAATAAAACCTTCCTTGTCCAAACAAGAAATAGAAATAATGTTTCTGCTCATAGCAGGCACAAAATAGCAATTATTTAATTCTAAAACTAATCCTGAAGGCAGAGATAGCTCGCACACGCCTATGGCCAACGCAGCAAGCTTTGCTCCATTCCCAACGCGCAGATCTACCTCCCCTTTAGCCAATCTTTTACTTCTCTTTAGATCCTGCATATTTCGACAAATATGAGATCCACATCCAATATCTAATACCCACGATGTAGAGACAGTTAAATTGAGATCTACAACAAAAATACCTGGTGGTGGTGGAATCACTATTCCAAGCCTCTTGTCCTCCAGATATTTTGGGCAGTTCCTCCTCCAGTGTCCAGGCTGTCTGCAGTAGTGACACTCACCCTTAGTCACGACCTTGGCAATGCCACCAACAGGCTTAAGGGCTTGTTCCTTGGACTTGGCAACTGACTTGCCTTTGCCCTTGGAGGAAGAGGCAAACCTTTTGCCCTTTCCTTTCTGCACCATCATTATGGCCGTGCCCTTACCCTTGTTCATGCTCTGTTCAGCCGTCCTCAACATGTTGAGCAAATCTGGCAGTGGTTTAACGATCTCGTTCATGTTATAGTTCATAATGAACTGTCCATAACTCTCGGGCAACGATTGCAACACGAGATCGGTTGCCAACTCTTGGCCGACCGGGAACCCAAGCCGGGCGAGATTCTCCAAGTACCCGATCATTCGGAGTACATGGGGTCCCACCGGGTTCCCTTCTGCCAGATGACATTTGAACAGTGCCTTTGAGACCTCATACCTCTCTACCCTCGCCTGCTCTTGGAAGAGCTGCTTTAGATGTTCGATCATATCGACAGCATTCATGTTTTCGTGTTGCTTCTGAAGCTCAAAAGTCATGGTGCAAAGCATTAGGCAGGCCGCATCATTAGCGTCATCAACACGCTTTTGATACGCCTTTAAGGCAGCAGGTGTCTGGTTCTCTGGACCTTCTGGAACATGCTCCTCTATTGCGTACAGTTTCTTCTCTTGCTTGAGAACAATTCTCAAGTTTCTGTACCAATCAAGAAAGTTGGTTCCAGAGAGCTTGTCCTTCTCAAGGACAGATCGTAGGGAATGTTGTGAACTCGATGAGTTGTTTGCCATTTGGAATTCTACAAAAAGGAAAATACGCAAGTTTTAGTATTTGTGAATTTTTGACTATATTTAATAATGGCTAGTTTATTAAATATAGCTCCCACTATTTTTCTACGGATTAATAACCCTCAAGATATTAATGCGGAAAATATCCTTATATTTTCTAGTGGGCCAAGATCCATCTTTCATCTCCTTATGAGCTTGCTTTGGCAAGTCACCCATAATTTGACTACTTTAGGTAGGAACAATTCCAATTGCATCCCATATGCAACTCTTGGTTCAATCGGGCAAATAACTCCTTATTTATCCATCCATATGGATAATCCCAATTGATTGCCTCTAGGTTTCTTAATCAAATTAATAGCCTAGTTGTGTTCAACCTCTTATCTAAACAATTGCACATTGTTACGTGCCATCGCATTCCATCATTATGAACCAAGTCGCCATGCTTTGGCACGCACGAACTTGATAAATAATGATGATAATGAGTGTTTAAATAACGAGAAGGCAAGAACACAATATTTAAAATTTGAGGGATTTTAAATTCAATTTTTAATTGTTTTTGTTGATCAATATCAACTAATCTATCTATTTGAGTTTGGGCACAACTCCAAATAATAGATCCGGGTTGTCTAATTATCTTATTATCCTAATTGCATGCATCATCCATACACCAACCACACAAATAATAAGACAATAAATAAACAACCACATAACAGAAATTAAACGTGATGTGGATATGGCCTTTTCTAGACTAAGATAATTCCAAGCCAATGGAATTATCTATGAACCCTAAGCAAACACATCTCCATGCGTCTTGATCTTTTGGTCCATCCTTCATAGTCTTGTGGATTGCTCCATGCTCCATGCTCCATCTTTTGTGGCTTCTTTGGCTTTGGGCTTCTTTTCTCCAATCTTGGCTAACAATCGACTTTATCTAGCACTAACTAAAATAAATCTCACAAGTTGAGAAAAAAAATGGCACGCAGACCATAAAACCCTAATTAATTATTACAAATAATTGATCAGCTCGCAGGCCGTAAAACCAAACCACAAAATTAAACATCCACGTCAAACCACATCCTAAGGCCATATCCAATCACCATGCGATTTGCACATAAACAGTTAAAATCCAATTTTAACGCGCTTGGTCAATTTTAATTGATTTTAGGATTTCTAGGGTTAAAACGGTCCATGGGCCCAACAATCCAATTGTCCGGGCCCATTGAAGTGAACCACAAGGCCCTAGGGCCGGCCCGGCCCAAAACCCGCAAGCTAGGCCCGCGGGTTAGGGCCGCCCGGCCCCTTAGGGCGGCCAAGCTTGGGCGGCAAGCAAGGGGGGCGGTCCCTAGGGGGGCCGAACCTCCTCTTGGGGGTTGTTTCCAAAACAACTCCCTTGCTTGGAGCCCAAGTTTGGTTGTTTCCTTGTTTTGGGAGAACTCCTTCTTCCCCAAGGATGCCCAAACCCTAGATCTAAGATCCTAAAATTTCTCAAACTCACCAATTCATGCATCCAATGCAAAAATTGGATCTTGTTATGAGTAATTATTGACAAATTGCATCCCATGCTTGATTTGTCTTGTTTTACGCGATAAACAATCAAATTAAGGTGTAAAACAACAAGAATGTAACACATAAACTACGTTTATGCTCTATGACCTGTGGCTCTGATACCACTGTAGGGTTTTGATTCATGGATCGCGCAACGGAAGCATAATCAAACAAATAACCATGCAAAACCCTCCAAGGATCACAAGTCTAGATGCATAACGATAGTAAAGGTAAGAAATCATGAACACACCTTTGGGTTCTCCTTGATGACTTCAAACGTGAATAATGTCACGTTCTCTACAGTTGATCCACGCCTAGAGTTGATCCTAGATCTCCCAAACTCCTTGGTGCTAGCCCGGAATAGGAAGAGGATGAAGGAATCACGCAAAACGAGACAAAAGAGGGGCTTGGCCGACGGGGTGAGGGCGGCGGCAAGGGGGTCGGGTCGGCCTCCTTGTTGCTTGCTCTCTCTCCTTTTGTTCTCTCCCACTCTTTTTATGTTCACTAATGAGCATAAGTTATGAGGAAGGAAGGAAGGAAGGAAGGACGGTCCTTTATATAGTCCAACAACTCCTTGTTAACTACCTAAAGGACTTATTCTAGTCCAACTAGAATTCAATTTAGTCCCTTCCTTGCAAATTAGTCCCTACTAAGTTTGCAAGGTTTTGCAAAGTGATCCTTCTAATTAATTAATCCAATTAATAAATTCCCAAATCTAGTTCAACTCTATGTAGCGTGTGACCCCATAGGTTCTATCTAGTTGGTAGCAACTATTTGCTAATATGGAGCGGTTTCTAGCAAAACATCCATTCTAGCCAACTAATAGAATAGTCATCTTGACAACCTTTGTACAAGTAATTGTCTCATCCCTTTGCCTCCATATCCGGATTGGACACGAGACATACAAGTCACACTCGTATATCCAATCCATAGTTTCTCGATCTATGGGAATAGCCTTATTCGTGCAAATAACATCAATATCCTATATTGATTTATTTGAGTCTGGTCAGACATTCTATAAGCACTATCCCTCGAGTGGCCTAGGATATTTGTTCCCGTTATGTGGGAGGGGAAAATCCTCTCTACGTCCACTACGATCTCTAAGCTTGCTTCTCATTGTATCCAGTACACGCCTTTATAACTACCCAGTCACGGTGTAGCGTTTAACGCTACCAAGATCACAATGATCCACAACTAGAATATCTAGTGACTTCAAGTCTAAGGATGACAATACCATTGCACCGCGAGAAGCACTTGTGACTCAACATAACATGTATGTAGCCTTCTCGGAGATGGGTCAATCCAGTGCAACATTCCGTAATGCACACCTATGTGTTGGATCGTGATATCTCCATATCAATCCAACCCCATACTAGTCTATAGATGATCGTCCCATTAATCATTATACTTGACTAGGGATATTTAAGATAAACAACACAATTGTAAATCTAAGGACTTCATTATATTAAATATCCAATAAATAATAAATGAATTTTCTAGCCATATACAAATTCATACTAAACTAGATTGCCTCTAGGGCATCTATTCCAACAGGAATTGCCCTAAATATCTGGAGGATAAGAAGCTTGGAATAGTGATTCCACCACCACCAGGTATTTATGTTATAGACGTCAATCTTTCTATTTCTTCATCTTGGGTATTGGATACTGGATGTGGTTCTCACATTTGTCGAAATGTGCAGGATTTGAAAAGAAGTAGAAGATTGGCTAAAGGGGAGATAGATCTGCGCGTCGGGAATGGAGCAAGAGTTGATGCATTAGCTGTAGGCGTTTATGAGCTATCCTTGCCTTCTGAAATTATTTTAGAATTAGACAATTGCTTTTATGTGCCTGCTATGAGCAGAAACATTATTTCCATTTCTTGTTTGGACGATAAGGGTTTTTCTATTTCAATAAAGGACAAATGTTGCTCCATTTATTTTGATAGTATGCACTACTGTAGTGCGCATTTGTCTAATGGATTGTATATCCTTGATCTAAATAGTCCAATCTATAACATAAATACTAAAAGGATTAAAACTAACGATTTAAATCCTACATATCTATGGCACTGTCGTTTAGGCCATATAAATGAGAAACGCGTATCTAGACTCCATAAGGATGGACTTCTAAACTCGTTTGATTTGGAATCATATGAGACATGTGAATCTTGTTTATTAGGAAAAATGACAAAGTCCCCTTTCAATAAGAAAGGTGAGAGGACTAGTGAGTTATTGACACTCATACATACCGATATATGTGGACCATTCCCCACGCCTGCCAGAGGTGATTATACCTACTTCATCACGTTTACTGATGATTTCAGTAGATATGGAGTTGTATACCTTATGAAGACCAAATCCGAATCCTTTGAATTGTTCAAGGAATTCAAGAATGAAGAAGAGACGCAACTTGGTAAAAGTATTAAGGCTCTACGATCGGATCGTGGAGGGGAATACTTAAGCCAAGAGTTTGATGAATATCTTAGAGAGTGTGGGATAGTATCCCACCTCACTCCACCCGGAACACCACAATGGAATGACGTGTCCGAGAGGAGGAATCGCACGCTATTGGATATGGTGCGATCTATGATGTCTCAAACAGATCTTCCGATATCATTTTGGGGACATGCTCCAATGACGGCAGCTTTTACCATTAACCGTGTTCCATCCAAATCAGTCATGAAGACACCATATGAGATATGGACTAAGAAACGTCCCATAGTGTCATTTATAAGGATTTCAGGCTGCGATGTCTATGTAAAGCACTTACAAACAGACAAGCTCGGGCCCAAAGCGGATAAGTGTAAATTTGTGGGATATCCTAAGGAAACTAAATGATATTATTTCTACAATCCCACCGAAAACAAAGTGTTTGTTGCTCGGACCGGCGTGTTTCTAGAAAGAGAGTTTGTCTCTAAAGAAGCAAGTGGGAGGGCTGTAGAACTTGAAGAAATTCAAGAACCACAAATCACTGAAGCGATGATGGAACATAAACAGGAGCCGCAAGCAGTTGTGGAGGAACCTGTTCAGGTAACACAGGAACTCCGTAGATCAGGAAGAGTGCGTCATGAGCCAGAGAGGTATGGACTTATCGTGACTGAGCCCGATGACGTACCACTCATGGATGATGAGCCTGCAACCTGGAAGCCATGAAAGGCCCAGACACTAAGAAGTGGCTAGAAGCCATGAGATACGAAATGGATTCCATGTACACCAACAAAGTATGGACTTTGGTGGAACCACCCGAAGGGGCTCGGCCCATAGGGTGCAAGTGGGTCTTCAAGAAGAAGACCGACATGGATGGCAACATAGTTTCCTACAAGGGGCGATTGGTAGCCAAAGGGTATAGAAAAATTCATGGTATTGACTATGATGGGACCTTTTCACCAGTCGCCATGACTAAATCCATTCGAATCCTACTTGCCATTGCAGCATACTACGACTATGAGATTTGAAAAATGGATGTTAAAACAGCGTTCCTTTATGGGAACCTCCTCGAGGATGTGTACATGAAACAACCGGAGGGTTTTGAGGATCCAGAGAATGCCAATAAAGTCTGTAAGCTGCAAAGATCCATTTATGGATTAAAGCAAGCTTCTAGGACTTGGAATCGACGTTTTGATGACGCGGTCAAAGAGTTTGGCTTCATCAAGAACGAAGATGAGCCTTGTGTTTACAAGAAGGTTAGTGGGAGCTCTGTAGTATTTCTGGTCTTGTATGTGGATGACATACTAATCATTGGCAACGACATTCCTACTTTTCAATCTGTTAAAGATTGGCTAGGAAAGTGTTTTTCAATGAAGGAATTAGGAGATGCAACCTATATAATTGGTATAAAGATCTATAGGTATAGATCTAGAAGGCTTCTCGGCCTAAGTCAAAGTACATATATAGACAAGGTGTTGAAGAGGTTCAACATGCAAGATTCCAAGAAGGGATTCTTGCCCATGTCGCAGGGAGTCACTCTTTCTAAGAATGACTGTCCCTCCAATGAGATTGAGAAGGACCGCATGAGTAGGATACCCTATGCGTCGGCCATAGGATCCATCATGTACGCCATATTGTGTACTAGACCAGAGGTATCATACGCGTTGAGTATGGTGAGCAGATATCAGTCAAATCCGGGTGAGAGTCACTGGATTGCTGTCAAGAACATCCTAAAGTACTTGAGAAGAACTAAGGACGCGTTCTTGATATTTGGAGGTAAGGAAGAGCTAAGTATAAAGGTTTACACTGATGCAAGCTTCCAAACCGACAAAGATGACTACAGATCGCAGTCTGGATACGTGTTTTACCTGAATGGAGGAGCTGTGAGCAGGAAGAGTTCCAAGCAAGGGACAGTTTCTGATTCTACAACAGAAGCTGAATACATTGCTGCTGCGAAAGCAGCAAAAGAGACAGTTTGGATAAAGAGGTTTATCATTGAGCTCGGTGTGGTCCCTAGCATCGTGGATCCCATAGAGTTGTACTGTGACAACTCTGGGGCGATCGCACAAGCCAAGGAACTAAGATCACACCAGAAATCAAAGCATGTACTTAGGAGATTACATCTTATTCGTGATATGATCGATCGAGGAGATGTGAAAATGTGCAAGATTCCAACGGATGACAATCTTTCAAATCCACTCACAAAACCTCTTGCGCAGCGAAAGCATGAAGGGCACGCCAGATCAATAGGCATACGAGATGCGCCAGATGGGCTCTAGTGCAAGTGGGAGACTGTTGGAATAGATGCCTTAGAGGCAATCTTATATTTAGTATGAACATTTTTATTGGCTAGAATATTCATTTATTATATATTATCATATTTAATATAATGAAGTCCTTAGATACAACGTGTTTTTTATCTTAAATATCCCTAGTCCACTATATTGATTAATAGGACGATCAAATATAGACTAGTATATGGGTAGATTGATATGGAGATATCAAGTCTAACACATGGGTATGCATTAGGAGTAATGGCATACTGGATTGACCCACAACGAGAAGGATACATTAGATTATGTTAAGTCACAATCGCTTCTTGTAGTGCTAATATTATTGCAATCCTTAGACTTGAAGTCACTAGATACTCTAGTTGTGAAATATCGTGCTTTGATGTTATCAAACGTTACACTGTAACTGGGTGACTATAAAGGTAGTTATCGGGCATGATAGGAATCAAGCTTAGAGATCGTAGTGATGTAGATAGGATTTGTCCCTCTCACATAATGGGAGTAAATATCCACGGCCACTCGACGGATGAGGCTTATTGAATGTCTGGCCAGACTCAGATAAATCAAAATGGAGATATTGATGTTATCTGCTTGCATAAGCAAATTCGCATGATCGAGGAACTATGGATTGGATATACGAGTGTGACTATTTATGTCTCGTGTCCAATCCAAATATGGAGACAAAGGGATAGTGCAATGTGAGATATTGGGCACAAAAGGTTTGTCGGGATCACTGACTATTTCTATTAGTTGGGTGGCATGGATGTGTTGCTAGACACCGCTCAATGTTAGTAATAAGTTACTACCAATTAAGTAGAAACCCATGGGGTCACACGTCAAATAGAGTAGAAATAGATTTGGTATTAATTAATATGATTAATTAATAAGAAGGATCATTGTGCAACACCTTGAAAGTTTAGTAGGACTGATTTGCAAAGGAAGGGACTAATCCAAGTTCATGTAGAACTAGGAGGGACCTTTATGTAGTTAACAAGGAGTTGTTGGGCTGTATAAAGGAGGCTCTACCTTCCTTCCCACTAATGTTATTAGACATAACACAAGAGAGTGGGAGAGAAGAAAAGAGAGAGAGCAAGACAAGCTTAGAGGCCGCCGCCCCTAAGCCACCCCCCCCCCTTCCCGTCGACGCCAAAGAGGAGGTCGAACCCCTCCTCTTGTCACCTCGTTGCTTGATTCGTTCTTCCCTCTTCCTCTGGTCCAAGCTAGCACTTGAGAAGGAAGAATCTAGATCTCACCTCTAGACGTGGATCAACCATAGAGACGAGGACATCATTCTTCGTGTGATCTCTCAAATCAAAAGGTACACATTACTATGTCTCTTATCATGTTATAATGTATCTTCCTGTGATCCTTGGTGGGCTTTGAGTAGGATTAAATTTTGTTATTCCGCTGCGTTACCTACGTCAAAACCCAACAGACCTTTGTAAAGCGTTTGACAGACTTAGGTGGGATTTCATCAAAACCACTCTTCACCAGTATCATTTCCCTATTTCTTTTATTAATTTAATTATGGTGTGTATCACTGTTGTTTCTTATTCTATTATAGTTAATGGCTCCCCTTTGGCTAGATTCGTGCCTTCCAGAAGGCTTCGTCAAGGTGATCATCTTTCTCTTCTAAATCTTGTCTTTTTTGTGGAAGCTTTATCTAGATCTTTTGAGTATGCGTGCTCCAGTGGTCTGCTATGTGGTTTCTCGTCCAGGTCTTCTGGCCCAACTATCTCGAACCTTCAATTTGCTGACGATAATATTTTAATTTTTAAAACTACTCATAATGTTGAATCCACTATTTTGAATGTTTTATATTCTTTATGCAATCAATCCGGTCAAAACATTAATGTTAAAAAATCCTCGCTTACGGTCTCCCCTAACTGTCTGAAATTTTAGATTTCCTTGTTGGTACCGTCAATGTGATTTATTATTTGACCATGTAAGAAATTACATAGGGGTCCCTATTGATAAGTCCTATACGGTATCAAAAAATAAAAAAACGACATAAGGTCCTAAAAAATGTGATGGTTGGAAATGACACATGCTTGAGCTACCCTTATTAAATATAGGCTTACCAGCTTCGTAGTTTATCATTTTTCCATCATGACTTTCTCTGCTAAACTAGCTAGTACAATTACTTCTATTTAAACAATTTCTTCTGGTCTTGAATCCTAACACTAAAACTTTGCATATGTTCTCTTGGAACACGCTTTGTTCTGATTGTAAAAAAGGAGGCTTATGTTTCAAAAATGTAAAACCTTTTATTAATGCTCTCTTTATTAAAAACTCTTGAAATATCTTAACTAATAATGATTCCTTAATGTTTAATTTTTTTTACTAATAAGTATTGTAAGCGCAACTCCTTTTAGCTCCACAATGCTCCTCTGCATCACCTGTTTGAAAAACTATTGTTAAAGGTAAGTTGTTTCTTTTTAAAGGAATATCTTGGAGGTTTGCTCATGGTTATTCTGTTTATGTGGCTAAGCACCTTGGATCAAAGATGTTCCCCCTGCTACTATTGACCACTACCTTGATCGTGTAGGAATAGATGCCCTAGAAGCAATCTAGTTTAGTATGAACTTGTTTTTTGCTAGAACATTCATTGTATTATTTATTGGATATTAAATATAATGAAGTCCTTAGATTTACAATTGTGTTGTTTATCTTAAACATCCCTAGTCCAATATAATGATTAATAGGAAAATCATCTATAGACTAGTATGGGGTTGGATTGATATGGAGATATCATGATCCAACACATAGGTGTGCATTAAGGGAAATGGCGCACTGGATTGACCCATCTCCGAGAAGGCTACATACAAGTTATGTGGAGTCACAAGCGCTTCTCGTGGTGACAACGGTATTGTCATCCTTAGACTTGAAGTCACTAGATTGTCTAGTTGTGGATTATTGTTATTTTGGTAGTGTCAAACGCTACACCATAACTGGGTAGCTATAAAGGCGTGTACCGGATACAATAAGAAGCAAGCTTAGAAATCGTAGTAGACGTAGATAGAATTTGTCCCTCCCACATAACGGGAGCAAATATCCGAGGCCACCCGAGGGATAGAGCTTATGGAATGTCTGGCCAGACTCAAATAAATCAATATAGGATATTGATGTTATTTGCACAAATAAGGTTATTCCCAAGATCGAGAAACTATGGATTGGATATACGAGTGTGACTTGTATGTCTCGTGTCCAATCCGGATATAGAGACAAAGGGATGTGACAATTACTTGCACAAGGTTTGTCGGACGACTACTCTATTAGTTGGCTAGAATGGATGTCTTGCTAGAGACCGCTCCATATTAGCAAATTGTTGCTACCAACTAGATAGAACCTATGGGGTCACACGCTAGATAGAGTTGAACTAGATTTGGGAATTGATTAATATGATTAATTAATTAGAAGGATCACTTTGCAACACATTGCAAACTTAGTAGGACTAATATGCAAGGACGGGACTAATCCGAATTCATGTTGGATTAGGAAGGGTCTTTAGGTACTTGACAAGGAGTTGTTGGACTATATAAAGGATGATTCTAGCTTCCCTCCCACACTAATTCTCATAACATAGAGAGAACAAAGGAGAGAGAGCAAGAAACAAGAGGGCCGAACTCGACCCCTTGCGCCGCCCCTACCCGTCGGCCACAAGGAAGCCGAAGCTTCCCTTGTTGCCTCGTGTTGTGTGATTTCTTCTTCCTCTTTCTCCTGTCCAAGCTAGCACAAAGGAGAAGGAAGATCTAGATCTCAACTCTAGGCGTGGATCAACCGTAGAGACGTGACACAATTCACGTTACAAGTCATCACAGGAAAAACCCTAAGGTGTATAACATGATTCTTCCTTTACCATCATTATGATTCTCATACTGTGATCCTTGGAGGGTATTGAATGGATAATTTATTTTTCCACTGCGTATCCATGACCAAAACTGTAATACCCCGTTTTAATACAAAGGGTAAATTGGTAATTGAGACAAGAAAATGTAATTTTAATTTCGAACGATGAGTTGGTAATTTTGGGTTGAAAATATACTCGGGAATTTCGTATAATAATTCTATAGAAAACGGTATTTTATTGTGTATTTTATTTAGCGATTTATGTGATTTATTTAACTATATCAAAGTATGTACCGTTAAATTCTGAAGGTTAAATTGGGTAATTGAGAAATAAGATTCAGTTTTTATTGCGAGTGATGAGTTAGATTATTTTTTTGAGTTCAAAATATAGTCGGAATGTTCATACAATATTATTATATTTTCTTAGAAAATGACATTTTTGTTGTGTATTTGATTTTAGCATTTTATGTAGTTTATCTAAATAAAGTCTAGTGTGTACCCTCAACCCACTAGATGACTCTACCTATTGGTGCACCCAAAACACTAGAATTATCTAGCTAAGTGTGCTCCCACCACACACTAGCCTAACTAACTAGAAGACAAAACTAGAAGACAAAAAAAAAAAAAAAAAAAAAAAAAAAAAAAAAAAGAGGACAAGTCGGTGGAGCAATATGACTTCTCCAAGCAATTGAATTGCTATTTAATTCTCTCCCTCTCTCCTACTTTCTCTCACACAAAAAAAACACATCAGACCTCATCTCTCTCTCTCATTTTTTCTCTCTTACAAAACAAAACAAAAACTCCTCTCTCTCTCTCTTCCAAAACACACCCACGGCACACACAAACCCACCACCACCACCGTGCCCTCCATGACCACCGTGCACCACCACCCTAGCCACCACTTCCACCTCATATCTCTCCATCTCCCTCCCCTCTCCCTCTGTCCGGAGCCGGGGCAGAAGAAGCCGCCGACGGAAACGCTGCCAGCCACCATAGCAGCCGGCGGGAACCACCCCGACGGGAAGCCACCACCTTCGCCCACCTGCTGCTCTCTCTCTCCCTCTTGTTAGCAGCTCCCTTCCTCTGTTTCGAGCAAGGAAGGAGCAAAATCAGCAGCAAGAACGAGCTGCAGAACACCCCGAGCCGCCACCATCGCCGCCGCCACCATATTTTCCGGCGAGAAGCTCAACGGAGCTAACCGGAGCGACCCACCCTTTGATATTGGTACCAAACAGATCCTGGAGGTCCAAGGAGTCTAGATTCACCAACAAACAGAGTGTATAACGTCGGATTCGTCGTTGTCGATCATCACCGCCGACCATCACCTTCGAAGACGAGACCCACTTCGTCTCTTGACCTTTACTCGCGATTTTTCGCATGGGTAAACTCGAAATCACCCTCTAGTTCATTTTTAATCATCAAAATCGCATCTTGATAGCTTAAAATCGATTCGGGTATGTCGGGTTGAAGTGGTATGCATATGTTCTTGAAGGGGGGTTGTTGATGTAGTTTCTGAAAAGTTGAGGGTGAGTAGTGCACTACATGTATAGTTTCTGAAAAGTTGGGGGTGATTTGTGTATGATATGAAAACTACATGTAATAAATAAACTTTAAAATGTGATTTTTGGATTAATGATATATTCTAATATTTCTAGCTATTATTTTGACTATATAAAAGTAAATTGGTTATTAAAGTTATATGAGAATTTGTTTATAAGAAATATTGTTGTTTCTATTGAAAATAAGCAAGATAAAATATACTTTGTTTTATTCACTTAATTTTGGTTTGTTTAATTAAATAGTTTAAAGTGCTTGTAAACTCATAGTTTGAGTAAAATAGATTATTTTGAGTATATTGATAAAATAAATAAGTTGGGAGTTAATTTGTGAAATAACTAGTAAAGTAGACTTTTTAAATAAAAATCCATATTACTATTGTTTGATATTACATGATTATTTTTCTAGATATTAGAAATTATTTATTTAACATAAGTCTATAATTATATGTATGACTTGTTTTATTGAAATAAGCATTTTTGTGAATTTTATTTGAGTATTTAATTATTATAAAGTGTATATGTTTTCTAATAAGTAAATAGTTATAATTGAATTAGTTCGAATTAACTTTTATAGTTACTTATGAATAAATGGTTTATTAAATTATTATTTCCTAAATAAAGAGATTGTATAAGCTTAATATTGGATTTATTTCTCAATAATTTGACGAATTAGTATTTGTATAAGTTATAATATTTTTATGAGGAAAATATAAGTGTTAATTAAATAATTATTTTATGCTATTAATTAATGTGGTTAAGGGGGGATAATTTCAAATGAGAAATTAGGAGATATAGCATTTTTTCATACTTGCATAATTAAACTTGTAATTAATTTAGGAATTATAAATTGTAGGTGACAAGTTCGTAGACGGAGGCTATGTATATCCGTAGAAGCATTATCGTGCTATTTGCTTTGATACTTAAGGTGAGTAAATATGCCTAACCTAGTGTGCCCGTCCTTCTTTCGTGTCCAATTATTTTTATGATTTTTACGTCTCAAATGTGATTGGTGATTTACGTGGTTAACTTGATATTTCAATTACACGTCCAACTATTTTCGTGATTTATACGTCTCAAATGTGATTTTTGAAATACGTGCTTGAATTAGAATTTCAAATACTTGTCTAAATGATTCTTTTGGAAAATATCACATGGAATTAATAATACGTAATAACGTAAAGTGGAAACAGTTGTGCGGTGGAACCATATGCGGATTCTTATTTATTGTGGTTATGATATTTTGCTCGGTTGCAATTGCCCCGGGCTGCTCCATGTACTCACCTCTCTGGCCGCAAGAAGTCTTAGAGGGGTGCCGGCACTTAAGGTCTTGGATGCATGGGATATGGTTGGTTCTATATTATTGGTTCGTTCCCCGCCACAACTAAATAAAAATGTGAATTTTGAAATGTGGATGGTGGATGAATATTGGACAATGGGAATTTAATAATTGGGAAAAATATTATGGATTTGAAAGTTTTCTTTGGATAAATGTCTATATGGTACTGTGATGATTTGAGAATACATTTCTGGAAACAAAGAATTAAAAGTTTGGAAAATATATTTCTTTTCTCACATGAGAAAAAATTTGTTTACTTCTTACGTATCATACTGATTTATTAAAATAAAAACATGCCTCTTTCCGGTTTACACGTTGGGGTTTTTACTTACTCAGCAATTTTTGTGCTGACTCTGGAAAAACCGCGGTCTTTGTTTCTTTCCCCCGCAGGTCTAGGTGAAGGGAGCTCGGCTTAATGGGAAACGCGGACTCATCTAGTTGTAATTAGTACTAAATATTTGAGACACTTAGATAATATTTCATCATGTTTAATAGTATGTATTATTTCACTGTTGTAAACATTAAAGCTTGTAATATATAATCATGGCGATGTTTGTTTTGATTACCATTGTTCCTTGCACCCGGGAGCGATCCCAGGTGCGGAGTGGCATTCCCGTATTTCCCCCACGGCGAAGTATGGGGGTGTCACAGGTGGTATCAGAGCAGACAATCCAATAAGGGATTAAAACCTGTAGGGCAACTTAAAATTGATATAGGGAAAAATAATAAAAAACTGGAAAAGCCGATTGGGTTATGGGTAGTCTAAGTGCTGGTATTAATCCCACCCATGTCCTTTCTTTCTAATTGTTATGTGATTAAATGGTGCTTGGATTACTTGTTTAAGTTGGTAACCTCATTTCCGATGGGTTGAGTGACCAGTGATACTCTGTTTGTGGAGAATGAGATATATGGATTGTTGGAACCAAATTTTGGATTGCAAGTGATTTGAAAAGATGGGTTATATGCGAGAATAACTATATCCTGCATGATTTGACCTCTATAAAGTCGTTGATACTTGGATTATTTGGTGTTTCCATTTTGATTAGTTGCTAGATTAATAATTCTCTTAAAATAAGAAGAAGTTGATTATGAATTATAAAATTTGGATTGTGAATTATGAATGATGCATTGCCCTATTTGAAAATTCATATGTTGTGTATAAGATTCAAATAAATTGCTAATGTGACATAATGTTTGTACGTTTATAAGGTGAAATTAAAATCCCTGAGACCGGGATAGAATAAACCACTAAGTGAAAACAGAAGAATATAACTGTTAAACCATTGCAGCAATACGCTAGGAGAACCCGATAAGGATAGACTGCCCAGAGCACTAATCACATGGAGTACTTCTTTATTCGATAGTAATGTCGTAGGAATACGTGACACTTGTGACAACGATGGAAGAAAAGTATTAGATTTCGGCCGTTGGAGACTTTGGGTTAAGAAGACATAATGGAAATGTTGAAATATTTGACGACGAACCGTAGTTTCATTTACAAGATACGTGAAGACTATGATGAAATATGTGAGGTACCGTTTGAGATAGAGTCAGTGGTTGAGAACAAATTCATTTTTGGAGAATTTTCTGATAATACAAGAAATTTATTCGAGGATAGGTCCCACCCACCCACACCTGAAGAACTAAGAAGTCAACCCGTTGAGTTTTGACTCGTTGCATACAAAATTTAACAACCTTAGTGATTAAAGGGATTATGATGTGTTAATGGCTGATTTTGTTTCATTCTAAGGGTTATGCTGGATTGCTTTGTCATTTGAGGGTACCAAGGATATATAACTACTTTAGGCGTTACTTGTATTCTGGTTACTCTAATATTGCTTGATAATGGGGATGTCTACTCGGTTACTTGTTATTTTCGGAATTTTAGGATTCACTTGGGAGAAATAGTGTGTAAACTATGAAAGAAGTATTGCTAGTTCATTGATGGTCGCTTACTATATTTGTACGTACCCTATAACAGATCTAAGCAGCTTTATTATGATGTGACACATTTAATGTTGCATTGGAGTTCTGACTTAGCTTTTGAAATTCATGTTTAGAGCCTAGTACATTTATATTTGGAGCCTCATAGTTTAAGACGGTTGCTCGGGAGATATTATTTTATGAGAAATTATGGAAGCCTCTTATATTTAACTATCGCGTACTTGGAGTATCGTAGCAATACTGTTGCTCATGATCGAGGAATGTGTTCAGTTATGAATTGACTCTAAGGGATGTTTATTTTAGCATATGTCATTCTAAAGTTCTAACGTTTTGTTGGGCTAAGGGGAAAATTTGCACATTTTTGAACTTCGCGTTATTTGGGTTAGTGTGTGATACGAACTTAATAGAGATGCTAATACCAGTTACGTTGGAAGAAGATGTTAAGAAAAGCTTGGAGTTCGTGTAAAAAAAAATTGAAGACACATTACAGCTTTACGTTTGGGGATTTGTTTCAATATAGGCATGGCGTCAGTGTTTCAGGTTATTTGGTTGGATTTGCATGAATCCCCATTTTTCATTTGATTTACAAATTTGGACTAAGAGAAATTGTGGATTTAAATGGTTGATTGGGGTCAATTAGGATACTCGGTAGAAGCAAATTAGTAATTAGCACCAAATCGAATACGAACACTTTAGTAAGACATACTTGAAATCTTAGAGAGTAATTGCTTCGTTCTTGATCAGATCAACATGATTTGAGGTATATTTGGGTAACATGCAATCAAAAGGACTCTGTCACGTGGTAATTTGGAGGAACTTTGAACAAACATTGGCAGTTGGATCAAAGGTCAGGGTACCAATCCACTAAGTTTTAGATTCCCTAGGCTAACTTGGCTTGGAGACACTAAGTTCGGTTTCTAGATGACTATTTGGAGTTCTATTGTTTAGATCAATTACCCTGCGGAATATGGTTATTGATGTGGTCGAAAATTCTCCATTATGTTTGTGGACTAGTAAGTTTTCGTAAGCTTTCTGGAGTTGTGTAGCATAATAATAGGTCTCGGTAGTCTAAATTTTCCTTACTTGGGGTACATACTCTTCCCATAAATCTTAATTGAGGTATTGTTGTTAATGTCTTGTTCTGGTATAAACTGTTCGCTTAATCGAGGTTTGGGCTACGGGGATTGAATCTTAATAAGTTTTGGGAGTTCTTCTTTCGAATCGAGCCTTCTATAATAATTTGAAACAGTATTATGGGATTCCAGAGTATCATCGCGGAATTTGGGTCGATAGCTAGCTTTCTAAAATTTAGGACTATTTATTTTAAAAGTCTTGTTTGTTATTTTCTTGAGTCCTGTTTGGGATGAATAACGCGCTTGCGTGTCTAAGAAGTTGATAGTCTCTTTGATGTTGCTGTATGGAGTTTTGTCACTTGAATATCACCAGAGGAGCATAAATTTTGAGTGTAACACCCCCGATTTCCAGAGGAGCCGGAAACCGGTTGGTGCCCTCCGTACAGGGGATTTTACCCTTTCGTACAAGGAGTGGTAACCGAAAACAAGTGAAAGGAAACATCCAACTACTGATTCATCACGATAAAAGTTTACAACATTCGTGACTGGTTCCAAACTGGACACCAAGTCTAACAAAATATTTTACATCAAAAGTGAGCTCTCTGGTTAATTACTAAGCTCTACTGTTTGCATGAGAGAACGTGTTCGTGATCCCAGTGCGTTACCCCAAGCAACCAATCATAAACCTGCGGGGAATTTAAAAGAAACAAGGACGCAGTTTTTCGAGTATCAGTAAAAACTGAGTGAATATACACCTTAGCATGTAAAACAGAGTGGCTAAGAAAGGTTACGGGGTTAACATTTGAATTAGTTAAAAACAGTAACGGAGTATAAGTATAAACATCAGAGTAAAGACTTGAGCTATTTTCAGAAATATAAGTACGAGTAGAAGTTACGATTATCAGAGTTCTCAGAAGTTACTGTTTCTAAACTGAGAGTTATTATGAGTAGCCGATTCTTTTACCGAGATATTCATACGTTCCAAACGTGAGTGTGAAACAAGTCATATTATGTCGCAGTAACCAGGGGAGACCAGGGTGAAGTATATCATCTCGGATCGGATATCTAGATCAAGAATTGGGAAAACCTTTCCCGGGGAAACCTTCCCAGCGTAGGACGACAACGAGAGAGAAAACCTTTCCTCCGTGCCTGGCGTTATGGAAAACCTTTCCCGCCCCCACTACAATAATAAACTACGTCACAATTTGGGAAAACCTTTCCCGATGTAGGACGACAACAAGAGAGAAAACCTTTCCTCCGTGCCTGGCGTTATGGAAAACCTTTCCCGCCCCCACTATAATAATAAACTATACTAGGCGGAGAGTCGTGCCATCTGAGAGAAAATTAAAGCCAACTAAGGGGATTCCAAGTAACAACCAACTGGTTCCGGTACATGCGATCTTTCACTTTACGTTGTTAATGAATTCTGACAGTGAAAGTTGAACAATGAGTTCTTCGATTTGAAGACGAGGAGTAAACTGACGATTTAAAAGCAAGTACGACAAGTTTAGAAATTTCGAAATCAGGTGCGTCAATTATTTTCAAATAAAACAAGTATATCGCATGAAAGGAATTGGCACACAAAACTAAGCATGTATTTTGAGACAAGACATAAATCACGTTTTGACACGAAAGAAGATAAGCTCACGAGACTAAGCATGAATACTCACATGTATATTTCGAGACATGAAATAAAATCACATTTTGACACGAAGGGAGATAAGCACGCAAGGCTAAGCATGGATACTCACCGTGAGAGCCGAAGATACGCAAGTAGCACTACAGGTAGACAACTCCTGGTTCTACGAAGTCAGGCTCTACAAACAAACACAAATAGTTCTAATCACAAACAAGTTTGGTTTACAACGTATGACGATGCACGTGTCCTATTTGAAGGCAAGCGAAAGATCTAAGTAATTATAGCCACCTAATTATATTACGAAAACAAATTATATATCGACTACCAAGTCATGAATCCCCAAAACAATTTTAGAAAATTAAATATTAAATTTAATAATAAAAATATTTAATTAAACAAATTTATGTATTGATGAAATAGTATTAAACTTTACAATTTATTGTAATCCCAATAGTATATGAAGTAAAACGAAATATAGTCATTTATCTTTTAAGCAAAACAATAATTATTGAGTATTTAAACATATACAAAAATATATTTTATTAACTTATTTTTCAAGAACTAATTATATATATCTAGTTGTAAACAATTTCTAATCCATATAAACGTTTCTTTTGATTTATATTATTAAAATATTTATTTGTATTTATTTATTCTAATACATAAATATTATCAGAATTTAAATAAATATTTTAAACTTAATAAACACAAAAGAAATACATATGTATAAATACAGTTTATAGGTAATGACAGCAAGCACCCCCCTAACTTAATAGCAACTTATAATATGTGACAAAACATGCCCTTAAGTTCTCAGAATGAGCAAAAGTACCCCCCCCCCTAATCACACAACAGAGCCATCTTCTTCTTCCTCTCGATTCGTACGGCAATTCAAACAACCAAACAAAGATTGAAATGCAAAGACATGATTTACATGAAGCAAAATTGATTAGGATGGAGTGGAGAGAGTACCGAATCGAGAAACGAGTCGAATCGGACAAGAGGAGCTTCGGGTCGAAATTCGCCGGAGCTTCGGACGGTGATGGGGGCGTCGGGTTCTGGGTCTTGGTCGCTGGTTTACTCCGGCGGCTGGCCTTCGTCCGGTCGCGACAGAGAGGCGGAGAGAGGGAGGTCGAGGGAGGCGGCAGTGGTGGTGCCGAGCCTTCGGGTCGGGTTGCAGTTGCGGCGTCGGGGGTTACTACCGGCGCTGCTGCTGCTGTTTCTGGGTTCCCGAGGCAGAGAGAGGAGGGGGAGAGCTGGGTGGTGATGGTGGTGGGTGGTGACGGCAACTGGAGGCGGTGATTTGTGGAGGTGGTGCTCTGTTTGCTGGGTTTGGTCTCGGCAAAACAGAGCAGGGAGTTGGAGGGACTTTGGAGGTGGTTGCCGACGGTGGTGGTGGCTGATTTCAGTGGGCTTTTGCTGGGTGTGTTCTCGGCCAAAAACAGAGAGAAAGGCAGAGAGGGAGATGGAGATGAGAGATGGAGGGAGGTGATGAACTGGTGATTTGATTTGAGAAGGGAAGCTAGGCTAGGTAGCTAGCTGGTGAAGGAGGCGGGCGTGGGTGGTCGAGGTGAAGGCTACGGAGGTGGCTGGTCGGTGCTGAAGCAGCAAAAGCAGAGAAGAAAGAAAGTGGATGTGATAGGAGAGAAAAAAATATATATGATGTGGCAGATTCGCGAGATCACGCGGTGGTTCGACACGTGAAAAGTGGTGCGCGACAAAAAAATTAACACGCGGCGAACGTTTAAACGCGACGAAAATTCACGCTCAATAAACAACTAATACGATAGCAAATAAACAAGACAATTTTGACTGAAAGACTAAACTTTGACTGATAAAATCATACGTTTACTGACATAATAAATTTTGACTGTTAAAAATAATTTAGCTAAAAAAAAAATAATAATGAATTTGACCAATAAAATAAGCTCGACTAATAAAAAGAAATTTAACTTAGAAAATTCGTTTTGATTTGTGGAAACTCGTAAATATTTTTATTTCTAATTTACTAAACATATAGTTTATAATTAACAGTAAACTTATTATTTAAACAAGATCACATTATTTAAAAATATATATATATAATAATTAATTTGTTAAAATAATTATAAACGAATACGTATTTGCTACGATTAGAGAAGATTAAATTTAAATATAGTATAAATAAAATAAATTACTGGAATACCCTTACGGAAAATATGAAGTACTACATCCTTCCCTCCTTGGACTAAGCTTCGTCCTCGAAGCTTGAACTTGGTACTAGGTCTTACAGGTCTCTATTTAAGTCACAATTATCAAAACGACAATTAGCAAGCAAATGAATGCAGGGACAAAACGGGGTCGTTACATTGAGTCATGAAGTACTGTTGGAGCCACGAAAACAGTATGATTATGTGTTATGTGTCTGGGGAATACATTTTAATTTCTTTGTTGATTTATGTTCTGAACTACTGAAAATATCAAGTACGTATTAAAGGTGAATTTAGTAGTTTGTCAAGAATTTGGAGGTTTATTGAAATATTTCAATCACTTGGTGTAATTAGACTGTGCCTATTGAATTATGGTATAAATTCAGGCTTCTACAGTCCGCCAAGCGAGTGTGCAAATGGGAGTGTTATCACTAAAAAGATATTTGGGGTCCATGGGATGTTTGTTCTCTTATTGACTATTTTGGGTGTTACACAGTTTATGGGGTACTCTCAGACTTATTTGTTGAACCAAATGTTATAAATTTTCTTTAGCAGACCTTGTGAAACGAGTTACCTAGAGGAAATGGGCTAGTGGAGACGATATCTTACGTGGCGGGTAAAACAACCTCCGACTGGATGATCATGTACGGATAGACGATATAGGTTTCAATAAGAAATAGAAATAGGAAAGCGATTTCTAATTGCCATTTGAAGCCGTAGGATCTTGGAGGATACCTTAATTTCCGGCTCAACCTATTTTGGGAGAAAGACATAAATTCAAATAAGGATTTACTCTGGAACAAAAGTGATACGGTCCATAAGCTACAACTAAATAAATGTACCCACGACTTGTATTAGCCAAGTATGAAAATCCATCCGGGAAAATTATATTGAGTTCCGGGGACGTCACTCCTCTAAGGGGGAGAGGATGTGACCCTTCGTTTAGCATCCTTCGTTTAGAACTGCTACGTGAGACCGCTACATGATTAGAACATTAGTATCATTATGTTGGATCTAGAATTTTCATTTGTGTAACTTGGATGGGTTATAGCATCACTTGATATTTCATATACATTTCATATAAATGGAGATTTATCGCTTATGGGAGATCTCATGTTTCTAACTTCGAGAATTAGTGGATGGTTGTGTGGTTTTAGCATCACAGATAATTGTTTGATTTTAGCTTCGAGGACGAAGCTTTTCTTTAAGGGGGGAAGGATGTAATACCCCGTTTTAATACAAAGGGTAAATTGGTAATTGAGACAAGAAAATGTAATTTTAATTTCGAACGATGAGTTGGTACTTTTGGTTTGAAAATATACTCGGGAATTTCGTATAATAATTCTATAGAAAACGGTATTTTATTGTGTATTTTATTTAGCGGTTTATGTGATTTATTTAACTATACCAAAGTATGTACCGTTAAATTCTGAAGGTTAAATTGGGTAATTGAGAAATAAGATTCAGTTTTTATTGCGAGTGATGAGTTAGATTATTTTTTTGAGTTCAAAATATAGTCGGAATGTTCATACAATATTATTATATTTTCTTAGAAAATGACATTTTTGTTGTGTATTTGATTTTAGCATTTTATGTAGTTTATCTAAATAAAGTCTAGTGTGTACCCTCAACCCACTAGATGACTCTACCTATTGGTGCACCCAAAACACTAGAATTATCTAGCTAAGTGTGCTCCCACCACACACTAGCCTAACTAACTAGAAGACATAACAAAAACAAAAACAAAAAAAAAAAAAGAAAGAAAGAGGACAAGTCGGTGGAGCAATATGACTTCTCCAAGCAATTGAATTGCTATTTAATTCTCTCCCTCTCTCCTACTTTCTCTCACACAAAAAAAACACATCAGACCTCATCTCTCTCTCTCATTGTTTCTCTCTTACAAAACAAAACAAAAACTCCTCTCTCTCTCTCTCTCTTCCAAAACACACCCACGGCACACACAAACCCACCACCACCACCGTGCCCTCCATCACCACCGTGCACCACCACCCTAGCCACCACTTCCACCTCATATCTCTCCATCTCCCTCCCCTCTCCCTCTGTCCGGAGCCGGGGCAGAAGAAGCCGCCGACGGAAACGCCGCCAGCCACCATAGCAGCCGGCGGGAACCACCCCGACGGGAAGCCACCACCTTCACCCACCTGCTGCTCTCTCTCTCCCTCTTGTTAGCAGCTCCCTTCCTCTGTTTCGAGCAAGGAAGGAGCAAAATCAGCAGCAAGAACGAGCTGCAGAACACCCCGAGCCGCCGCCATCGCCGCCGCCACCATATTTTCCGGCGAGAAGCTCAACGGAGCTAACCGAAGCGACCCACCCTTTGATATTGGTACCAAACAGCTCCTGGAGGTCCAAGGAGTCTAGATTCACCAACAAACAGAGTGTATAACGTCGGATTCGTCGTTGTCGATCATCACCGCCGACCATCACCTTCGAAGACGAGACCCACTTCGTCTCTTGACCTTTACTCGCGATTTTTCGCATGGGTAAACTCTAAATCACCCTCTAGTTCATTTTTGATCATCAAAATCGCATCTTGATAGCTTAAAATCGATTCGGGTATGTCGGGTTGAAGTGGTATGCATATGTTCTTGAAGGGGGGTTGTTGATGTAGTTTCTGAAAAGTTGAGGGTGAGTAGTGCACTGCATGTATAGTTTCTGAAAAGTTGGGGGTGATTTGTGTATGATATGAAAACTGCATATAATAAATAAACTTTAAAATGTGATTTTTGGATTAATGATATATTCTAATATTTCTAGCTATTATTTTGACTATATAAAAGTAAATTGGTTATTAAAGTTATATGAGAATTTGTTTATAAGAAATATTGTTGTTTCTATTGAAAATAAGCAAGATAAAATATACTTTGTTTTATTCACTTAATTTTGGTTTGTTTAATTAAATAGTTTAAAGTGCTTGTAAACTCATATTTTGAGTAAAATAGATTATTTTGAGTATATTGATAAAATAAATAAGTTGGGAGTTAATTTGTGAAATAACTAGTAAAGTAGACTTTTTAAATAAAAATCCATATTACTATTGTTTGATATTACATGATTATTTTTCTAGATATTAGAAATTATTTATTTAACATAAGTCTATAATTATATGTATGACTTGTTTTATTGAAATAAGCATTTTTGTGAATTTTATTTGAGTATTTAATTATTATAAAGTGTATATGTTTTCTAATAAGTAAATAGTTATAATTGAATTAGTTCGAATTAACTTTTATAGTTACTTATGAATAAATAGTTTATTAAATTATTATTTCCTAAATAAAGAGATTGTATAAGCTTAATATTGGATTTATTTCTCAATAATTTGACGAATTAGTATTTGTATAAGTTATTATATTTTTATGAGGAAAATATAAGTGTTAATTAAATAATTATTTTATGCTATTAATTAATGTGGTTAAGGGGGGATAATTTCAAATGAGAAATTAGGAGATATAGCATTTTTGCATACTTGCATAATTAGACTTGTAATTAATTTAGGAATTATAAATTGTATGTGACAAGTTCGTAGACGGAGGCTATGTATATCCGTAGAAGCATTATCGTGCTATTTGATTTGATACTTAAGGTGAGTAAATATGCCTAACCTAGTGTGCCCGTCCTTCTTTCGTGTCCAATTATTTTTATGATTTTTACGTCTCAAATGTGATTGGTGATTTACGTGGTTAACTTGATATTTCAATTACGCGTCCAACTATTTTCGTGATTTATACGTCTCAAATGTGATTTTTGAAATACGTGCTTGAATTAGAATTTCAAATACTTGTCTAAATGATTCTTTTGGAAAATATCACATGGAATTAATAATACGTAATAACGTAAAGTGGAAACAGTTGTGCGGTGGAACCATATGCGGATTCTTATTTATTGTGGTTATGATATTTTGCTCGGTTGCAATTGCCCCGGGCTGCTCCATGTACTCACCTCTCTGGCCGCAAGAAGTCTTAGAGGGGTGCCGGCACTTAAGGTCTTGGATGCATGGGATATGGTTGGTTCTATATTATTGGTTCGTTCCCCGCTACAACTAAATAAAAATGTGAATTTTGAGATGTGGATGGTGGATGAATATTGGACAATGGGAATTTAATAATTGGGAAAAATATTATGGATTTGAAAGTTTTCTTTGGATAAATGTCTATATGGTACTGTGATGATTTGAGAATACATTTCTGGAAACAAAGAATTAAAAGTTTGGAAAATATATTTCTTTTCTCACATGAGAAAATATTTGTTTACTTCTTACGTATCATACTGATTTATTAAAATAAAAACATGCCTCTTTCCGGTTTACACGTTGGGGTTTTTACTTACTCAACAATTTTTGTGCTGACTCTGGAAAAACTGCGGTCTTTGTTTCTTTCCCCCGCAGGTCTAGGTGAAGGGAGCTCGGCTTAATGGGAAACGCGGACTCATCTAGTTGTAATTAGTACTAAATATTTGAGACACTTAGATAATATTTCATCATGTTTAATAGTATGTATTATTTCACTGTTGTAAACATTAAAGCTTGTAATATATAATCATGGCGATGTTTGTTTTGATTACCATTGTTCCTTGCACCCGGGAGCGATCCCAGGTGCGGAGTGGCATTCCCGTATTTCCCCCACGGTGAAGTATGGGGGTGTCACAGGTGGTATCAGAGCAGACAATCCAATAAGGGATTAAAACCTGTAGGGCAACTTAAAATTGATATAGGGAAAAATAATAAAAAACTGGAAAAGCCGATTGGGTTATGGGTAGTCTAAGTGCTGGTATTAATCCCACCCATGTCCTTTCTTTCTAATTGTTATGTGATTAAATGGTGCTTGGATTACTTGTTTAAGTTGGTAACCTCATTTCCGATGGGTTGAGTGACCAGTGATACTCTGTTTGTGGAGAATGAGATATATGGATTGTTGGAACCAAATTTTGGATTGCAAGTGATTTGAAAAGATGGGTTATATGCGAGAATAACTATATCCTACATGATTTGACCTCTATAAAGTCGTTGATACTTGGATTATTTGGTGTTTCCATTATGATTAGTTGCTAGATTAATAATTCTCTTAAAATAAGAAGAAGTTGATTATGAATTATAAAATTTGGATTGTGAATTATGAATGATGCATTGCCCTATTTGAAAATTCATATGTTGTGTATAAGATTCAAATAAATTGCTAATGTGACATAATGTTTGTACGTTTATAAGGTGAAATTAAAATCCCTGAGACCGGGATAGAATAAACCACTAAGTGAAAACAGAAGAATATAACTGTTAAACCATTGCAGCAATACGCTAGGAGAACCCGATAAGGATAGACTGCCCAGAGCACTAATCACATGGAGTACTTCTTTATTCGATAGTAATGTCGTAGGAATACGTGACACTTGTGACAACGATGGAAGAAAAGTATTAGATTTCGACCGTTGGAGACTTTGGGTTAAGAAGACATAATGGAAATGTTGAAATATTTGACGACGAACCGTAGTTTCATTTACAAGATACGTGAAGACTATGATGATATATGTGAGGTACCGTTTGAGATAGAGTCAGTGGTTGAGAATAAATTCATTTTTGGAGAATTTTCTGATAATACAAGAAATTTATTCGAGGATAGGTCCCACCCACCCACACCTGAAGAACTAAGAAGTCAACCCGTTGAGTTTTGACTCGTTGCATACAAAATTTAACAACCTTAGTGATTAAAGGGATTATGATGTGTTAATGGCTGATTTTGTTTCAGTCTAAGGGTTATGCTGGATTGCTTTGTCATTTGAGGGTACCAAGGATATATAACTACTTTAGGCGTTACTTGTATTCTGGTTACTCTAATATTGCTTGATAATGGGGATGTCTACTCGGTTACTTGTTATTTTCGGAATTTTAGGATTCACTTGGGAGAAATAGTGTGTAAACTATGAAAGAAGTATTGCTAGTTCATTGATTGTCGTTTACTATATTTGTACGTACCCTATAACAGATCTAAGCAGGTTTATTATGATGTCACACATTTAATTTTGCATTGGAGTTCTGACATAGCTTTTGAAATTCATGTTTAGAGCCTAGTACATTTATATTTGGAGCCTCATAGTTTAAGACGGTTGCTCGGGAGATATTATTTTATGAGAAATTATGGAAGCCTCTTATATTTAAGTTTTTAACTGAAAAATTACCTGACAGCTTGCTCACAAACCTCTACCTACAAAAAATTACCTGACAGCTTGCTCACAAACCTCTACCTACAAAAACGTTTCTAGCGGCTCATAATTTATCCACCAATAAGTCATGTCCTTTATGCATTAATTTTGATGAATCAATTGATCACCTCTTTATGTATTCTCCTTTATTAATAACCTTCGCTCCAGTCTTAACCTGCCTCCTCACAATACAAGTTTTAACTTCTTTCAATGGATTAATGGTTGGCTTAAACTTTCGAGAAATCATCCCATCTCACGGTTACCTGGATCTCTATGTTTGGACGGTGTAAATCTAGAAACTCGATGATTTTAAGCAACAACACTACCTCCATCACCAATTGTTACTTTGAGGCATCGGGTCTTATTCAACAAATTTGCTCTGCATTTACAATTTCTACTGATAATCACTTTTAGATCGATTGTTGCAGTCCCTACTTCAAGAAAGATTTCGAGGAAGCCCCGAGCCTCTTCGACTCCACCAACTAAAGCAAAGAAATTGGCGGAAGACTCAAATGCTACTGCCCTTGCCCAGCCCACTGCCATGGTTGATCCAGCTGTCGAGGAGCTCTTCAAGTTTCTGCTCGAGAAGTCCCGGAAAAAGAAAGTTGCAACGGTCTAGTCTTTGGTCTTTGTTAGCTCATTCATGCTCAATTGGTTTCTTGTCCTATGCACTTTGATTTAAAACTTTGTTCTGCAACTTTTGTTGGGGTTTGTGCTGGTGTTTGGTTCTACCTGTACTCATGCTCAATTGGTTACTTGTTTTTCTCAGTTAACTGAAGTTCTCTACCTTTCTTCAAAAATAAAATAAAATATAGTATTACATTATACATTATTCGATTTTGCTAATCCTTCACGCATGAGATGTACGCTAACTTTTTAACTTTTTGTTAGGACGATTGAAAATAATTTAGAAAGTCATCAGCTGATAAAATACTAACTAATTCTAGGCTATACTCAATCAAGGTGTCAAGGGAAGCGACCCAAGCTTGAAACAGGCCCGACCCGCACTAAAATGACCCAAATCGGCACGACGCGTCCCCCTCCAATACCCTAACCGGCCCAGCCCCCAACCCCCCCATTTTTGCCTCCACTGGCTCCAGGGTGCCTCCTACCCCCTCAAACCTGGGTCGGGCCCCACCAGGCTAGCCCCCCTAATACGGTACTTTTAATACTATATTATTAATATATATATATATATTAATACAAAGAAAAAATATTATTTAATATATTAATAATATATATTGGCCATGGCCCCGACCCCCTCAACCCCTTTAGGGCTTAGGACCGGTGGGGTTCAAGTTTCCCAACACCTCAACTCAGTCCGCCCCAGCTATATATATTAATACGAAAAATATTATTTAATATATTAATAATATATATTGGCCATGGCCCCGCCCCCTCAACCCCTTTGGGGCTCGGGACCGGTGAGGTTCAAGTTTCCCAACACCTCAACTCAGTCCGCCCCGGCCCCCTCTTCCCCTCAGTCCGAACTCCCTGTCACATGCCCTGTCCAACCCGGCCCGACCCGTTCTATTGACACCTTGAATACTCGATACAACCCTGCCTACTAAGGTGAGTACGAAATCAAGCTTAACATAACATTTAAGATACCTTACTTTTTTTTTTGGTTGAAATTTTGAGACTTATCTCTTTGTCGTCTACTAGCTTCGAACTCATAATTTCATGCAGGACTTTTAAATGCTCTACCACTTAAGCTAGCATTCATTTGCATGATACCTTATTTTCATAAGTATGTGGACCTGTACTGCTAAAATAATTTTTTTTACCATTTTTTTTTTGCTAAAATTACACGATTTTATAAATAATTTGAAAAACTAGAATTTCTCCCTAAATTGCTTGCTCCAAGAGCAAATGTGACGTGGTGCTCTAATCAATACATCACAGCACACTTCACACGAACATGTAGGAAATCCACTTCACGAACGTGTCCTGTGTATGGTTAGAGCAAATCCACACCGTTTGCTTTTGGAGCACTAACACATTTCTCTTGCTCTTAGAGCAAACAAAAAATTTTCTCCTAGGGTTAACCGTTATTGGTTAGCCATCGTCCTTCCGCCAAAGCCCTCTAAAAACCCAAGCAACACCAAAAACCTCCCCCAAACCTAGGGCACGACGCCGGCGTCTCTCTCTCTCTCCGGTTACCAGAGCTGAAGCTCCTTGCCCTATCTCCTGTTGAAGATGAAGAATCTGAAGCTCTCATGGGAGGTCACATTGAACCTCCAGTTGCAGTCTAAGGACGAGACTCTACAGTTTGCCGCCTTCGATATCGAGCGGAACCGCTTGTTCTTTGCTTCTTCGGCCAATCTCATATACACAGCTCACCTTCCTTCCTCCCAGGTAAAAAGCTCCAAGTTTTTCCGCATATTTTATATGTCGCTATGTGGTTTCACTTGGGAGTGTCCTTGCTTTGAATCATCTGGATTATGAAGTAGTCTTGTATTCCGTGTATCGGCCAATTGTTTCGGAATCACGATTGATTAATCACATTTTATGGCTATAGATGATTTTATTGCTGTAGCATTGGACAATATACCTGTTATTTTGATTAGTTCTGGGGCTAAAATTGAGAAACGATAAAAATATTGAAAGAGATGTCAGAGCACATGTAGGAGTGGGCAATGGATTGATACTAGCAAAGAGGAAGAATGAGACGTCCTCATTGGAACACTAGTGTGCAAGATATTGCAGTAATGGGGCTAGTACTGAAAATACTAACACGAGTACTAGTAGTAAGGCAATTGGGGGTAGAGGGCAAACAGATAAAGACACGAGTTCCTCAACATACTATTGCTAATGTTTAGTGCCGATATATGTGGTATAATCAAAATGAGTATTGGATTTGCTGGCTTGTTATTGGATTAGTACTGTGAGTCACTCTCATTTGAGTAACACAGACTTTGATCTTTTCATTTGAAGTTGCTTATTAGGTTGCAATATATTTATTTGGGAATATAGTGCAAGTTTGTGAAGAACAGAAGGGGAGATGGGCGTAGGACGCTAGCGATAAGAGATAGACCATCCAGGACCAGTCTGTGCCCTAAATCTGCTACGATGCTACCTATTAGGGTTTCTACCGGGTCTAGGTCCATCTATCTGCAAGCGGGTTTGGGGTCTTGGCGGTGGTGTTGGAGGGGACGAAAATTGGTTTGATTTGATGAATGGATTTGCAATTTTTTCAGTTTTTTCTGGTAAATTTTTCAAATCATCCGATTGTGTCTGTTGCTGCCCTGTAATGATGGTGGTAGTGTTCATGTTTCTCACGTTTGTCATCATTCTCTTGGACTTGTCTTATTTTAAGTAAAATTTGCTTCCTAAGCTACGATATATTGATTCTTTGTGGACGTTGGATGGACCGGCGGGTTGGAGGTGGGGGTGGGGGGATAAGTTGACTTAGTTTAAATTACATAGAAGTAAATTGCGACCAGCTCCTAACCGCAAGGAGTAAGGTGCAAAGTGCTCCTCTATTTTTCAGTTTTAATAATTTAGATTCTTGCTGGGTATAAATCTGATTTTAAATGAACAGTCCCCTAACTTCAGCTCATTTTTTTTTCGTTGGAGTTGTATTTACTTTTTATCCGATTAGGGTG
Source organism: Linanthus parryae (assembly GCA_023055425.1). Classification (NCBI taxonomy): domain Eukaryota; kingdom Viridiplantae; phylum Streptophyta; class Magnoliopsida; order Ericales; family Polemoniaceae; genus Linanthus; species Linanthus parryae. Next base: position 93,832,837 of record JALGPY010000002.1, on the reverse strand, counting down.
TTGTACAGTGCTCATCAAGAACGCGAGGTTCATATTGTAGGACGATGCATTGTTAGATTTATTAGTTGGACCATGTTGTACATCGCACTGAAGATAAGTTGAACTCGATAGTTATTACTGTAGTCAAGGGGTATTGGAAATATTAAAAATAATTACTCTTAGGTTTACAATATTCTGAAGTGCAGACTGTTTGTTCGAAGTTGCAACATGCAGTTGTTACTGAAGTTGCTTGCTTGCTGTTCTCTGGAATCAATTGCTTTTTGTTGGAAACAAGTTTGTATTTTTTCCGTCTAAGAAGTAACTAAAGTTGATGAATATTCCAGGATGACAAAGCATGGGGGAGAACCTCATTATCTCTGGAAGTTGAACCTCTGGATCTGGAACCTGAAGACTTCATTACTTCGTTTGACTATCTAATGGAGAAAGAAGCACTAATAGTGGGAACCTCAAGAGGACTCCTATTACTGCATTCTGTGCAAGACAATGCAACAGAAGTAGTTGGTAAAGTTGAAGGTGGTGTCAGGTGCATTTCACCTAGTCCAGATGGAGACCTGCTGGCCATAATTACGGGTTTTGGCCAGATTTTAGTAATGACTCATGATTGGGATTTGTTGTATGAGATGGCAGTTGAAGATCTTGTTGAAGGTGTTGACGTAAGTAAGGACTACTTGCCCTTTTAAATTTAACTTCAAATGCTATCAGCATAAATCCCCAAGTGTTAGTTGTAGACTAGTTTTATGTGTGGTTCAAGCATGTAAGGGCGTTAAAAATGGGAACCTTAGTGTGGTTGATAGGTTAGTAATGCAGCTTGCACTTCCTCTTCTATCATCCATTAAGTAACATTTGAATATGGTAGATAAGCTGTGGTTTGAATCGTAACAAAGTAAATTATGTTTTATTTTCGTTCCAAGTCTAGTGTTGAACAAACTATGAAAATTGGTGTGTGGTATGAACGAGGTCTTGATTTACTTGATTGTTGTTTCTTATCCAGCATTTGATTAGGTTATTGGTTAAAAGTAGTAGTTAATAATAATGAAAATGCATGTTGAGAGAACGTGCCTGTGCTTGTGGACTATCATTTTAGTCATGAAGACAATATTTAACTAATAAGATAAGAAGTACCAACTTCAAAAGTTTCCTATGGAAGTTAAAAAGTATTAAAGTAACTATGTCCATGGAGAGGCTTGAAGGTTTAAGTTATTTTAGCATAATTTTATTTGAGTTGCATGGATATTTAATTTCTAAAGAGAAAAAATTAATATATACTGCAGTCATATAAATTTAAGGGGGCAGTACGGGAATCTTATATGCTGACTTAAACTTTGGTTTTCCCTTAATTTCTAAACTGGGAAGTGTTTGCGAAATCTACAACATTGTCGATTTGTTCCTTCTTTTATCTTCACTTTCTCATGAAAAGACTGGATTGCCTTTTCAGGTGAATCAACTTGTTCTAATCATTCATTGGAGAGACACATATCCTGGCGAGGCGACGGAAAATATTTTGCCACATTGACCATGGCTCAGAATTCGGATCGCTTAGACAAGAAGATAAAAGTTTGGGAGCGAGATTCCGGAGCACTGCACTCTGTTTCGGATTCAAAATCTTTCGCGGCACCAATTTTGGAGTGGATGCCTAATGGAGTGAAACTCGCTGTTGTTTATGACTGCAAGGAAGAAAATAAATGTCCTTCAATAGTGTTCTTTGAGAAGAATGGGTTGCAGAGAAGCAGTTTTAGTGTCAACGAGGAAATGGATACAACTGTAGAATCTCTGAAGTGGAGTTGCAATTCTGATCTTCTTGCTGCAGTTACAAGATGTGAAAAACATGATTCTATTAAAATTTGGCACTTCAGCAATAACCATTGGTACTTAAAACAGGAGTTCCAGCTCTGCAGGCAGGATGGTTTTAGATTCATGTGGAATCCTACAAAACCGCTCCAACTGATTTGCTGGTCTTTGGATGGTCAGATTACAATATTTAACTTTTACTGGGTAACTGCTGTTATGGATAATTCAACAGCACTAGTTATTGATGGTTCTGAGATACTGGTTACTCCACTTGCTTTCTCTCTAATCCCACCTCCTATGTTTCTGTTCAATCTACGATTTCCCAGTGCTGTCCGAGATATTGCATTCTGTTCCAAGGGTTCAAAGAATCATTTGGCTGCATCATTGTCAAATGGCCGTTTGTGTGTGGTAGAGCTTCCCCAACTGGATACTTGGGAAGAGCTAGAAGATAAAGCTTTCATTGTTGAAGCCTGTTTATCAGAATCAGCTATTGGATCATTTGTGCATCTTGTATGGCTAGATACACATTTGCTGCTTGGTGTGTCTCACTTCGGCCTTAAACACAGCCATTCCTCGCAATCAACCCCATCTGGTGATGGGCTCCCTGGGTACTGCTTGAAGGAAATTGAGCTTTTCTGTTCTGAGGATCATGTCCCAGATTCATTGACATGCTCAGGTTGGCATGTGAACAGATCGAGTCAGGTCCCTATTGAGGAGCCGGTGATTGGAATTGTTCCTAATTATTCTGGAAAACATTCATCGTTAGTTCAACTTGTTGGCGGTAAAATTTTCCAGTATATGTCAAAAATGTATGAAGGAGAAACTTCTGCCCCATCTCTTCAGATATATGACAATTTGGAGTTCTTATCATCTTGCCCATGGATGTATATGGTCCCTATTGGTGACTCTGGACCATTGAATTACCTGCTGTTCGGGCTTGATGAAAATAGTAGGCTTCATGTAAATGGAAGGATATTGTGCAATAATTGCAGCAGTTTCTCCTTCTACTCCAACTTCGGCAATCAAGTGATAACACATCTTCTTCTTGCAACTAAACAGGATCTTCTCTTTGTTGTTGACATTGCTGATGTATTGCATGAGCAATTAGCGGTCAAATACGAGAACTTCATGCCTGTTACAAGGAAAAGAAATGAAGAAGATAAAAAGAACTACATCGTCATATGGGAAAAAGGTGCCAGAATTGTAGGTGTCCTGCATGGGGATGAAGCGGCTGCTATACTTCAGACAATCAGAGGAAATGTTGAATGTGTTTATCCAAGAAAATTGGTTCTGGCCTCAATTGTCAATGCTCTGATCCAAGGGCGTTACAGAGATGCACTCCTTATGGTTAGGCGGCAGAGGATAGATTTCAATGTTATTATTGATCACTGTGGTTGGCAAGTGTTTATTAAATCGGCTCCGGAGTTTGTCAGGCAGGTAAGCAATCTGAGTCATATTACTGAATTTGTTTGTTCAATCAAGAATGAAGATATCTTGGAGACCCTCTACAAAAACTACATATCACAATCCAGCAAAAAAGATCCTGGATATGTAGATGCCAAAAGTTTTGTGGGTTGTGGTTCCAATAACAAGGTGTCATCTGTTCTGCTTGCAATAAGGAAAGCTCTTGAGGAGCACGTGGTGGAGACTCCAGAAAGAGAGCTTTGCATTTTGACAACTCTAGCTCGAAGTGATCCTCCTGCCCTTGAAGAAGCTTTGAAGAGGATAAAAGTTATCAGAGAAATGGAACTATTGGACTCTCCTGATCCCAGGAGATCATCTTACCCGTCAGCTGAGGAAGCTCTGAAGCATCTATTATGGTTATCTGATTCTGAGGCTGTCTATGAAGCTGCTTTAGGTCTTTACGACCTAAACCTCGCAGCTATTGTGGCATTGAACTCGCAACGGGACCCAAAGGAGTTCCTTCCATTTCTCCAGGAACTCGAGCTCATGCCAATCCTGATGAAACAATATAATATTGACCTCAAACTGCGTAGATATGAAAGTGCTCTCAGGAACTTAATTATGTCAGGAGACAGTTGTTTTGCTGACTGTATGAATCTCATGAAGAATAACCCTGAACTCTTTCCACTGGGTCTCCAACTTGTCAGTGATCCTCTCAAGAGGAGGCAAGTCCTTGAGGCCTGGGGGGATCACCTTGATAACGGAAAATATTTTGAGGACGCTGCCACAACGTATTTGAGTTGTAGGTGTTTGGAAAAAGCGTTGAGGGCCTATCGTGCTTGTGGCAATTGGAGGGGGGTGCTTACTGTTGCTGGTCTCATTAGGCTGGGTAAAGAGGAGGTTATTCAACTGGCACATGAACTCTGTGATGAACTTCAAGCCCTTGGTAAACCAGGAGAGGCTGCCAAAATTGCGTTGGACTATTGTGGTGATGTAAGTGGCGGAATCAATTTTCTAGTCAGTGCAAGAGACTGGGAGGAGGCTCTTAGAGTTGCTTTTCTACACATGAATGAAGAGTTAATATCCCGAGTGAAGAGTGCATCAGTGGAATGTGCCAACATATCCATTGGTGAATATGAGGAAGCATTGGAGAAAGTTGGAAAGTATTTGACTCGCTACTTAGCTGTTCGTCAAAGGAGGATATTACTTGCCGCAAAACTCCAGTCAGATGAGCATTCAGTACTTGGGGGCGATGACGACACTGCATCTGAAGCTAGCAGCAATTTCAGTGGAATGAGTGCATACACGACAGGGTAATACACCTTTACATTCTTACTACTTATTATTGCAGTTATTACATTTTTATTACTCCCTCCGTCCCATAATAACTGTCCACTATGCAAATGGGTGCTAGCTCAGTGGTAGAACATTTGAAGCCCCTGCATGACGTCCCGGGTTCGAACCCTGCTATATGATGTAATTCTAAAACAAAAAAATAACAACTCTCCTCTATTCTATTTTGGGTTGTCCGAAAATAATTGTCTGCTTTCCCTTTTAATGTTTGAGATTGTTAATTGACAACATTGTCCACAAATACAATTGAAGTTGCATTAGAAATGAATAAGGGATACTTATGTCAATACCACCACAAATTTAAATTGGAGTGCAATTAGTGCATGTCCCCTTAAGAAATTGGGGTTTCCAAAAGGGACAGGTGGTTTGTTTCGGAGGGAGTACAAGCACTTTTGCTTGAGCAAATTGTTTTAGGCAGCCATTTCTTCCCTCGAGATTGGGGAAAGATCTTGTTTGTGTAGACTTTGTTTGTAGTACATACACATGTTTCAATCAATTATGGTCATGTATATGTCCTTGTCAAAGGCAAACATGGCTCATTATGTGGGACCTCATCTGGAAATTCAAAACGTTATTTTGTAAGAAGTTCTGTAGTGTATTTCAGATTTTCGGGTATTTCTATTCCAGAGGTCGAGAAGGGCTGAGCTAGGGTGTTGAATTTTGAGGGGTAATGTTCCTCAGCATTTAGGCTGGGCTAATTTCAAGCTGTTAAAGTTGGATGGCATTTTGGCACTTTGGGTAGCAAAGTCACTTACATATTGCGGGTGAAATATAGATGCTTTTGGTGTGTGACTTGTTGGTCATATTTGAATAAGCAGGATAGGGAGTCATGCTACATGTGCGTGCGTAGGATGACCCCTAATTTTGGGCGGCATCATAGATATTATTACCCAAGACTTAAGGAAGCTTTAAAAAATTATGGTTTTTCTAGAGCTTGTGCTTATTGAATTAACTTTAATAGTAAAACACCAATAAACAATCTTATTTTTTACAAGATACCACCCATAAATTTTAGGCTTAATTCCTTATTGCCCGCACCCAGTTTAGTGTAACTCTCACTTTCCCCTCACCTGTTTTTAACTGCCTTGTTGCCCTCCCGATTTAAAAAAAGTGCATCAATTAACTTTTGGTAAATTTTTTCATCTAATTTAATCCGTTACTTGACGTTCATATCCCTTTTTTTAGGGTTAATTTGTCAAATACATAAAAATATAAAACCAAGAACCACTATCATTGCCGCCTACAACCCATAATAGGGCAAAAATTGCAGAATCCGGCGAGAAGTTGCAGAATCCGGTGAAAAAATTGCAGATCCGGCAAAACAAATGCAGAAGCGGCAAACTCCCCCCTCTCCATTGCTACTGCTGCCACCGCCGCCTCCACTCCCATCCATGTCAAGCACCAAAACTTAGACCCAACAAATCAACAGCTTAAAATTCAAAACCCTCAAGCCTCGAATGAATCAACAGTGTACAACACCCTCAAGCCCCTAACATATCAACACCCATAATAAAACCAGTAAAGAAACCTCAAAAAATGAAGAAACTTTACAATATATTTTTCAACAGGAATGGAAGAATCATACACCGAAGGAAAACGACAAATTGAAGAGGAGAAACACAGATCGAGGAAGAGAATTGGAGAGGCACAGATCGAGATCGAGGGAGAGAGATGTAGAAAATCAAGAGATAGAGGGAGAGAGAGAGACAGGGAAAATGGATCGGGGCGAGAGAGACAGTTTTTAGCTCCGAATCGGACAGAGAGAGACAATCAGACCTGAAATCAAAGGAATGGGAGAGAGGGACGAAAGAGAGGACGCATATAGAGTGAGAGGCAGAAAATCGCTGCAAAGTGAGTGATAGAAATGGACTCAACATTTCTCAAATAAATAAATAAAATGGGCCCAACATTACAAGGGGGAAAACAAGGATAAGGCCAAGCTTAAAATTGGAATGAAGTAGTTGATCTCAATAAGATAGCTCTCTTGCCAACTCGTGCAAACTAGTAGTAGTTGATCTCGTGTTTCTGTAATAAGCTTTTTTTCTATCTCAATTTTTTTCCAAGTTCTTTCTTAATTCTGGACCTTGGTCTTTTCCTTTTGTTTACCAGTGTTCTTTTTCTTCTTCCTCTGTTGTTGCTATTATTTTTTATTAAAACAAAAAATATTATTATTCCTGTTTTTGACAATTTTACCCTTAATGACAGTTATGTTTTTTGATGGAAAATTTTACCAAAAGCTGATTGACATACTTTTTGAAATTGGGGAGGGCAACAAGGCAGTTTTGAAACAGGGAAGGGGAAAGTGACAATTACACTAAACTTGGGGTGGGAAATAAGGAATTAAGTCTAAATTTTATTAGAAACATCAAACACGGAATTAACTAAGTGTGAAATTTATCGTCCACAATATTGAAGTGACCCCATGGAATAAACGAAGTATTTGATGTTCCTCACATGCCAAACCTAGCATATGTAGGGTCATCTGGATGACCATCTGTAGAGGATAATAACAACTCCTTTAACTTTACGAAGCAAAGAAAAATCTCCTTTAACTTTCGTAGATAGTGGTGCATTATTTACGAGAAACAGCAAATGGAGCCCTTGACTAGGGATGGCAACGGATCGGATCTGGATCATCAGTCCCTACCCAATCCAGATCCGACCAGGAGAAGTGTGATCCAGATCCGGTCCAGATCCGTCCGGATGCGACCGGATTCGGATCAGATCGGACCGGGTTTCATTTAGCTGATCCAAATCCGGTCCGGAGATCCATGTAGTATGTGGCCGGATCGGTTCGGATTCAGTTCGGGTTTGCAACAAAATGCAAAAGTAACATAAAAAATAAATTATATTGCGTACTCTTAGGCATGTTCATAAGTTAAGAAGCCTGAAACAAAAAGTAAAAAAGCTTTTTGGGTTAGACTTATTGTTGTATTCTTCTTGGAAGTGTAAGCGGAGAGAAAATAGGGGTATATTTGTATAGTACATATACGTCGGGTCGGGTCCCCAGTGGATCTGCCCTCAGATCCAAATCCAGATCCGTCCAGGTCTGCCTTTCCATATCCAAATCTGATCCATTTTCAATTAGATCGGATCCGGACCCGATCCATTGGGCTTGGATCTTTCGGGATCTCGGATATTGCCATCCCTAACCTTGACCACTGAAAGATCACAGGAAGTGGAGCAAAGATGGCTGCACTTTCTCCAAGTTAATGAACATAAGTATTCCTGTCCAGGTGATTTTCTTTGTGAAATCCTCTGCTATGCTAAGTGACTCTCCTCTGCCGTAGACTCTGTAGTTTGATAGATCAACAACCGCTCCGTGTGCAAAATCGTTTGCCTTCCAGAGCTTTTCCGGAGGGATGCAAGTTTCGTGTCGCCCACAAATCATCTCGAAACAGGCCTTTGAAGACTTACCCTTACATAGCTTCACCGATTTCTCTGCAAGTTCCGCTGGCATCCTTGTCAGAAGGATGCAGCTGAATCTTACTCTTAGTCCTTATGATGCTCAAGTAAATAAGATTTTCAATCTGGTAATAGTAAGTTCCAGACTCTGAAACTGCAAAATGATTTCCTTCGACTGATGGATGGGAGAAGTCCCTGCCAAAAGGTTGTTTCCGTCCACCTAGCCCTGGTGTCTTGCCAAATTAAGATACATTGAATTATTTTGGTAACTATTTCTGGATCCGTGATACATGGCTAAACTATTTATGTGTGTATATTTATCTATATTTCAAAATAGTCTGTAGACTATATAGGCCTACCCTATCCCTGCTACTTCCACAGTCGACATCTTAACTTGCCCCAATGGATATTGTTTCCCTTCATCCTGAATGCCTCGTCTACCTTTTCTGTTTGAGAAATCAACATTTTATTTTGAATAAACTTGAATATTTGATACTCACAAGAAGAAGCACCAGAAAGTAACGAAGAATTACGCAAAGGGGCACAAAAGAGTTGCTAAATTAAAGAAATGTTGGTCTTGTTACATTCACATTCATCCAGTGTCTGTCACTTCTACCTTGAAAATAAATCCTAAATGTTGAGTATCTGGACTACGGGACTGGGAAGAGGATTAAGTTCATTGTTTGAGAAATACTTGCACCAGTTAATGTGTGTGCATATATTCTGATTAGTACAAATACAGTCCGACTAGTCTTCCATCTCGCAAGGAATCAAAAAGGTCAATACTGGTGTTTCTAAAGTTTATGTCACATTCTGATACAAATTCAGTTGGCTGATGTGATCCTATTCATTAGCAGGTCACGAAAGGGTTCTGCTGCTTCAGTAAGCACGCGCACGAGCAAGGCAAGAGACAATAGACGACAGCGGAACAAAGGGAAAATTCGTGCTGGCAGGTAACTGATCCTGCAAAGGGTTCTGCTGCTTCAGTTTTCTTTTTGTCCTTTTTATTATATGTGATGTATTGAACTGTCATCCAGCCCCGATGAAGAAGTGGCTTTGGTAGAGCATATAAAGGGAATGTCTCTGACAACTGGAGCAAAGCGCGAGCTTAAGTCTTTGCTGGTATCTCTTTTGATGCTTGGTGAGGTAGACATTGCAAGGAAGTTGCAGCGCACAGTAGAAAATTTTCAACTGTCTCAGATGTCTGCTGTTAAACTATGTGATGATGCAACATCCAGCGATATCATCGACGAGCTAGCATATTCTCTGGATCGTTACACTCAGAAATCAAGAAAAGATGTTCAGGATTCAGATGATTTGGCTTGGCGGTCTCAAGTGCTACAGTCATATTAACAGGTATAAATTATGAGATTTCAGTAGTGATCATATCCTGCTTGCCTGTACTCTTGTTTGGTTTAGAATATATATGGGTGCTTACCTTTTCAAAATGTTAGTGGATCTGCTTATCTAAATAGAGTTGGCTTAAAAAGTGTGAAGTAGCATAGTTAGTCAACTGGTTATAAATCATCTTATACATGGTACACTTGTTTTGTTTGTTTGTTTGTTGTCTTTTCCCTCAGAAGTTTTAAAGTTTATCAAAATGAAATATTAATGTATTCATTTGAACTTGATGAAATCCTATGTCATTAAAAAGTTTATCCAACCAGACAGCAAATACATTTTGACCACAAAATATCTTCCATTGTAGAGCTAGCAAGACTCTGTTATGCTGTTGCTACAAACTATCAAAAGTTAGGCAGATGTGTGACGCGGTCCCTGCAGCCCATTGGCATATTTGTCAGTAACTTACGATAATTGTCACGTATCATAAAGTATGAGACAATACACCGACATATTGATACATATCCGTCAGTTGTATCCACAACAACCAATTATGCCCGAGAGTCACGAACTTATGATATACCAACCGATGCTTATCAATCAACTGTATCTTAAATGACCAACAATATCTTGTACCTTAGGGCTTTGTTTGGGTAAAGGTATAAGAAAGAGGTGTATAAGGTATTGAGATGCGATGTAGGATATGTTTGTTATGAGATAAGGCAGGATATGAAAAATTATTTTAGTGTTCGGTTGAAGCAGGATATGAGGTCGGATATGTATAACATTTTTGGCTAGTGCATGATAAGTGGTGGGATATATGTAAAAATGACCACATTACCCGTTGAATCTATAGTATATTTTACAACGCGATAATATATGTAAAAATATTATAAGCTTCACGCTTAGGATCCATAACAACAGTGACGATGACAACAACATAATAGTAGTAATACTAATAAGGGTAAAAGCTAAGAAGCAAGGGTACGGATACGGGTATTGGATACGATACGGAAACAGACACGGGATACGCCATTTTCTTAAAAAATGAGGATACGACACGGCATATATACGTCAACATTATTATTATTATTATCTTTTTGTATATATATTTGAATTTTTATACTAAGAGATATGATAAAAATTCGTTCCAACTTTTTTATATTTATAGCTTAATATCAAGGAAAGCATATATTAAGTATAAGAATGAGAAGAGAAAGAGGAGTAGCTTGGGTGGGTTCGAGTTTGACGAGTTGTGTCTGGGAATACTCTTGAAGTTGTCACAGGTGAGAACTGAAAACCTCACTTGAACTTTTCGTTCAAAAGGGTAACCTGTTCCCATCAATTAATCAAATGTATCGTATCTATTTAGCTTAGCTATATTTTAACCCATTTAAGGTTCAAATATCTCATAAATAACCCGTGTGAAAGTCTAATAAACACTAAGGGCAACTGTCGTCTTTCATTAAGTGCCCTAAAGTGTCCTCCAAGTGTCCAGTCTAATAAAAGTCTCTAAAATACTCGGACACGACAGCCGGAGTATCTGACGCGTATTTTGGAGAATCGTACGGGTGTCCGAGTGTCCGACACGGATACGGCCCCTGTTTTGGAGTGTCCATGCTTCCTAGGGTAAAAGGCAATAACCACCCTTGTCTTTTGATAAAAATACATTTGGGTCTTTTGACGTTTGAATAATTCTATTTTTCAGCCCTGCAACGGAATATTCTGTGGACACTTAGCACCCTCCTGTCATGTTCCGTTAGAAAAAGAGGTGACGCCATTTTTTCGGACCATATTGCCCTTGTGTATTTTTTCTGAACTTTTTCCCTTGTTTAATCCTAAGAACACTATGAACACCAAGAATTGCAACTTCAAACATTTGGATACAGAAGCTTTTTGCAGGCTTTGATTCTTCCATTCCAGTTCCAGCCTCCATAAGGATCTTTCAAAATAGCCCCTTCTGGAGTCTACTGCTGCATCAGTGTAAACACTAATTTCAATAGGAAAATCGGAAATTACAGTAGAAGAGGGCTTGACATCAGTTTGGGACAAGGTTACCTGGATCGTAGTTCGCTCCGGTTCGCGGTACGGATTCGGGATCGCGGTACGCTTGGGTGACCGGTTCGCGGTACGCTAGGGGTAGGCTTCTTCAGATCGCTTAACTGAATCGAAATTCGCTTAGCCAATTCGCCGAACGTTTTTTTAGATCGTTATATATATATATATATATGTATATATATATATATATATATACATATATATATATATATATATATATATATATATATATAAGCAACTTAACGATTATTTGATTAGTTTAATTTTACTTTTTTTTGAGAAAGAGTTTAATTTTACTTGTCATTTTATTAAACCTAATTTATCAAATTAATTTTTTTTTATACAATTTTGAAAGATATCATTTCTTTTGCATAATTTTCTCAACCAGAAATGATTTTTCGGATCTCAAAAATAGAATAATTAAGACTTCATAAGAATTAAAAAAACAACTTTTTATCTTCTAAAAAAACAACTTTTTATCTCAAAAGAAAAAAACAAAAACAAATCGTAATTACTAAATCAGAGTCCCACTAGCCCTACAATTGCTCCACTGATAGTGTAACAGCCCACGGTCCTCTCACAAAATCCGTCAAAGAATATGAAACACGGGTCAACGATGACGAGTCTGTTGCGCTTCTCTCGTCGTCCTCTCGGCAGTGCTGCTGGTTCCTCGGGAGTCGGGCGATCGTTTTCATCAAACTCCGCAGCGCTTCTTCCTCATCGGTTTAGTTCTCGTCGAATTCCAAGACCCAGTTCATGTCGTCCGGATTTTCTCTCCACGGTGGCTGTAAGTGCATACTTTGTTTGCGTCTTGCGATTGATGTAGTTCTGTACTTCTGTAGTTCTGTTATCTCTCCCTCTCTTTATTTTCCCAGATCGCCGGAAATAGCGATCTAGATCGCGAACGACCCGCGAACGGGTTCGGGCGATCTAGATCGAGAATCGTGGTATGTATAGCGAATTTTGGTAACCTAGGTTTGGGAGGAGACATTGCTGCTACAGTATTCATAGAATTTTGATATTGCTCTTGATATTTCTCTCAATCTCCTCCTGTAAACTTCTCCACAATCTCTCCCATTTGTGATTCCCCAACTCTGACATCGAACCATTGCTTTCGGAGAAAACACAACCCAGTACCGCTGCTCTCCATCTCTGCTGAATCTGGGCATACTCTCTTCTTCGATTGATGAGTTCATCTGGGCCAAACCGAATCCAACCACCATCTCTGGCCAATCACTGCACCCACCTTCTACTCCTTCGTCGATTCAAGTCTGAGCAGAGGCCGACGAATTTCAGATCGTCCCTAGCCGCCGCAACTACCACCGTGGCACGGATCTTGAGTTGTGTTGATCAAGTAGTCGAAAGCCTTGTCCGTTCGACTTCTTCTGGAAGTTTTGAAGGCAACCCGAACAACCCCTTCTCTTGACCCGATTAGTTGGTTTCTTACTCCGAATCATCGCTATGGGCTCATCAAATTTGGGGAGTCGATGAGAGAGAGAGAGAGAGAGAGAGAGAGAGAGAGAGAGAGAGAGAGAGAGAGAGAGAGAGAGAGAGAGAGAGAGAGAGAGAGAGAGAGAGAGAGAGAGAGAGAGAGAGATACATGTTGGTGTTGATGAAGAAGATGAAGCAGGGGGAGGTGATTTTGTTGTTTCTGGGGTTGGTTGTTGAAGAGAGAGAGGGAGAGAGAAAACGGGCTGCTAGGTTATAAGAAATCGGAGGTAGCTAGGGTTAACATTGAAGGAGGAGTTAGGGGGGTTTGCGTCGTGTTATTGTGCTTCATTGTTAGGGGCAAGTAGTCTTTTCATTGGAAATGTTAGTGCCCGTTACTTACAAGGGTGCAAAGTGGAATTTTCTAAACGTCAGGGGACCAAAGTGTATTTTCTCTATATTATAGGGGTAATTCTTGTCTTTTACCCTAATAATAATACTTAGTGGTAATAATAATAATACCAGTGATAAAATAATGAGACTAATAATTATTATTAAGATTACCCAAAAAAAAATAATTATTATTATAATAATTGTTGAGTGTATACTGATTCTGTTGATGTAATTTTTAGTATAGTTCGGGGGTAATTACTTCTTTTAACACCCACTCCAACCGGGTTTTTAGGCAAAAGATAGAAAATCTGATAAGGTAGGATAAATTGTACCTAACTCTTATATCTTACCCAAACGCGGGATATGAGATTACAGGTATAAAATATCTTTGTTCCCCTCTTTTTATAGCTTACCCAAACAAAGCCTAGGTGCGCAGTACGAATCGTATACTATACAGTATGCGCGTATGCAGGTATACTATCCTCAGGGCCTCTCCTTTCCACATCCTTTTATAACCTCCCTCCATTTTCCCTCCAAATCCATTAAAACAAACTACCAAAACAAGCAGCACAACTTTTATGGGCTTCATGACTTAATGTATTTTTTGTCCCTGCATCGACTTGGCAGCAAACTAACAAACTTGCCGGAGTATAAAACATCTTCAAAATAAGTTGCTCAGCTGGAAAATTGCGAAGCAGTTATATTAATAATGGGTACGAATAAAACACGCAGTGTTGCTGTTGGAGTCGCACCTGCATCAATTTGCTTATTTGCTTTCTTCAGATACTGTCTCATACACCTCTGTTTCCAGTTCCTATCTAGCGAAGCGGAGCAATATGTGGATGATTAGTGAAATTTTCTTCTCTTGCAGCTTTGTACTAAGATGCTGATACAATTCTTGGAGATTGTCACAGATGCCTGTACACTGACTGTAGCGGTCAGAGTGCCAAACTTCTCGGAGACCTCCCATAGCTTGCCTCTTCATTCATGAATTCTCCAGTGGCTGTAACGAACCATTTCTCAGAGTGTATATTTTTTTTATCCGGATGCAGCTTTTAGTTATTATTACCTTTTAAGTTTTGTCAGAATCGGTGTGTTGCTGTGGCAATTTCGAGTCGAAGAAAGGTTTTGTTTTGTTTTGTTTCATGAACTTGTTGAACAGGTAAATTGTTTTGTTACTAGGAGATTATTGCTGTCCAGTTTGGATTTAGAGATTAGAATGAAGATCATATTGGTATGAGGCTTGTTGTTCTTCATATAATATATCTGAATTAATTGATCATTGGACTTGACATTGATTTCCCAAAAAATGAGATCTGGCACTAGCGGAGGTGTCAAAGTTTGCAGCTTCCAGTGATACCCAAATGTTGCGGAAGCCTGGAGTGCATAGAGGTGAAAATGACATGAGTGTTCGACATTGAATGTTTGTCAGGATATACTTGACCACTCACATAAAAATGTATAAAAAAAAACACCATCTGTTTTCAAATACTAAGACTTTTAGACCAATTTTATTGTGTTGAAATTCCAAAAAAACTAGCAGTAATCCTCAGGATCTTAACTATTATTGGTGTAATTGCATTTGGTGCTCGATCAGTGTGTTAACAAAGGCCTTGTATTGTCAATTTTATAAGAGAATTGCAAAACTAGCAGTAATCCTCAGGATCTTAACTATTATTGGTGTAATTGCATTTGGTGCTCGATCAGTGTGTTAACAAAGGCCTTGTATTGTCAATTTTATAAGAGAATTGCAAGGGTTTGAGTTCTAACCACTCGTACGAAACTTGGATCATATGTCCACTCATCATGCTGTGTTTGTGCTAATCGGGCATTGCAATTCAATCCTTTGTAAATATGAAACCGTCTTCTCAAG
Source organism: Linanthus parryae (assembly GCA_023055425.1). Classification (NCBI taxonomy): domain Eukaryota; kingdom Viridiplantae; phylum Streptophyta; class Magnoliopsida; order Ericales; family Polemoniaceae; genus Linanthus; species Linanthus parryae. The sequence continues at coordinate 93,817,794 of JALGPY010000002.1, read as the reverse complement.
ATCGTGATCTTATTTATCCTTTGGGCTTACAAGGAATGACGATCATCTCTTTCTGATTTCTTCTTCCTCTATGAACGTTTGAGTAAGTGATACCGGAACCAAGCAAAAGCCTTTGTCATGCAGGTCAACTTTCTTTTCTGCGCACTTCTGTATAGGGATAAACAAACAAAGGTCAAATGCATATGATTGTAAGGCTTATATTAATGTTTAAGATATTCTCACCTGCAAATCATGCACCTCCCTTTGTGAACACGAGGAAGCGCTCATCTTCCTCAACATGGTCTGTATTCAAAAATATGTTGGTACATTAAAAGACAAAAAACCCCTCATCTAGAAAAAAATAAAGTGACCTCGTAGTGTCGTGAGTCACCTCAATTTGATGTTGAAGAAACATGATTGAAATGGAAGCCTCTTGGAGTACCGAAGCCGTGTCAGTCTAGAGTAGATGTAAAAAATTGACTGTTCAAAAATAATTTCCAAAATTAACAAAAGATAATTTACAAGAATTGATCAACTTTTTTTGTACTAGCCTTTCCATACGGAGAGACCAGTTTTTGAAGAGCCGTGATCTTATCGCTTAGCTTGTTGCTTTGCCTTCTCACTGGTACCTGCTTGCAATCATGAGCAATTACCACATTGAGAAAGATATCATCACCAGAAAAGGAAAATAAAAGGGAAGCACTGTGTTACTTACTGGTTTTCCTTGTGTTTGAATAGTCTTCTTCACGACTTGCTGTTTATTTGCTTGATGAACATCATCAAGAAGGCATTGTTCTATTTCTGGGTATAACAGATCCCTCTTCTGCTTCTTGGTCATTCTTCCACCTTCTTTGTTATCCCCATTACACAAGCCCCTTTTGCTTATTATCGGTCGCTTCCTTGTATCAGCATATGTCTAATAAAATATCAAAAACCAAAACACAATGAAGTTAGATTAAAAAAAAACAAACTGTGAAGTACTATTTCAGGGTTGATTATTTTAAACAAACGCTTGTATATATATATTCAAAATGAATGTGTATGATTGATTGACATTAAAACACAAGTCAAACTTTAGGTGGATCTAGATATAGTCATATGGACTCACGCGTATGTTATAGTTGTTTGATACGGTAGAGTGGGAAATCTTGTTGCAAAAGGACAGCAGCTGCTGCTGCTGATGAGGAATATTGTTGTCATCAACACTTGATGAGTTACTAATTTGACATCCACCTGCTCCTGATGAATAAGGTTGATCTTGTCTATTTCCTGTCATTGAGGACGAGGACGGCCCTGCGAAAAATCAAACATCCATATACATATACACGTTGACGGACAACTTATTATTAGAAGAAAAAAGCATCAATGTCAAATGATCCGGAGAGTTTATGATTTGTAATCAGTGGTTAATTATTCTTGTCTACGAACATCGTGTGACTTCCATTCTAAGCAGAAGAAGAGGAAGTAGTAAGAATAAGTTGAGTTCTACTGAACCTGCAGGTTGCTGGAGTTGGTAGACATTGGTGGTGGAAGATTGAAAAGGATTATAAGAACTTCCATCTATGAGTTGCTCCTCATAGAAATGACTCTTGTATTCAGCATTTGGATCCGTGCCCAAACTGCTCTTGTTGCTTCCATATGTGTTTCTGCCAAAATTTGACAAGTTAATTTACACCCTAATTAAGGTAAAGCCTTTGTATCACACTCAATTATGAGAGCGGTGTCTGAAACCTCAGGTTCTCAATTTCTTTCAATTTTCTTTCCTTATTTCCAAATATCAACCGATACAGAGAAAATGTAATGTAATGCCACAAAGACTAAATATGGAAACATTAATTAGTTGAGCTGGAAAGATACTGATAGATTAGGTTGTCTGCATGGGCAGGAATCGAGATGACTTGCTCAATACCATTTCCTGCTGCATATCAAAGCAGAGCAAAGTTTAAGTACTCAGAATGGAAAATTGAACTCCAAATTCATCAAGCTAACAGCATTCTAGCTCGTAAAAGGCCTACCGTAACTAAAGAGCTGCGATGAAACTGATGGTAATAAAGCATTCTTCATAGTGGCAATCGACTTCTCTAATGAAATACTTAATGTTGAGGATTACCTTGGAGATGCCATTCCTTTTATAAGAGAAACTGTTCCCTTCTTCTATCTTGTCACAATGCATGGTTTAGCTCCGTGTTTGTCGGATATCGTTGTTTGGTCTCCCACAAACCCTACTCGAATTAAGCAAAATGATTTTTCAAGGGGGGTCTCTCAAGGTCATATGTAAACTATAAACTGAGACAACAAGGGTACTTAACAATGGCTAAGAACTAAGAATATTATATTGAGTCTCTACCTAGGGCGGCTTAGTAAACTCTTCAACTCCTTTGACTCGTTTACCTTTTTTATAAGGCATAAAAAAGAAGACATGGCGGGTCAAACGAACAACCAACAGATGGAGATGATGAAGATCTTGGTGAAACCTACTTTCATACCAGGGTTTGGTGGACTTAGGCAGTGGTAGAGCCAGCAATTTACCGGTAAGGGGTACAATTTCTATAAACAAAGTTACCAAAAGTCGAAAAATTATATTGTGAATAAAAGTATCCAAGACAGTTCAGACTATACAAATAAGCAATTAAACGAATTTGGAGATACATTCGTAATCTTTAGGGAGACGTGGCTATTTGGCAACATATTTAAACCCCTTTTTGCATGAACATTTTGGATGTTGAGGAGTTATGCCACCGGCCACCCTATCTGTGTAGATTAGTCATTTTTTGAGAGTCAGGGGCACAATTGAATTTTACTTTAGAAAATCAGGATAATTATGTAAATATAAGTATATATTTGTTTAGGTGGGGGGGGGGGGGGGTGGTGGTGGTGGTTGTGGTTGTGGTTGTGATGCGGGGGTATTTGACCCCCTGTGCCCCTATATTTCTAAACCTCTGGATTTGTGTTTTCTCAACTATGGTACGTATCCCATCCCGCAGTAGACTTCCGTGAAAAAATAGAATTCTAGTATTTAAGGAGCTTTGAGGCTTTACTACTACCAACTTGAGCTTAAGCACTTTGATCTAGTGGTTTTCGATCAAACAAGTTGACTCACAAGGTCGACCTTAATTAGATGTCAAAGGTCGGAAGTTATATTGTCAAAGTGTGAACTCACGTCTTTTTCTTACGCGACAATAACGTTGTACCACCAAATGTTAGGTCACACATAATCCATCTACTAAAAGCGTTCCATTGTCTTTCTTACCTTGTTTTTGCTGCTTGTCTCTGCCCACCGCTGAGGCATGTATGACTTTCCTGAACTAAACTACACAAAATATTCCCCTGACAAAGTTTATTATAACAAGAGTTCTTATGTGTTCTAAATGCAAGAGAAGATAAGAGCAATAACATGCAAGACGTTCAATCATTCTTTTCAGGATAAGATATAAAATGTTGTAGGATGTTTTCAATTTTACCAAAACCCGAATATGTAAAGTTGTAAACTAAACATAATTAAGAACAATTCAAATTAGTACCACAAGTAAATGGACGGACGTAGCTCCCATGAGAAATTACAGAGTTTCCAATAAGTCTTTATCTGAACAGAACGTCAAGTAATTCAAAAGGTCCCCCTCAAGATGGAGCATGAATGCAAATGCTAACCTAGTGGTAGGGCATTCAAAGTCCCTACACGAGGTCAGTTGATACGTGATAGTATCGAGATAGGATGAAATTGATAGACGAGGTGAAGAAATTGAGAAAGACAGACGAAAAGGGGAGAGAGACAAGAGCTTAAGGGAGAGATAGATATTCTTATTCATTGATTCATAATTAAAGATTACAACTACTTAAATAGATAAACTAGTACCCTAACCCTAACCTAGCCCGACGGGCTTATTCTACGGGCCAAGCCGTATTAATAAAATACTTACTAACTTGATAAATAAACATTAAATAATTAATACGCTACCCGTATCAACTCTCCCACCCTTAATAACCACGTTGCTCTCAAGGTGGATGTTGAAAAATCCTCAATATGCTTGTCCGGGTCAAATTGCCGTCGAATATTCTTGCGAACCTTATTTTAAAAGTCAAATCTGGAAAAACGGATGCAGGAATGGGGTTTGGTAGGTCGAAAAACCCTATAAGATAACTTCCGGCTAAAAAAAATGTAGCCTTTGGCTAAAAATGAGCCAAAAAAGAGTATGCGTCTCACTTGGAGTGTATCGGCTAAAAATGAGCCGCAAGGAAGCTGTCGGCTGGGATCAAGACGAAAGGAAACCCGCGGGTGAGGGCGAGTCGAATCTAAGCCGAGCCGAGCCGAGCCGCGTCAGCAGGAACGGCTAGATCGAGCCGAGGGAAAGCCGTACGCGAGACATCGGCTAAATCGAGCCGAATACCTGGTTCATCGGCTTGCAATGGCTGCTGCGAAAAGTGGATCTGCTCGGCAGTCGTCTGGGGTCGCCTGAAACTGGTGGTAGACGGGGCGTGGTCGTCGGAGGTTGATTCAGGTGGTGGAACGACCGGGAGCGGCGGTTAGTGTGGCTCTGATTCCGACGGCAGCAGAGGTTGGGGCTCGAATTCGCCGGCGACTGGGAGGTTGTCGGGCAGAGAGGGGCGACAGGAGGTTGCGAATACCGGCGGAGGAATGGGGTTGTCCGGCCGGCGACTGAAGCGACGGAAAATCACCATAAGTGGCGGCCTTGTCCGTCAGTGTGGGCTGGTTTTCGGGCGATGGAACTGACGAGAATTGGGGCTGAATTCCGCCGGAATCTGTGAAGCCAGTGGCTATCACTGGTGGAGGCGCAAGGCCTGGAGCCGAGTGGTGGGACGGCGGATCTGGGTTCCGCGTGTGTACTTGCGGCTGTTCTTCATCTAGTGGCGGTGGCGGCGGCGGCGATTTTGTGTTCCGCCGTAGTAATTCTTCAAAGTTTGCGAAGGATGTTCACAGCGCGGCGTCACGCGTGACGTCTTCTTCTGCCCAACGCTTCTGTATATCAGACATCTTGTCGACGAGTCCGTTGAGGATTCTAACGATGTCGTCGCGGTCTTCTTGAATGATTTCGAGAACGGCGCAAGGAGAATAAACCATGTCCGCCATACTCTCAATGAAAGCACCAAATGATACGTGATGGTATCGGATAGGAAGAAATTGATAGACGAGGTAAAGAAATTGAGAACGACAGACGAAAAGGGGAGAGAGACAAAAGTTTAAGGGAGAGACATATATTCTTATTCATTGATTCATATTAAAGATTACAAATACTTAAATAGATAAACTAGTATTCTAACCATGACATAGCCCTGTGGGCTTATTCTACGGGCCAAGCCGTATTAATAAAATACTTACTAACTTTTTTTTTGCTAGAAGAAGAGAATATATTTCATAAGATAGCCCAAGCTACATCAAGGCATAAACATATCCAAAACAAAGGGCAAAACATAGAGCCCTACCAAAACAGAACAACCAAGATAGCACAAGTTCCCCCTACTACTACTACTACAGCATATTGTTCTTAAAATACCGCTTCGACAAAACACAAGAAAGACAACATATATTCGAGCTAATGATCTACAGATCCTTCAACTTTCTCCTCCATTGCCTCGGCCACTTCAGGTCCCCCCTTGGATAGTCTCTTGCAGCTGCTGAAGAAGATTGAAAACACAAGAGTTATTAATGTAGATTTTCAAATGCATGGAGTTTCTATCATGCAGATAATTAATGGAAGAAGCAATAGTATCCAAAATTGTGTTTGGGATATCCCCCATGATCTGTCTCTGATGGGTGAAGATCCTCATCCCATAATTTAGAGCAATCCAGTGGACTGTCTTCCTTTTCCTGATCTTGGTAGCCTAAATATAAATCTCTGTTTGTTGCCTCCGGCAGGTGACATCAAGAATCCTAATAGAACCCGTCCTATCTTCTTTATTGCTGAAAATCGACTCTTTATCTTGTGAAAGCCAGGCTTCAAGGAACTGACTAGCCAAAATTTTCGCTCTGAAGATAGGCGAGGTGGAATCTCTGTCATCATCATGCTCTTCACTACCAAAAACCAATGTGTTTCTATAGAGCCAAGTAGACCAGGTGATTGCACCTATCCAACAGAGTTTCTTAGGTATGTCTTGCATGCCTGTGGTGCTAAGGATTTTCAAGAGGAATTGAGTGAAGGAAGAAGAGCAAGGAATCTGTAAGGAAGAGATAGACGATAGAGTCCTAACAAATTTTCAATGCAGAAAGAGGTGATCAATACTCTCTTCATGTAAGTGACAGAGGGTGCAAATTTTTGTTGAAGAGATTCTAAACTTACTGACTCTAAGATTTGTGGGAAGCTTATTATTAATTGCTTGCAAAAGAAAGAAGAGGACTTTAAAAGGAAGCTTTAGGCTCCAAAAATATTTCCAAGGGAAGTTCATAATGATGCCTTTCCACCCCCCTTCTTTTGATGCTGCAAGATTCTCACAAAAATCATTCTTAACTAACTTCTTATAGGTGGAAGCAACATAAAATTCTCTTTCCAAAGAGAAGGACCATCTGAAGGAGTCAGGTTGATCAGTTCTGGCCAAAGGAATGGAGGTTATTTGTGTTTGAAGCCAGCTAAGTAATTGTATAATTCTGTCACTCTTCCAACACCTTCTCCCACTGTTATCCCTGTAAATCCAAGCAGCCACTTTCTCATCATCACTGATATTTAGGCTAATGAAGGAGGAGAGAGGAGGATTATCAGGAATCCATTTATCCCCTGTAACCCTAATCATGTCCCCATTCCCTATATCCCATTGAAGGCCTTGGATGATCAAAGACTTAACAGAGGAAAAGCTAGTCCAGACTTTAGAAGGATTCTAGTAAGATTTCCTTGTTAGGAAGTCTATTCTTTTACAATATCTTGACTGGAAATATCTGGATAGCAGACTCTTTCTATCAATTGCGATTCTCCAAGCTTGTTTAGCCATGAGAGCTTTGTTCATAAGAGAGGGGGACTTGATATTTAACCCCCCATCTCATGATGTCTGCACATGTGCCTCCTAGAGACCCAATGAATATATTTTTTGTCTTTAGACCCCCTCCAAATGAAAGAGGCTAAAATCTGGTCAATCCTTTTGATGCTTTTTAAGGGAAATTTAATATTAGAGAATGGGTAGATCAAAAGGCTTGTCAGGACAGACTTGACCAGAGTAGTCCTACCAGCTTTGTTCATGTAACAACCCTTCCACCCTGCACATCTATCCTCCACATCAGTGAGAGTTTGGTTGATAATAGCATCAGTACTAACCCCCATAGCCAGTGGAAGACCAAGGTACTTACCCATACACTCCCTGAGGTCAATTTTAAGTTGATAAGCAAGAACCATCCGTGTGTGGAAAGTGCAATTAGGGCTAACAGTTAAGGCTGATTTTGTGTAATTAATCCCCTGGCCAGATTGGTTGCAATAGTCTTCAAAGACATTCCTTAAGTTGTGACCACTTTGATCCTCAATTTTGAAAAATAAAATCGAGTCATCAGCAAACTGCAAATGGGTGATGGAGGGCCCATTTGGAGAATGCTGAATTCCTTTGATGAGTTTGTTTTCTTCTGCTCTTATAAGAGCCCAAGACAGGGCCTCTGCTGTGAGGAAAAACAAGAAAGGAGACAGTGGATCACCTTGTCTTAACCCACATGTTGGGGTGAAGAAATTAGTGAGAGAACCATTTACATTAATGGCTAAGGAGGAAGTGGTGATGCACCCCATAACAAGTCTTATGAAGGGGTTAGGGAAACCAAACCTAATCAGTGTCTGCTCAAGGAAGTCCCACCTAACCTTATCAAAAGCCTTTCACATGTCTATTTTGAGACACCCAAAAGCTTCATTACCAGAATGATTCCCTTTGGCTATGAAATGCAGAAGATAAGAGGCAATTGAGGTATTGTCATGGATTAATCTCCCTGGGACAAACTCAGATGGATTCCATCTAGCAATGTGAGGAATGACTCTTTTAATTCTATTTGCTACGACCTTGGAAATAATCCTATAAATCACATTGGTGAGACTTATAGGCCTGCAATCCTGAACCAACTCTGGGTTATCCCCTTTTGGAATAAGAACCACAATAGTTCTGTTTGTTTCTCTAAGCATATACCCCGATTTGAGGTAAGAAAGCATAGTAGAAATGACATAATAAGAGATAATAGGCCAAAAATTTTGGAAAAATATGGGGGGGGGGATACCATCAGGCCCTGGGCTTTCAAAGGGCTCATTGAAAAAACAGCTTGGGTTACTTCCTTGGCCGTAAAAGGATTTTGCAGGTTTTGAACTTGTGTAGGATCCAAAGAAGCTCCAATCTGATTAAGAATGGAGAAATCACGATTACTACTGTGGCATTGAACAGGTTGAAAGATTCCTTTAGAATGTGAAAGAAATTCCTTCATAATTTCCTCTTGATTAGTTAGATTAACCCCATACTCAGAAGTGATAGCCCAAATGTGATTTTTATGTCTTCTAATTTTAGTGGATGCATGGAAATATTTGGTGTTTCTATCCCCATGCTTAAGCCACTTTCAGTGAGCTCTTTGGGCCCAAAAGACTTCCTGATCTAAGAGGAGTTGGTCAAGGGATTTCTTAGATTTGAGGAAGTTATGCAAGGCGGTAGGATCAGGAAGCTGACTATGGTAGTGGTTGACATCTTTTCTGGCCCCTTCAATCCTAGTTATCAGGGAACCATTGTATTTAGCCCAAAGAATCATGGTTTTAACCCCTATCTTCAAAAGTTGTTGAAGTTTGAAGAGGGGGGATCCAGGAAAGTCTAAAGACCAAATATACCTGATAATATCATGGCCTGCCTGATGATTTGTCCATCAGGCTTCGAACTTATAAAGCCTTCTAGTTTGGATCTGCCTGGGTTGGGTTTTAACAAGGATGGGACAATGGTCAGACGAGTAAAAACTTAAGTTTTGCTGTAGGCTACTCGGAAAAGTATCCAGCCAAGCTAAGGTGTTCCAAGCCTGATCAAGGCGTTTAAAGGTAGGCACGGAACTGACCCTATTATTAGTCAAGTAAACCATGGTCCGATATTTTTTAGTTCAAATAAACCCCAACTCCCCAGGTAATCCCCTAAATTTTCCGCTCCCTGATCAATATTCCTATTTGGATCCACTTTGTCGTTTAAAGTGAGGATTTGGTTGAAATCCCTCATCAAAAGAAAGGGATGGCGCAAGTGGCGTAATTTTGAGTCAATCTCTGCCCAGAAGCCTTCCATATCCCTCATATTTGGCGGTCCGTAAATAAAACCAACCAAACAATTTCCAACGATTTGAAGACCAACCTTAAGGAGAAGAAAGTGATTGGAGGAGAAGATTACATCAACCTTTAAAGAAGGTTTCCAACCTACCCACAAGCCCCCATAACTACCCTCAGAGTCCACCCCAAACGACTGGAACCCTAATTTCCTAAGTTTCGAATTTGCAAACTTAACCAAGTGTTTAGTTTCTGAAAGAAAGAAAATTGAAGGGTCAAAATTTTTGGTCAACTTAAAAACATCACGAACTGCAGGTTGTTGACCAAGACCCTTGCAATTCCAGGCTATGGAATTCATGGCGCCATTGGAGGTTGTTTAGTAACAACCTGCCTACACCCGAGAAGATTATGAAGGGGGAGCTCCTCCACTGACAAGACCCCAATCCCTGACTGAGACCCAACATCTAAAGGAGCTATTCTATCATCTAATCTAGACTGATTAAATAAAACACAGATGATGCAAATACCTGGTGGGTTAATTCGGTGATGGACATGGGATAAACGAGATCTCTTACCCTGATTAACTCCTTATGTCCTCCTCCAGCCTCCATTGCTTTCTTTTTTTGGTGGAACCACAATCACTTGCTTCATTTTCTCATTCTGTTCTTCCCGCCTCTTTTTCATCTCATCCTCTTCATTGATTTTCCCATCCCTTTCATCCTCATCGTCACTGATTATGATAACCTCCGCCGTGTTGCTTTCCCTGTTGGGTTTGTCTTCAATTTCTGGAATAAGCGCCTCCAGCACATCAAGTTTCCTTTCCATGATTTCCTCCATAGCTTCATTCCTCAGTCCCCACTCTGAATCATCATCACTGGACCATGTTTCAAACTCTGGAATCTCCATTTTAAACGCCGGCCACGTGCAGATCGGCTCTTCGTCAATCACAGGGATGATCTCAAGACATTGTTTCCCTTTCTCTTCTGCATTTTTTTTCTTTTCCTTCTTCCTCCATATGCACTTAGCCACTTTTAGGTTGCTTCATCTCTGTTTGGTTCTCAGTCCTCTCTTTGGTGTTGATCGCCATGCATGAACTCTACCCCTTCTCCATTGTGGTAAAAAGCGTTTCTGAGAAGATTTGTTTCCCTTTTATAGTCACCTCTGCTGCAGACCCAAACGTTCTCTCTTCCTTTGAACCGATTCATCCCCTGCTTGACTTCGAAATTCAAAACGTCCTAGTTAATTCACCTCGGGAAGAAGCAAACCGACGCGTTGTGCATTTTTGGGTCCCTCCACGCTTGTTCCGGAAACGACCAAGGACTCAGCCGTTGCATTTGTATCTTCCTTTCCCCCCAACCTATCCGCCGGAATCTCTCCCGTCGCAATCAATGAACGCAGTCTTAATGCTGCTTGTTGCAACACTCTCAAGGTGGTGGCAGGTTCATTTAACCTCACGGCGTGGTTTGGTGGGGGTGAATGTGGGGTTAATGGGGAGAGGACCGATGTAGGAGAATTAAAGGACAATGGTGAAGTGTTAGATTCATCAGAAGATGTGGAGTTTGATGAAAACACATTAAAGACCAGGTTCTGATTTCTTCCTATAAAAGGTGGTGAGATTTGTCGAAGGGGTTCGGTTAGGTCATGCACCATCACCGTTGTAGACCTGTTAGGACCATAAAGACGAAAAGCCCTAAGTCTAGGTGAAAACAGGGGATAATGGTGCTCAAACATTACCTGTACCACATCTCCATACCCCGCTTCATGGTAATTTTGATTAAGGTTATCCACCACCATCCAGTCTTCCCAGTCACAGCTAGGGATTTTGTGTCCGATTCTACCACACTTCAAACAAACTTTAAAGATCCTCTCATACCTGAAATACAACCATGTTGGTGCTCCATCCAGCAAATGAAGAAAAACACCCGTCATCAGAGCTTGATGCGGGTCGATTCTGATGTGAAACCTGAAATAATCCATATTCACAACCCCTTAGTCGTTCCAGTCAATTTCCAAGATCTCTCCCGCAAGTTTCCCAAGATCTTCAGCCAACTGAAATACAAAGTATTCCATTGGAACTCCATGAACTTGCATCCATACTTCATTAGTAGGAAACTCAACGTCAGCTAGGACCAGATTTGGGCTCCTATCTTTCAACATTAGCGCCTTTCCCGTCATAGACACAAGACTTTCCTTGATCAAAGCTCCTTTGCCTTGTGGATCAAGACAGTAAAACAGAAACACATTTTGTTTCCTTTCTCCTCTAGGAACTTCCCTATGTTGTGCCAAAGGTTTCGAAGTGATGAAACTACATCAGGATTCACATACATCGTAGGGGCTTGTCTTGGTAAAGGGACATTGTTAGGATTGAAGACTTGGTATCCGGACTTGAGTCTGGTAAGTTAGGCTCCATGAGAAGAATGAGATGAGAGAGACAAAGAGCAAGCAAACCCTAATAAGAAGAAAACCAACCACTAACCCTAGACCCTACGAGTTCTCTACAACCCTAGAAACTTTCTAATTGCTGGACACATGCGGCATGCAAGACTACAAGAAACCCTATCAGAAAAACAATCATACCGACCTACTAACCCTAGTTAAGCCGCTAAATGCAGTTAAGCAATGCAAGAAACTCCCAAAAATCCACTTTAGGCTCCAAAGATCTTCAATGCCATTCGCAGAGCCAATGAAAGCAAGAAGCAGCAGACTTAATTTCTCTAGAATGAACCAACCATGCCTAATGATGCCCTAGATCAGCGTAAAATCTGTGATGAATCACACAACCTTCTTTCTTCTGAAGCGTATAAGATCAGAACGAAGAAAGAACACTCAAACACTCTGAATCTCCAGAACAATGATGATGAAGTCGTCCACATGCAGGGTAATGGTTGGATGAACCACACAGTTGAAAAGAGTTATTAAAAAGAAAAACAGTCAATGGAAGATGGAACGATTTAGAGAGAGAAAAAAATGAGAAGCTCTCACCGGAGCAATCACCAACTATATTCTATCTCACAAAACGCCTAACTAAATACTTACTAACTTGATAAATAAACATTAAATAATTGGTACGCTACCCGTATCATTAGTGGTGGTCTAGAGTTCGAATCCTGCTAGATATATGTTAGATTATTATGATTTATAAATGAGATGTGTATACAATTTCTTTCTGACACAAGAGAAAGATCATTGTCAATTTCTTTCTTACACAAGAAAATTATCATTGTGATTCTCAATAAAAAAAAAAGAAAATCAATCATTGTATTCGGCTTGCTACTTTAGAGTTCAAACCCAAAAATTATCGTAATTAGCCCAGATAATTCAGCTTGAACCATCATTCCAGCGTATTGGTCATGTGCATATCTGACCAGTCAAGACTACCACTCTGTCCTGCCTCACAAGAATTAAGAAAATGCTGTTTTGGACAAATACACCCTCAAAAGGAGAGAAAAAAATACAATCATTACCAACCCTCACCTCAACAGTAAAGTGAATGTGGGAGCATTTTTTGAGGATTACATCATCTGCTGAGCTTGAACCACTGAGCTAGCACCCATTTGTTGGAGAAATTTTTGTTTACTCTAGAGCAAATGACGTGGCTTTGCTCTAACCATATAGTACGGGACACGTCAGGAAAAAAAAGAATGAGTAGCATAAAAAAAAGTGAATTTCCTATATGTTCGTGCCGTGTCCTGTGATGTATTCAGGGGTGGAATTTATTGAAATCAAAATGTCTATTGTTTGAGCATGCATGTTTCATTTGTAATGGATTTTTTAATAATTCCTTTGATGTTGTAACATGTAATGTCTCCAATGGTTTCTTTTTCACCAACTGTCTCCACTTTACATTGATTGAATAAATAGGGTTCTAATTTTTCTCTCTAACAAAAGTAGGGTTCTAAGAAAGACCCTTTTTAAATTAATTAATTCTCATTTATTCTCATGATCAAAGTCAATGTAAACGAACACAAGAAAAGCCTCTCTTGTGTTTTCTCCTCACCAAATCACCTATGCGATATGATCAACTCAAAATCCAATTGACAAATTCTCCTAATTTTTCTCTAAAAAAGTAGAGTTCTAAGAAATAAGGATTTAAATTTCTGATGATGACGATGTTTCGATCTTTTCAACTTCTAAAAAAATGAACAATTTGTTTCTTTACTTCCAATTTCTTCCTTATATTAGAGAGCTTCCAACAAAACTCATGGCATGATATACCAAACACAAAATGTAGATCACTAAAGTTCAGAGCATTATTAGCTAACTGTTTAAGCAAGTAATAGATTAGATCTATGTTTTATACAGATAATCAAATGACAATAACATGATAGATTGAAGTTTACAATAAGCTGAGTAGCTGAGTAGAAACAAAATTCATACATAGAAAATGTGATCGACTTCATCTATGATTACTTGAACTGGAAAAGAGACAACAACATGATAAGTCATTCTTCATAAGATACAATGCCAAAGGAATTCTCAGCTGCCCTAATGGTGACCTCCTCTTCAAATCATCACCATCATGCCATGAACCTCACATCAAAAACTCTTTTTAGTTTCCGTGACAGCTTCTGCTGCCCCTTCCTTCCTCCTCTTCCATACCCATCACAGACAGAGAGAGAGATGAGATTATGGGTTGTTTATGGAGCAAGAGAAGGAAGGAGGGAGAGAAATGGGGCTGCTGTGAGTGGGCATATGTATGGATGGTGGATAGTTGGTGGACAGAGTATCTTCGCAGCATATGCTTCGAACCCATGCTTTTCTTTTCTATATTCTTTCACTTTTTGGATGATGACTAGTTAAGAGTGACGTCTCGGTGGTTTGCGAATCATTAAGTAGAACTCCTCTCTCTCACTAATTGGTTCCCCTCTATTACTCCCTTCAACTTAAGTTAGGCACATGGGCATTGTGATGCACCGAAGTCACATGCATTCGTAAAGGTGGCAACTTTAGCCGGATGGGTATTCGGCCACCTTAGCCGGATGGGTATTCTGGGGGAGTAGAAGGTAAGGGTGTTGTTGACAGTGGGCCTTGAGCTTGGTCCCCTCTACTTCGTATAATAGGCATCTTATTCCCTCATATGTTCGATTTTAGGCAATCAAAAGCAGCGAGCATATAAAAATTAATGTCTAATACATACCAATTAATGAGCATAATCGGAAGAACAGAAGGTTATCTATTTCCACTGGAGGAAGGATGATTTCATCATAAGAAATATGCTGGACTCGGACGAGAATGACGGGTCATCTCTCTCAAAACCCTAGTTATTATGTATCGCATAAGAATAGTGCCAAAAAGCATAAATCAACACCCGGTGCAATGTATTTATATAGACGAGAACCGACTTGCTTAATCCTAATGGTTATGATTAATTTGCCATTAAGTCAAAAATTTAGCTTTGCTCTTTAGTTTTGCTAATGAGCAATGCTATACAATTTAATCAAAAATTGTTTATGACCCTATAGTATGTAGGTTACTAATTAAGTTTGCAGTATTAATTAAATCACATTTAACAAGTACAATCATTTAGCAGCAGCAACAACACTACCAAAGTAATAGGATTTCCACCAATATGACATACTTCTATGACAAATATTAGCCCATCGTATACTCCCTTTCTCCATATATACATATAAGTCACAAGGCATGGAGTGTCAATGTCGCATGACCAAATCTTAATTATTTGAGTTTAAACTTGACCCGTTGAGGCTGGCTACACCCCTACATGGAGCAGAATTGCTAAAAGAATAGGGCTCCCCTTCGCCAAGGCAGGGAGCACCAACAGTTTTCGGTGATGCGACATCATTTAAGGGTTTAAATGCAATTACCATATATTTTTTATATTTTTAGTAATACTTTATCGCGTAATAACTCGAGCGAGGAAATTCAATTTGCGAGCGAGGAAATTCAATTTGCGATTCCATAAATTGGAATAGTTTTAGATTCTGCCCACTTTTTCAAGAATAATTTTTGTCAACTTTTATCGTTTTTTTTTTTTTTTAGCTGCATTTCCAGTTAAGGGTATCGGTGGATTATTTAAGCAGTTGTAGTGCAATATCTTTTTATCTATTAATACACCTTGTTGAGTCTCTATACCGGAGATCTCTTTATTCCCTTTCCCTTAAAGATCTTCGTTGGACCTTTTCGTTGCTTCTGCGTCACGTGGTTTTAGAGAAAGGATCGCCTTGTTTAATGGCAACAGATGACGATACAAGCAGCACCCCTACTGAAGTTGTAGCAGTTGGGTGCCATGGATGAAGGTTTACATGAATTACGTGGAGAGGTTGAGGAGATTAGGCAGTCCCTAGTGCAACTTTCAACCCGCCTGCACTGATAGTTTTCTGCAGGAACAACACTAGTGGGTTTGCCGCGAACACGCTGTTTAACATTGTGCGATGAGAGGTCATGGGAGAGGACGAGTACTCTCTATACTCGATGATGATTCGGATTTTTAAGAATAAGATCTTGAAGAGGTCGAAGATGAGACTCGCCCCCAACAAGTTGCTCGAAGAGTACATGATGAGTACCGTATTTTACAGTTCCAACGACAACTTGCAGGTGGAGGATGTTGGAATATGCCACAGAGGCAATCTATTTATTGTGACATTTATATGGACTCACTATTCATTGTGTTATCGATATGTTAACATGATTGAAGTCCATAGAATATAAATGTTGTATTCTTAAATATCCCCAGTTGAGTACTACAGTTAATTATGATGGCTGTATTTGTAACACCCTAAATTTTCCCACATTGGAAACCTGGGGTATCACTCCGTGTTCGAGATAGCCCGAACACAAGGGTAACCATAGATGAGACAAACCATTTAAATTAAGGTTTAATCACGAATTATTACAAATCTAAAACGTGCCTCAAACACGGGCTACAAAGTCAAAACATTATTACTAAAGAGTGAAATTAATTAAACGTTTATTCCGAATAAATCTAGATGAGTCAAAAAGCGCTCGCGATCCCCTGCTAAGACTTGCTACCGACATCGAGACCTGTGGTGGGTTAAGAACAGCAGGACACCACCGTTTTTAAAATCAGCACAAAATACTAAGTGAATAACATCCAAGCATGTAAACAGATTATGAGGTAAGTAGTTTAGAGAAAAACATTTTGAAAAGATGTAGTTAAAGTAAGTAAACAAGAGAGTAGTAGGAATTTCCATTTTTAGCATTTCAGTTGGGGAAATATTCCAAAACCATTGCCCCGAATCAGGAGAATCCAAATTGATTATCCACATTCCAAACAATGAAAGTCCAAGTCCAAATTTCAAGTTATTAATTGTTGTTACGAGGAATAACCAACCATCACAAGCTACCAAGACCTTAAGTGTCGACACCCACCCTAAGACTTCTTGCGGCCAGAGACTTAAGTACAAGGAGCAACTCATGGCAAATAGCGATGGGGTTAAATGTCTGTAGCCACGGACAAGACGTCCGGAAATGAAGCCAGTAGCCACGACCCAGGCGTCTGAAGACAAATCATAATATGCCAGTAGCCACGGCCCTGGCATCCAACGACAATAATTCGTACCCCCGTACAACCAAGTTTCCATTTTACGTTATTACATATTATTAATTTTTAATGTGATAGGTTGGAATAGAATTTTCAATAAAACAACCAGGTTCCCAAGTAAGCATATAAAACATATTTTCATTTAGAGACAATTTATCACGAAACATATTTTTGACACTAAGCATAGAATGGCGCTAGGCCTGACATGTTTACTCACCTCAACAAATAGGAACTACAACGAATTAAAAGTCGACGAACCCTTCGTCTGTGAAATCACCGCCTACAATTTACAAATTTTCCTAGTCAACAATCACAGTACATCTAAAGCATTCAAATAGACTAACCCTAAATGAGATGCACGTGAATGCTCGGTCTAGGGTGTAGGGTTTTATGCCTTGTATAATCCTAGGGGTCCGTACAAATGCCAAAATCCAAGGCACATATTTATATATACCGTTGAATATAAAAATTACATTTCTAATTTTCGAAAGCTTGAAAATGTAAAATAGTGTTGCAAGGAAAATTGGAGACTCTTAACTAGTTCATTTTGATGTAATAGAAGCCAAATGTTGAAATTTCTTATATTGTAGACGAGGCACATTATTATTCTTATAATTACCATTATTATCAATTTACGAAAAACAATTATTTTCTCAAATCACTGAATAAATGAAAAACAATTATTATTATTATTATTATTGTTATTATTATTATTATTATTATTATTATTATTATTATCATCATTATTATTATTATTATTATTATTATTTCAAAGTACTCAGAATATGACATACAGAGACGAGAAGGTATGACCAATGTAGGAGGATGACTAAGCAAACATATGCAACGACTAATAACTAACATTCCACCACTAGTAAGAACATTTTATTAACATGTGTAGATGCAAAGTTTATTTTGCTATGTTAATACAACCTAGTATGCATAACATGCATACACTCACTGACCTAGGTGCATACCAACACTGTCACAACCCTCACTGCTTACACAGACACTCACATGATAGCACTTACCCACACCCTCGATTTCATCATCTATATAACAAACTATGTATGAAACTATCATATACATCAATACGCGCACTGTAATAACACAAAACATGATCGACATGGTCATGAACAAGAATTGATTAACGAAATGAGTTACTGAGGTTCTGAAAACAAAAACAGAATACGAACTTACCGGAAAAAAGAGTATCGAAACATCGGGTTGCAAAGAACGGGGACGAAGAGGACCGGGCTGGTACGCTCACGACGAATGGGCAGCTGCGGAAAACGCAGCTGTCGTGACTAGGGTGCGTTGACGGGGCAGCTGCGGAGATGGAGTATTGATGCGTGCACCGTCCAGGTACACTACGGGATCGCAGCGACTGCTGCTGGGGTATTTGTTTGGACGAGAGAAAGGAGAAGTCAGTGGTGGTGGTGTTGTCTTCGGTAAGAGCAGAGATGGGTTTGGTGATTCTATTAGCACGAAGTGAGAGAGGAAGGAAGGAGAAGAAGTTGAAAGGTTAAAGGAAGTAAAGAATTTTTTTCCTTAGTAGATACAATCTGATTCGACAGAGATTGACAGTCAGTGGGTAATATTTGGAAATGATTGGCTAGGAGTGAGTAAGGACTTTCATGGTGGCTTTTTTGAGGTTTGACCGAATTTTTGATTGGGAGGCATAAGGAGGTCACAGGTTTTTAAGGAAATAAAATTGAATTGGAAGATGAGTTTTAGTAGGTAAAGTTGTAATAGTTGGTGATGATGGATCATCCAATTAATTGGAGAATATGAATTTATTTATTTTTTGGGTGAAACGGGTAACATATTTGAACATTTAATACAATAATATTACTAAATTTATGTTAGGAAAAAAAAAAAATTTTTAAGAGATGGAAAGTAATAACAATGAAATGGGGATAAGTTTTCAAGGATTAATAGCGAGCTCTAAAATTGACCCAAGTACATGAAATATTATTAAAGTAGTTCCTAACAACTTCCCAAAAATAACCAAGTGACCCCCAAATAAAGTGAAAATCACTATATTACCCAAGCTAGTCAAACAGAGTATTTCATTCTACCCTCCTTAAAGAGAGCTTCATCCTCGAAGCTTAAACAAACACTCACAAGGTCGCAAGCTAGGTAACTGTCTTTATGGGAATGCGCGACTATGAAGTGCATAGTAATGTTACGAGTAAGTGTCAATGTAATAATCAAACATGACGTGCTACATGAAGTGATGATGTGATACTAATGTGTTTAAGGGCACGGAACGAAAATCCGAAGGGTTACATCATCTCTCCCCCTGGAGAGTGACGTCCGCGGAACTCACTATACCTCGCCAAATAGATGTGGATACTTCTTTCTCATCTCATATTCCGCTTCCCACGTTGCCTATTTGGTCGGATGGTTTATCCATATGATCTTTTCCAATTTAACACTCTTGGTGCCTGTGTCACTTGACTTCATGCCCATATTCGTAATGTGACGTTTCTCATGCATCTACGACTGTGCTAGCTTAACGGGTCCCAAGCCTAAAACGTGAGATGGGTAACACATGGTCACACATGCTATGAAACCATTTGTAACAACCCGAGCGGATTATTGTCCCATCAACTTCTTTACCCGTACCACTAAAACAGCTTAAGCGTTGAAGGTGCTAGTAGTAATTCACAAGTTTTACTATATACCAAAATTCTCATCCACAATATCTTAATGTGGGGCAGAATGTTCCGATTTCCCCAACTTATATAGTCGACGTACTCGTCGAGACTGCCCAGTCACGTATCTCCTTGGCTGGCGGCGCACCGTCACGGAGCCCTTGCGAGACCAGGGCCGACTCTGATACCACCTGTAACACCATGACATTTCGCTCATTGGAAACCGGGGCTGTCACTCCGTGTTCAAGATTGGACGAATACCCCCTATACTTGATGATGATTCTGATTTTTCAGAAAAAGATCTCGAAGAGGTCAAAGATGAAACTCACCCCCAACAAGTTGCTCGAAGAGTACATGATGAGTACTGTATTTTATAGTTCCAACGACAACTTGCAGGTGGAGGATGTTGGAATATGCCCCAGAGGCAATCTATTTATCATGACATTTATATGGACTCACTATTCATTATTTTATCGACATGGAGATATGTTAACATGATTAAAGTCCTCAGAATATAAATGTTGTATTCTTAAATATCCCTGGTCGAGTACTACAATTAATTAGGACGACTATATTTGTAACACCCTGAAAATTCCCTCATTGGAATCTCGGGGTGTCACTCCGTGTCCGAGATAGCCTGAACACAAGGGTAACAATAGATGAGCAAAACAAACCATTCAAATTAAGGTTTAAATCATGAATTATTACAAGTCTAAAACGTGACTCAAACGCGGGCTACAAAGTCAAAACGTTATTACTAAAGAGTGAAATTAATTAAACGTTTATTCCGAATAAATCTAGATGAGTCAAAAAGCGCTCGCGATCCCCTGCTAAGCCTTGCTACCGACATCGAGACCTGAGGTGGGTTAAGAACAAACAGGACACCACAGTTTCTAAAATCAGCACAAAATACTAAGTGAATAACATCCCGACATGTTAACAGATTATGAGGTAAGTAGTTTAGAGAAAAACAGCTTGAAAATGTATAGTTAAAGTAAGTAAACAAGAGAGTAGTAGGAATTTCTATTTCTAACATTTCAATTGGGAAAACATTCCCAAACCATTGCCCCGAATGAAGGGAATCTAACATTGATTATCAATATTCCAAAAAATGATAGTCCAAGTCGAAATTTCAAGTCATTATATGTTGTTACAGGGAAGAACCAACCATAACAAGGTACCCTAAACTATCTCAGAACACCCTTGTCAAAGATTTGTTTACGAACAGGTCAGTGGAATAGAAACCTTATTCTTGAAAATTTCTCCGCTAATTAGACTAAGGCTATTCTCCATGTCCCTAGAGCTAACATCAATTGGAACGTTTCCCTTGTTTGGACACAAACCAATGATGGTCTTTACACTGTCAAAACAAGTTACATGTGGCCTTCTCAATTCAGAACGGAAATCTTTTATCCAACAAATTCTGTTCTAGAAGAAATATAAACAAAAACTCTATGCTTTGGAACTTGAAAGTTCCTCATAAAATCGAAATCTTCCTTTTGGCGTATTATGAACAATTTAATTCCTACAAAGGATAATTTTCGCAAGAAAGGTAATAACATAACTGATGTTTGTGTTTCTGTTCGAAGAATCCTGATTCGGATTCGTATTCAGGATTCAATTCATACTAGATGGAAAGCTCCGCCTGTGGGTTACCTCAAATGAAACATTGATGGAGCTTGCTGCATGTATTCGAGAACGGCTTCAGGAGCAGCAATCATTAGGAATTCAGATGGAGATTTCGTTCGAGCTTGGACTTTGCCAATTCCTTTCAACGAGAACTCCACTGTTCTTGAAGCGGAAGCCCTAAACAGAGGGCTGGATCTAATCAATGAAAATAGTTTCATATCAATCATGGTGGAAATCGATTCAAAAAATTTGCAGCTGAAGGTGAATCGAGCGTTGAAGATGAAAATCTATTCTTCGTTCAATCACCAACTGAATGGCTCGGAAATGAATAAGCTGGTTCATTGTATTTCAAGAAAACTCTTCCTATTAAGCTAATACAGTTACTTGGATTTCCCGAGAAGTAGTAGCAGATAGATAATGCTTCTATGCTTCAGCAACAACAAATGTATTAACTTGGTGTGTAGTTTGTCGTGTATTTGTGTGTTCTGAATATTTGGCAGCTAAAAATCTGTCCTAAGTCTATGTATATCCCTATTTCAAAAAAAAAAAAACCATCACAAGCTACCAAGACCTTAAGTGCCGACACCCCCATAAGACTTCTTGCGGTCAGAGAGGTAATTACAAGGAGCGAATCGTGGCAAATAGCGCCGACGTTAAATGTATGTAGCCACGGCCTAGTAGCCACGGCCGAGGCGTCTGAAGACAATATCATAAATGCCAGTAGCACTTCCCTGGCTTCCAAAGACAATAATCCGTACCCTCGTACAACCAAGTTTCCACTTTACGTTATTACAGATTATTAATATTTAATGTGATAGCTTGAGATAGAATTTTCATTAAAACAACCAGATTTCCAAGTAAGCATATAAAACACATTTTTATTTAGAGAAAATTTATCACAAAACATATATTTGACACGAAGTAAGGAATGGCGCTAGACTTGGAATGTTTACTCACCTCAACAAATAGCAACTACAAAGAATTAGAAGTCGACGAACCCTTCGTCTGTGAAATCACCGCCTACAATTTACAAATTTTCCTAGTGAAATATCATGGTACATCTAAAGCAATCAAATAGACTAATTCTAAGTGACATGCACGTCAATGCTCGGTCTAGGTTCTAGGTTTTTCGGCCATGTATAGTCATAGGGGTCTGTACGAATGCCATAACCCAAGGCACATTTCTATTAATACCGTTGAATATAAAATATTACATTTCTAATTTTCGAAAGCTTGAAAATGTAAAATAGTATTGCAAGAAAAATTGGAGACTCTTAACTAGTTCATTTTGACGTAAAAGAAGCCAAAGGTTGAAACTTCTTATATTGTAGACGAGACACATTATTATTTTTGTAATTACCATTATTGTCAATTTGTGGAAAAAAAATATTTTCTCAAAGTACCGAAAATATGAAATTTATTATTGTTGTTGTTGTTGTTGTTGTTGTTGTTGTTGTTGTTGTTGTTGTTGTTGTTGTTGTTGTTGTTGTTGTTGTTGTTGTTGTTGTTGTTGTTGTTGTTTCAAAGTAATCATAATATGACATACAGAGATGAGATGGCATGTAGGAACAATGTAGGAGGATGACTATGCAAACATATGCAATGAATAATAACTAACATTCCACCACTAGTAAGAACATTTTATTAACATGTGTAGATGCAAAGTTTATTTTGCTATGTTAGTACAACCTAGTACGCATAACATGCATTCACTCACTGACCTAGGTGCATACTAACACTCTCACAACTCTCACTGCTTACACTGACACTCACATGATAGCACTCACTCACACCCACGATTTCCACATCTATATAACCAACTTTGTATGAAATTATCATATACCTTTATACGTGCACTGTAATAACACAGAAAACATGATCGACATGTTCATGAACAATAACTTATTGACGAAATGAGTACAGAGGTTCTGAAAACATTAAACAGAATACGAACTTACCGAAAATTAAGAGTATCGAAAGGCCGGGTTGCAACGGAACGGGGACGACGAGGACCGGGCTGGTACGTTCACGACGAATGGGAAGCTGCAGAAAATGTAGTTGTCGCGACTGGGGTGTGCCGACGGGGAGCGGCTGAGATGGAGGAGAATCTACGTGTGCGCCGTCTGGGTACACAACGGGATCAGATCGACTGCTTCTGGGGTATTTGTTTGACGAGAAAAGGAGAAGTCACTGGTGGTGATGGTGTCTTCGGCAAGATCAGAGATGGGTTTGGGGATTGTATTAGGATGAAGTGAGAGAGGAAGGAAGGAGAAGAAGTGGAAAGGGTAAAATAAGTAAAGAGATTTTTGCCTTAGTAGATGCAATTTGATTCGGCAAAGATTGACAAAGAGTAGGAAATAAAGCTATATAAGATGCAGAGCAGCAAGGAGATGAAGACCCAACCACTTAAACTCTTGCCTACTCTTTCTCTTCTTTTTCAAGAACTTGAAATCCCTTTCAAAGTCTTGAAAATTTTATCTTTTCAAACAGTTTTTTAAAACCTCTTTTCAAAAACTCTGATCCAACATCTTTTCTCATTCTTTTTTGATGAAAGTCAAAAAGGGGGAGAAATTTAGGTTTTTATTTGCTTACTAGGAGACCTGACTTGGTTTTTGGTCAGTATAATTATCTTAACTTTGATGTTATTTGCTATTTGTTCAGTAAGTTAATAAGTTGGATTTCTTTTGGATATCATGTGCTATAATTGACTGTACTATATGCTAATGAGTATTTTTTGCAGGAACATAACTCAGTTTCAAAGGCTTGAAATATCTAGTCTATTTCAAGGCATTGAAACAACTTTCAAAGCCTTGAAACTGACTATGCTTTATATGCATGAACTTAGGGGGAGTTATCTGATCTTGATTCAACTCCTAAACCCATGTACTTGATTAGTTGATACTTGATGATAAAAGACAAAGTATTTTATCACATTTAACTGTATCTAATCCATCTGTTTGACTTAGTTTTGCAGGGAAATTTTGTTTCCTATTTTACAGGATCTCTTTCCTAACCTAAGTTTTGCAGGAAAGGAAATTCTGTGATGATTTGATTCTGTGATCAATCCTGCTGTATTTGGAAGTTTCCTAACATATTTTTATACAATATCAAATCACTATCATTGAAGATACTGAGCAACTATCTGTTGGAGGAGCTGTTAGAGAAGTCAAAGCTGAAGCTACAAATGGGGAAGTTTGTTACGAGAAGATCTGCATTTCAAACTGCTCTATAAAAGAGGGAAAGCTGAAGAAATTCAATGAGAAAATTAATAGAGACACTAAAAAAAATTCAGGGATTGACAAGCAACAAAGAAACAGATTCATTTCTCTCAATCCAAGCATCTGAAGAACACTGCATACTCACTGCAGATTTAGTTATAGTGTTCTTCTCTTGTGAACTTCATTTGTATATCTTTTTGATAATACTTCTAGTTCTTATTCTCAAGGATTTTTCAAGGTGAAAAATAGAGAATTCTTAGTTAGTCAGATATCTAGAGAAGGTACTAGATAGGTTAGTGAGAACTACAAGCTGTAAAAGAGTAAGACATCTCGATGTGCTTGAGATCTAGGGCTTAGCTGTTTATTAATGAGAATTGAGTAGAAAATCCTACAGGAAGAAGATCCCAGAGGTAGAGACGTAGGTCCAAGTGGACTTAAATCTATATATCTTGTTTATCTTGTATTTACTTTTCAGCTCCATACTTAGTTCTTTTGCAGCATTCAAAACAATTTCATTTCAAGGGTTTGAACCTCATTTCAAGGCCTTGAAATAGACTTATCTTTTTATACTTCAGCTGTTTCATTCCAAGGGCTTGATAATCATTTCAAGGCCTTGAATCACTCTTCACTCATTACAATTCTTTTTGAAACCACTGCTCTTGCAAGTTTAGCAAAAACTTGGCATACTCTATTCAACCCCCCCTTCTAGAGTATTGATCATGTATTTCTACCTACTGTACACCCCTTCAGATTTTTCATCGCGACTGGGGAAAATGTTTCGTCATAGTCAATACCATGAATATGTCTGAATTCTTTTGCCACCAATCGGCCCTTATAGGCAGTCTCTTTGCCATCCATGTCGGTTTTCTTCTTGAAGACCCACTTGCCCCCTATGGGTCGAGCCCCTTCGGGTGGTTCCACCAAAGTCCATACTTTGTTGGTATACATGGATTCCATCTCAGATCTCATGGCCTCAAGCCATTTCTGAGTGTCAAGCCCCTTTATGTACTCTCCATAGGTTGTAGGCTCATCATCCATGAGCAATACGTCGCCGGTCTTAGTCACGAGAAGTCCATACCTCTTTGGCTCCTGACGTATCCTGCTCGACTTAAGAAGCTCTCGTATTACTTGAGCAGGTTAGCATCTTGCGGTTCCTGCTCATGTTCCATTGTAGGATAAATGGTTTTTGGTTCTTGAACCTCTTCAAGTTCTACAGTCCTCCCACTGGCTTCTTTAGAGACAAAATCTCTTTCCAGAAACACACCGGTCCGAGCAACAAACACTTTGTTCTCAATTGGACTGTAGAAATAATATCCTTTTGTTTCCTTAGGATATCCTGCAAACTTACACTTATCCGACTTGGGTCCGAGCTTGTCTGATTGTAAAAGCTTTACATAGACCTCACAACCCCAAATCCTCATAAACTACAATATGGGAAGACTCCCAGTCAATATCTCATATGGTGTCTTCATGACTGATTTGGATGGAACATGGTTAAGGGTATGGTGCGCAAATTAGCGTGCTATTCGCAAGTATACGAATCAATTAATATAGAGAGTATTTTCAACTCGGATTATCGATCCCACTTGGACATTGCAGGTTTTTCTAGTAATCAGTTTTAACGAACGAAGTGTAAAACAGAGGAGTAGTTTGAGGTTATGGTTGTAAACTAAGTACTAAAAGTAAAGACTAAAATTGTAAATCTTTTTGTGAGACTAGTCTGAATAATTGTACGTGCTGTAAATCTAGGGTTTAAGATACTAGATTCCAAGATCCCCTAGGGTTCTTCAGTTTTTCGTTCTAGTTTAATATGAAAACACACAATAGTCTCGTTATCCGTGCCACGTACCAGTTGTACAATATCTTTTGTTTTCCTGCACGTTTTCACGATTCTGCAGACTTTCAGATTCCTGTTAAGCTGTCTAGGTCCGCAGTCTCGTTCTACGTCTGCTAGGGTTTCTAACTTGTCCTGATAGCCCGTGTCAGATTCTCTAACAGTTGGTCAAACGATTTCAGGCTAGTCCTTACTCCCCTTCTATGGTTGGTCCATCGGGGTAAGGTGCTAAGTTCTGTCTTCTCTTCCTAACCCTAACCGACGTTTTCACCTACAGGATCGGGTCAGTAGCAATTCTGGGTGATCAAGCCGAGCATGCATGAACAGTAAAATTCAAAGACAGAATAACGAATAAAGCTGCTGATATTAAGATATTGCAATCATGAATTCATAATCAAAATGTAGAACTAATCTCTGAGTACGAAACCCTAGGTTCACCGAGAATCTACGTAAAAAGTTTAACTACTAGAACTCATAACGTAAATAACAAAGTTTTTGAATAAAGAGAGAAGAAGAGCAAACGGGTGTCTTGAATCTGGATTCGCATTTCCGTGCTCTCCGGGGATGCTCATATTTCTCCTTGGGTGTGTTGATGTATCTTTAAAACAATTCTGGACGAGTCTTTATATAGTGCTGAAGACGTTTCTGGAACTTGCCTTTATTTACGAAACTGCCACTGATCGAAACAGCCTCAGAATTTGTGCTGTCTGCGTAAAATACGCAGAACTATGCATATAATACACAGACAGTAGCCTGGCATGTGCTGATTTCTGCGTATTTTCCTGCTGTGTGCGTATATTTCTTCCCTGTTTGCGTATAATACGCAGGAGTGTGCGTAAAATACGCAGACGGGGGCTAAAAAGCTACCAAACATGCCCCTCTATCTTGCTGTGTGCGTATAATATGCAGGAGTGTGCGTAAAATTCGCACACAACAAGCTTCTCAGCTCCTTTCTGCCTCGGCCTGCGTTTAGACCTGAAACTTGTCAAAATAACCAAAATACCCCTGGGTGAAAACCGCTCCAAATTCTGCCAAATCCTGACTCTGGCCATAGGAAAACTGCTGACTGAATTTGGGAGACAAAATCTAAACTCGACTCCGGAAACCCGGGCCCAGTGTCAACATTACCAAAATACCCCTGGGCTAAAACTGTCCCGAAAATTGTCATGAACATGAAATAGTTGCTCCTGATTCCGGACACCGGAAACCGAGACTCCTTACTTGGGCGTGGCCTGTCTGGGACCCACACTTGACGGGAGTATGTTTTTCGGTCGGACTCCGTTTCAGCATTATAACCTGTTTTCGGAAAGCCCTTGAAGTCTTCGTTCTTTTGCTCCTGGTTTCACTTTAAAATTCCAAGTCAAGCTCTAGATATTGTCACCCGAGCGTATCCCGGTCATTCTCGGTTCTGGCGCTTTCATGTTCCTCGGTCGGTTTTTCACAGCCCGTTTCTCCTCTAGTCTTTCTGTTTTTTGTTCCACTCTCCCTTTTACCCGTCTCGGTCAAATTCTGTCCCGAGTATTTTCTGCACGTTTCCCGAGGCAAACCCGATTCTGTCTCGACACGCATCCTAATGCACTTTCCGAACCTGTTCCTGTAAAGACAACATGAACAAACCCGCGATCAAATCTCGAAATGCGCAATATAAGCATAAATTCATGAAGAGCTTATAAACATCTCGTTCTAATTTCCGAGGCTTTCTGAGGGTGAATTCTGGCTAAAACACGACTTTTCTGACATACATGCACGTCAATTCAGGCCCTATTTGGGCGTTATCAAATACCCCCACACTAATTTTTGCTCGTCCCGAGCAAACTCTAGCTATATACTACCAATGCATACTATGCCGAATCAATCCAAAACGGTGTATCTGCACCTATTTAAAAACAATATAACTATGATAAAAACAGTGTATCTTTTTGGTGAGACTGGACAATCTCTTCAACTCAAAATGAACATCACTAAGTTCTCATATTCTCCTAAATTTCAGAAACTGCGGTGATCGGAAGAACTTGGGGCCAGCCTAGGTTAGGAACAAGCACGAACACTACTTACTTCTGCTTTTGCACGCAAACCGATTGTATCCCTAACGCACACCTTCCGTGCTTTTACTCCAGGTGTAATGTAAATCTGCCGGCTTTGGGACGGTAGGATAAGTCATTTAGAAGCAATTTCCTAAATGTCACAGCACACTCACACATACCCCAATCTCACACTCCCGCACCAAGATGACGGAAACTGACCCAAATCACCTAAGATTCTAGACACTCAATTTCCCCAGTCCCGCTGTATATGCCGTTCCGGCCTGGCGTTTTGAAATAAAATTAATCAGGCACCCTAAATTTTCTGCCTTTGATACTTTTTTTTTGTTTTTTTTCTCATTTTTTTAAAAGGTTGCGGGGCAACACAATAAACAACAATAATATAAAATAGGCCAACTCTATGATAAACCAAAAACGTGGGGTGGCAGAGAAATTACTGAAATTAAATATGAAACGACCACCCCCACACTAATTTCGAACCATGTAGTCAATCTGTAAACTTATCGCGCTTTTCCAACCGATCCTCCTCACTCCAAGGATGTCTAATTAGCACAACGCGCCTCCAATCAACCCTGTAAACCCCAAGTCCCCCATGTCGTGCGGAAAAGTTCACGCACTACGACACTCCTCCTGTGCTCACGGTGTAATGTCGTGAGTCACAGCCACACCGAAGTGTGTTGCCGTCACTATCTCACCCTTACACACCCTCAAGTATAACAATGAAGCTCATCCACTATCAAATATGAAAATTCTGCTCTACCCCAGAAAATCCCCCTCAACTCAACTCCCTCGTGCCATGACGCGTAGGAAAGGTAAAAATACTAACAATGATGCGAGTATCAAAAAACGGCTTCCTAGGTCAAACGGATACCAATAAAAGGGTTAATGGATCAACGGGGCTCACTAGTCGACTTATAGCGCGAGACAGGACGTGAGGTCCCCTATTGCCAGTCACTCCACCAAATGATGTGGTGACCGTGATGGCGGGTTGACGACTACCTGGTGATGGTGGTCTGGCAGATAGTGGGATACATTGCTCGGGAGACAGCTACTTGCATTTTCTGACGTGCATTGGCTCTATTAACTCCCCTAGACAGATTCTCGCAGCTCTTCCTCACCGAAGTTCATCCACTTCGGGAAATTTTCTATCATTAAGCTCTCTCCAGTTTTAAGCTAAATCCTTCGCCCAGTCTCAAAATTTTTCAATTTTCATTTTTTTTATATTTTTATATTTTTATTTTTTTTTTTTAAAAATAAAAAGTAATGCAGTTACAACGCCACCTCCCCCACACTGGATTGTGCCATGCCCTCATGGCACTATTCATCAGGAATATAATCTGGATTGGATGAGTTAGCTTGCCTCATCGAATGGGAACAACTGGCAGCATATGCAGAAAAATAAGGCGAGAGACAGAAATTGAACATGTGCACCCGGAGTCAGTTCTTACAGGTGCTGTTTTTTTCGCAAATTCCGGCGGAGAAGGACTGCTGACCAGTCACCGGAAAATTTCTTGACGGAAGTTGTCAACCTTCCGGGCTCTGTATGCGCTCTTTAACAGTGCAATCCCCGAGCACCATTGTGTGTGACAATGTGCTCCCATATGGTCGAGTTTACTTTCGTACACCGGGGTCGATTGCTCTGTGGTGCAGAAAAGCCGTTCCTGAAAAATCCCCAACTCGTACGAGTCCCTGTGATGGTCGAGTGTGCCAGAGCACACCGGGGTCGATTCTTCAAGTTTTCGGAAATCTGCCTTTTCTATCCTCTTTCACCTTTCCTTCTACGAAATTTTCTGAATTCGCTTCCAACTCCACGGATCTGTGTTCTCCCTCAAGAACACCTCTCGGTTGTATACCACCCCCACACTTGCTCGGCGAAAGTTCTCGAACCGACGGTAGGATGATAATCCTTGCGGTAAGGGGAACCCAGTAATGTCTTCAAATCTCGATTCCGAGCACTTTGAAAATTTCGTGTTCTTGGAGCTTGAGAGCAATGGAGGTTGAGAGAGAGAGAGAGAAGAGAGGCCAAAATGACCCCATACCTGTCGGTCTTAAAAACCCTACTTCGCCAAAATTACGAAAATACCCTTCATTTATAATTTTGAAAAAAACTGAAGTTTTGTGCGTATAATACGCATACTGTGTGTATTCTACGCACACAGTGGCATCGGGCTGAAAATTTTCATTTTTTACAGGGTTCGGATGCTGTGTGCATATAATACGCACATGTGTGCGTAAAATACGCACACAAAAACTCAAATTTGTAATATATTTTTTTTTCAAAATTTTGGCAAACGCGGCTGCTGTGTCCGTATAATACGCACAGTGTGCGTAAAATACGCACACAGGAACCTAGAAATAGATTTTTTTTCTTTTCTCTCTCTCTACCCCCCTGTGTGCGTATTATACGCACAGGATGTGCGTAAAATACGCACACAAAGTATTTCTGCTCAGTTTTGTTCTCGTTTTCTGCTCTGCTGTATTTGCACAGGCTCAATTCAAAGTTAATACCCACTCATCTTACCTCTCTCAAAAATTCAAGACTTAAAAAAAACTAAAATACCACTACGTTGGGTTGCCTTCCATCCAACGCTTGTAATTTACGGCCGACGGCCCGACCCAGTTACCTCATGTTTGCTCAAGGGACGTCAAAACAGTCCACCTTGACGTCCGCTTTCGGGCCCAAATATGGCTTGACCAGGTTTCCGCTCACTGACACGATTTCTTACGTGTATACGCAAGTGCACGGTCAAATAATATAGGGGTGGCATTTCAACCCGAGTTATCTAATTAGTTATTTAATTTAGAGTACGGTGCAGGAGGAAAGATTTGATTGATTTTAGAAATTTAAATAACAACTAAGCTACTATTTGTGTGTGTGTGTGTGTGTGTTTTTTTTTTTTTTTTTTTTTTTTTTTTTTTTTTTTTTTTATATATTTAGGAAACAAGATATGGAGAAACTAGGCAATCTCTAGATCCACGAGGACAAGATTTAGATTATCTAATTAGTTATTTAATTTAGAGTACGGTGCAGGAGGAAAGATTTGATTGATTTTAGAAATTTAAATAACAACTAAGCTACTATTTGTGTGTGTGTGTGTGTGTGTGTTTTTTTTTTTTTTTTTTTTTTTTTTTTTTTTTATATATATTTAGGAAACAAGATATGGAGAAACTAGGCAATCTCTAGATCACCTAGGGTTGTAGACGAATTCCGGTTCAACTATGTAACACGTTAAACCTATTCTAGTTTAGCCGGGTAATTGCACTGACAATCTCCTATCGGTCTCATGTCATTTTACGTCTCGATTGACTACAATCTCCTCTCGGTTTCATGTTGTCTACCGGTCCGTTCTAGCAGGTCATCTACTGGTACGATAACGGGTCCTGTCGGTCCACCGTTTCAAGGAACAGCTGAATAATCCTACCGAATCTACCCACACTAAGGCCAATCCTAACACTTATCCTTTTAGGTCTCGGTGATACGGGATTGTGTTCATGCACTCTTCACAACTATGTTAAGTCACCGTCGTGCACTTTCTAGTTAATTAACAAGTCCGGGTCGCGAATCCATTCTTGCTAAGGATTAAGCATAGTGTAAGAACATGTAACAAAAATAAGTATTAACTTTAAGCAATACAATGATTCAAGAACAAACCCTACCTTCAATGACTATCAAATCCTACACTAGCCGTGTTAATAGACTAGAATCATCAATTTAATCATAAGACTAACACTTATTCATTGAATCAAAGACATAGGCATGAAACAAAGACTTGAATCCGGGAAATAATCCGTCTACATAACCCTAGGCTCTCATAGAGATGCCTAGCAATGAAGTTTAGCTAATAGTAATCAACCAAACAAAACTTACAAGTTTCTCCATACAAGATTTGAAAGAAGAAGAAGAAATCAAAACCTAGCCTTCAATGGTGATCTTGAGCCCTATCTTCGTCCTCCTTCTCTCTTCTCCAGCTCTCTAGACTCCAAAAGTGTGTCAATATCCCTTTTGGATCGTCCCCCAACATTAGAATAGGTCTGGGGTCTCTAAAGTTTCAGAAAATCACCAAAAAGCCCACAAAATTTTGGTCTGGCCCAGCTGTTCGCACGAACACTCGACTGTTCGTGCGAACAGTGTTCGTGCGAACACAGTTTGGTGTTCTTAATATCCAGCAGAATGTTTTTCTTCCATTTTGGCATCTTTGACGGACCATATATTTATCGTCCGATCTCCGTTTTAGCTCCGTGACCTATCGTTGGAAAGATCTTTGAGTCTACTTTCATTTACCACTAGTCTCACTCCAAAATTCATTGTAGAACTCGAGATACAATCAAAATAGTGGAGATTGGTCACTTTTGCTCCTCCGACTTTGCTTCTCTTGATTCCTCTTGAGTTTGCTTTGCTTCCGAAGTTCGTTTCATGCCTCCTAGCCATCGTTTAGCATCCTTTCCTGTCAAGACAACATGAACAACCATACCAAGCGATTATATTTGACAAATAACATCGAAATATGCATCGAAACGCCCGGATTAACAATAGAGTGCTAAAAACTCAACTTTCTACGTTTTCTCAACATTCATAGTGTAAAACTCATATTTCAACCCGGGAATCACGCAAAACGATATAAAATATGCAAGAAATATAAATCTAATAGAGAGTTATCAAATTCCCCCACACTACCTTTTTGCGCGTCCCGAGCAAAATCAAACCTTACACTACGTTTTAATCCACCGAATTGCATAAAACTTTACTTGCCATGTGACACAAACAACCCACACACGCAATGCAATCTACGTGACTATAGACAATGCACCTCGATTTTACACAATGCAAGTAATAAAATAACACAATTTTTTTTCTTTTTCTTTAGAGATTGGGCAACCTCACTATCACTAACCAAAATCATCAAGCTCTCACAAGTCTTTTCGAAATTTCACAACCAATAGCAAGAAATTTGGATGAGATGATCATACGCACAAGTTCACTAAGGGGTCCCCAAACATCCACCATAAACAATCCAAGACTTGGGCACGTCCATTAGCTCAGAGGGTCTAGGCATCTTAAGTACTAAGATAGTCTTTCGTCGCCAACTCATATGAGGTTTTCAAACCCTCTTAGCCGTTATTGCATTTGAATGCAAATTGTCCCAGTGACGGGAGACACAACTCCGTGTAATACGGCTTGACTTTAATTTTCCCTAGCCTCTCTAATTGGATTGAATCCAAATTCTCCACGTGAATGGAGGCACATTAGGTTGTTCACCGTATCTAATCCAAGAGAAGATTTTGATTCATTTTAGTTTTTCATTCTCTTCTACTTTTTTCAACCGTGCATTTAGAGCAACTAAGTGTGGGCTTTTTCGGTTAGCTCTTGAAACAGCCTTAATGGATGGTGGTGTACGCCCCCGACTTCACTTAGGCCGGGGCAACCGTACCACATGGAACCGACTCAACATGAAGGTCCACCCCAGATATACAAGAGGCCACAAGTTTCCACTCGAAAACAGACTATTCAACTCCTTAGGACTAAATCCTCCTAGCACAGTAAAGGAACTAAAGGTATGCCCTCGTCTTCTTTCCACTTTTCGCTGAATACCCGGGACATCCTTTCGTGAAACAGGTGCGCAAGATACTAAGAATTAAAGACATCCCTACTACGGTGCTTCCTATTCTAAGAGACTCTTTCATTGAACTCTCTTAGGTTTCTAGCTTCATCAATTGCCCTTATTCTCAAAATAATAAATTTTTCTGATTTTGTCTTTTCTTATATTTTTTTCCAATATTTTCAATTTTTTCATATTTTCCTAAACTCTATATGCAATAGCCAACTCTACTAATCACACGTTTTGGGTAGGCGACTCAATAATATAAAAGTGCAAAACAATGAAGAAAAAATTTGAACCTATCACAATACAACAATATATTAAAAACATTACACTAACCACACAATACTCACAATACTACACAACTACATGTAACAAGGCTATGCAAGGACCGACATGGCTAGCAAAATGTACACAGACCCCCCCCCACACTTAAGCGTTTCATTGTCCTCAACGAATTTAGAGATAAAATAAGAGGACTCATCGCTTAAATGTGTAGGCGGTGGATTTCCACAATTACCGCTCAAAACGTAGAAACAAGAGAGAGAGAGTTAAAGGTACCTGGGGTGCCCATACCTACATGGGCACCGTTGCCGCGAAACTGCAACAAGAAGGGGTCTTGTGGACCGTTGACAGTTTCCGGAAAAGTCTCACCTCGCGTCCGGATTTCGATGCGCCTACTCACATTCTCTATCACACACATCAAGAAGGGGAACCCGGAGCGTCTTCTGTACCTGTTTCCCTGCAAACTGATTGGAAGAATTAACACAACTCTCTCTCACCCCTCAAAATCAAATATGGAGAACTAAAAGCAAAAACAGAAACACATTGCATCCTACTCTACATTGGGTTGCCTCCCAAGCAGCGCTTGTAATTTAAGGTCGACAGCCCGACCCGGTTACCTCAACCGAAAAGGATAGGGGAGACTGATTTATCCCTCCACTTCTTCTTCTTCTTCCACCATCTCTTCTCGATAACTTCAAGTGCACCCCTCTGCTGTGCAGATGGCGGAGAGTTGTAGAAGTTGATTTTTTTCATCTTGAAATTTATCTTTTTTATCAGCTTCCACCAAGTACCACTGGGATCACATACATCCTTTTCCATAAATTCATCCCAGTAGTACCTCCTTGGTGCTAGATGATCTTTAAATGACCCATGCAATTCCCACACTTGTTTGTTTTCAACTCCTTGACTATGGCGTTTGGATCATCGATATAACAGCCAATATGACACGAAATTGAAAATTTCTCATGACACTTCCCCATAAGAATCTCCATACACAAGTCTTTCCAACTCATCACAGACTTGATTAATATGAGATACGGAGAATTCTTCGAAAGTATGAGTAGGGGATTTTACCTCAGTAGGTATGGGAACAAGTGCTTCATCAGCTTCATCGTCGGCACCCCACAGGCTTCCAATGCTGGTGCCATCCCATTCATGCCAAGGAAGTGAGGGCTCTTGCAGTTTTGGCTGGAAATACGGAAGGTCCTCCCATCTTGGGCACACGGGTCCATCCCAGTCTGAATCAGAGTCTGAGTCCTCATAAATGGCGGTGTCCACCAATGGTTCCTGGACACTGCAGCCTTCGTTCGGCTCAGGTATCTCTTCTTCCACTTGTGGTGGGGATGATGAAGGTTCAATGTGAGGCTCACTGTCATGTGGCAAGGGCTCCTCTTGTGGCTCTTGAATACTAGATTCCCCTCCTGTTGGCAGTTTTTCTATTCGTTTCTTTATCCTCTCCAACATCTCCCTCACGTATTCCCTACATGTGGCTGAATCCTCTTGTGGTAATTGTGCATCTATGGACAAAAATTTGGCGCACACTTCGATGTCATTCATAATACTATGCCGTTCTGCCATATCCGCTGATGAGTCTTCCTGGTGCTGATGAAGCGGGGGTTCATGTACTCGACATGAGTCTCTACGGTCGTTCCAAATGCCGCATACGTAGCACCAAATTATGCATGCGTCCTCGTCTTCGTGGTTACCTCTGCAGTGGAAACAGTAGGGGGGACCCGAATAACAGTCTTCGCTCCACATGCTTATATTGTCTCCTGCTTCCTGCGTTCCTGAGAAACAAACTCCCGAGACACCCGTGAAGCACAGAGATAGATAATAAAACAAAATAAAACTAAAATGAAATAAAATTAATCTAAACTAATTCCTTACTAAATAATCTACAGCTGTCCCCGGCAACGACGCCAAAAACTTGACACGATTTCTTACGTGTATACGCAAGTGCACGGTCAAGTAATATAGGGGTGGTATTTCAACCCGAGTTATCGATCCCACGAGGACAAGCTTTAGATTATCTAATTAGTTATTTAATTTAGAGTACGGTGCAGGAGGAAAGATTTGATTGATTTTAGAAATTTAAATAACAACTAAGCTACTATTTGTGTGTTTTTTTTTATATATATATTTAGGAAACAAGATATGGAGAAACTAGGCAATCTCTAGATCACCTAGGGTTGTAGACGAATTCCAGTTCAACTATGTAACACGTTAAACCTATTCTAGTTCAGCCGGGTAATTGCACTAACAATCTCCTATCGGTATCATGTCATTTTACGTCTCGATTGACTAAAATCTCCTCTCGGTCTCATGTTGTCTACCGGTCCGTTCTAGCTGGTCATCTACTGGTACGATAACGGGTCCTGTCGGTCCACCGTTTCAAGGAACAGCTGAATAATCCTACCGAATCTACCCACACTAAGGCCAATCCTAACACTTATCCTTTTAGGTCTCGATGATACGGGATTGTGTTCATACACTCTTCACAACTAGGTTAAGTCACCGTCGTGCACTTTCTAGTTAATTAACAAGTCCGGGTCGCGAATCAATTCTTGCTAAGGATTAAGCATAGTGTAAGAACATGTAACAAGAATAAGTATTAACTTTAAGCAATACAATGATTCAAGAACAAACCCTAGCTTCAATGACTATCAAATCCTACACTAGCCGTGTCAATAGACTAGAATCATCAATTTAATCATGAGACTAACACTTATTCATTGAATCAAAGACATAGGCATGAAACAAAGACTTGAATCCGGGAAATAATCCGTCTACATAACCCTAGGCTCTCATAGAGATGCCTAGCAATGAAGTTTAGCTAATAGTAATCAACCAAACAAAACTTACAAGTTTCTCCATACAAGATTTGAAAGAAGAATAAGAAATCAAAACCTAGCCTTCAATGGTGATCTTGAGCCCTATCTTCGTCCTCCTTCTCTCTTCTCCAGCTCTCTAGACTCCAAAAGTGTGTCGATATCCCTTTTGGATCGTCCCCCAACATTAGAATAGGTCTGGGGTCTCTAAAGTTTCACAAAATCACCAAAAAACCCACAAAATTTCGGTCTGGCCCAGCTGTTCGCACGAACACTCAACTGTTCGTGCTAACAGTGTTCGTGCGAACACAGTTTGGTGTTCTTAATATCCAGCAGAATGTTTTTCTTCCATTTTGGCATCTTTGACGGACCATATCTTTCTCGTCCGATCTCCGTTTTAGCTCCGTGACCTATCGTTGGAAAGCTCTTTGAGTCTACTTTCATTTGCCACTAGTCTCACTCCAAAATTCATTCTAGAACTCGAGATAAAATCAAAATAGTGGAGATTGGTCACTTTTGCTCCTCCGACTTTGCTTTTCTTGATTCCTCTTGAGTTTGCTTTGCTTCCGAAGTTCATTTCATGCCTCCTAGCCATCGTTTAGCATCCTTTCCTGTCAAGAAAACATGAAAAACCATACCAAGCGATATATTTGACAAATAACATCGAAATATGCATCGAAACTCCCGGATTAACAATAGAGTGCTAAAAACTCAACTTTCTACGTTTTCTCAACATTCATAGTGTAAAACTCATATTTCAACCCGGGAATCACGCAAAACGATATAAAATATGCAAGAAATATAAATCTAATAGAGAGTTATCACTCACCGTGAAAGTTGTACTGTCATGCAGATTCTCCAATTCAACCGCATCCCATGAAAGTACCTCTTTGATGATAAACGGTCTTGACCACCGAGATCTCATTTTTCCCGTGAAAACCTGCTTCCGAGAATCGCAGAGAAGTACTTTCTGCCTGTCTTGAAACTTCTTTGGTTGTGCTGAAGTTTGATGGATGGGGAGCAGTTTAAGCTCTAGGGTCGGAGGCTCTTTGAGTGACGGGACCAGGGCCAATTTCTTCCCACTTTTTCTGTCCAGCTGTAAAGTGGTTCGTTTTTCAGCTTGCATGGCCTGCTCCTCCTGGAATCTATCCTCGTTCTCTCTGTCCACTCTGTCAATCTCTGCCCATAGCTCGTCCATCTCCTCGTTCTCCCAGCCTTCTTCGACTACCTCAATAGCAAAGATGTCTTCATGCTCGTAATAATTTGGTAATTGCAGATTTTTGAAAACTTTGAACTTCACCTTGTCTTCATTAATCTGCATGATCAGTTCTCCGCTTTTGCATTTTATCATGGCCTCTCCAGTGGCCAGAAGCGTTCTGCCCAGAATGAGTGGTACGTCTCCTGCCTCCATGTCCAGAATTACGAAATCAGCGGGAAAAATCAATTCTCCGA
The DNA here is from genome assembly GCA_023055425.1 of Linanthus parryae. NCBI lineage: Eukaryota > Viridiplantae > Streptophyta > Magnoliopsida > Ericales > Polemoniaceae > Linanthus > Linanthus parryae. The sequence goes on along the minus strand of JALGPY010000002.1, from coordinate 93,779,554 downwards.
ATTTAACCAGAATGTCTTCAATAACTCTGTAAGCCTGCTTCACGGATCTGTCCGCCATCTGCAGCTTGATTCTGGTGGGCTTGAGTTCACCGACTTTCAAATTTTGAAAATCGACAAGAGCATTAGAGTGATACTGGCCCCTAGGTCACACATAGCCTTTCCTGTGTAAGCATTACCTAGGGTCACCGGGATGACGAAACTGCCAGGATCGTTCCTCTTCCTCGGTAGCCCATTCTTCACACAATTGCTAACTTCTGCCGTCAGATTTATGGTCTCGAAATCGCTCATACGCCTACTTCCATACAAAATGTCCTCGAGGAAATTGGCATAAGTGGGCATCTTCGCCAATGCTTCAGCAAACGGTATGTTGATCTGCAGCTGTTTGAACATCTCGAGAAATCTGGCGTAGTCCTTGCTATCATCCCTCTTCCGTGCCTTCGAAGGATACGGCACCTCCTTGGAGATAGGTACCGTTTCAGCTTCCTTTTCGGTCTGCACTGCATCCTGCTCAACCGAGCCCTTCGGATGGGGGCGGTCGGCTGAGCTGTTATCTTTGCCAAATACTTCGCGCTCGATTTCTTTCAAATTTTCTGCACGTGCATGGCTAGGATACGGCGGATCCAGTAGTACTAATCCACTCCGAGTGGTGACGGCATTGACCCAAGCACGTGGATTATTTACTGTGGTTGAGGGTAAGTTGGTGCTCTTTCAGTTAGCTGCTGTGCTAACTGCCATACTTGTACCTCCAAAGCGCGCATTGAAGTTTTGGTCGACTGCACGTCGGCTGTCAGAGCGTCCATATGCGCAAAATGGGACTCTATGGTCTGAAACATGGACTCGATTTTCTTCATCTGATTGTCGTACTGCTGTGCAGATGGGCACGGCTGAATATGCGATACCGGTGCGGCCTGCTGAGCCGGTGGCTTGTGCTAGAATCCTGGCGTATAAATTGCAGAATTCGGGTTTTCGTACTGGAACCTGGGATGATCTCTCATACCCAGTCTGTACCGGCTCGGATCCCACTGCTGCTGTACGTAATTGGCATCCTCAGTCCCTAAGCCCCTCAATGTCTGTGTCAAAATATGGTTCTCCTATTGCTGCAACAACCTTCTTATCCGAGTAGACTTTCTTAACCTAGTCTTGTACGATCTTGACCAGATTATCTATCCGGTCGTCTTATGCTGGCTCGGCTCGGGCCGCTATCCTGCGATCGTCAAACAGCCGAGTGTCCTTCTTGGCTAATTGCTTCATCAGCTCATACGCACCGTCTTTGTCCACATGGTACAAGAAATTTCCCCCGGCTTCTCTGTCAATCCTGTCAGCACTCCCCATGTCTAGGGCATGGTAGAATACCTACAGGATCTTCGGGTCTCCAAAACCGTGGTTCGGGCATCTCTTCACCAATCTCATCACCCTGTCCCAAGCATCTACCACCGTTTCTCCGATCTTCTGCTTGAATGACAGGATCTCGCTTTGTAGCTGAATGACCCGGGAAGCGGGATAAAATTTGGCCAGAAAATCTGTGACACACCCTTCCCAAGTCGTGATGGATCTGGGTGGTCGGAATTCAAGTCAGTCTTTGGCCACTCCGTATAGGCAGTATGGGAAAAGAATTAGCATTAGTGCCTCTGCGTCAACTCCCTTATACCGGACCTTGTTTCAGTAATCCTCGAACTTCCCGATAAAGTTGTTCGGGTCTTCGTCGGCTTTGCCATAAAACGGGCAGAGGGTCTGCACAGTCTGGATGGTGGAGGGTTTTATGCCAAAGTGTTCTGCGGTGATCTCGGGCACCACAATAGCTAGTTCATAACCACCGTGGGGACTTCGAAATTCTCTACCAACGCCTTCCCGAACCGGTTATATGTCCTCTGGTTGTTCCGAGCAGCAAAGCCCGCTGTGATAAGCTCTTCGATGTACCGAGCCATCTGGGCTGGGGTACTTGTCTCTGGTTCCTCTTGGCTGGTTGCTGGATTTCCACGACGGTCTCCTTCGTTGAGGGCCATCCTGCTTTCTCGGTTTCTGCAGTTCTGCTCTGTGTAGAGTTTTTCTGGGTTTTCGAGCGGCTGCACCAAATCGCGAGGCAATCTGGGCATTCACTGAAAGTTCCTGAAAAATGAGGTATCAAGAGCAGTGAGATAACGGAAAAATAAAAAAAACAAAAAATAAAATAAAAATAAAAACTCTGAAAATTAATTATGACTACTAAATAAACCCTAAAAAGACCCCGGCAACGGCGCCAAAAACTTGGTGCGCAAATTAGTGTGCTATTCGTAAGTATACAAATCAAGTAATATAGAGAGTATTTTCAACTCGGATTATCGATCCCACATGGACTTTGCAGGTTTTTCTAGTAATCAGTTTTAACGAACATAGTGTAACACGGAGTAGTTTGTTATTATGGTTGTAAACTGAGTACTAAAAGTAAAGACTAAAATTGTAAATCTTTTTGTGAGAGTTTCTGAATAATTGTACGCGCTGTAAATCTAGGGTTTAAGATACTAGATTCCAGGATCCCCTAGGGTTCTTCCGTTTTTCGTTCTAGTTGTAGTCTCGTTATCCGTGCCACGTACCAGTTGTACAGTATCATTTCTTTTCCTGTACGTTTTCACGATTCTGCAGACTTTCGGATTCCTGTTAAGCTGCCTAGGTCTGCAGTCTCGTTCTAAGTCTGCTTGGGTTTCTAACGTGTCCCGATGGCCCGGGTCAGATTCTCTAACAGTTGGTCACACGATTTCAGGCTAGTCCTAACTCCCCTTCTCTGGTCGGTCCATCGGGGTAAGGTGCTAAATTCTGTCTTATCTTCCTAACCCTAACCGGACGTTTTCACCTACAGGCTCGGGTCTGTATAAATTCTGGGTGATCAAGCCGAGCATGCATGAACAGTAAAATTCAAAGACAGAATAACGAATAAAGCTGCTGATATTAAGATATTGCAATCATGAATTCATAATCAAAACATAGAACTAATCTCTGAGTACGAAACCTTAGGTTCCCCGAGAACCTAGGTAAAAAGTTTAGCTACTAGAGCTCATAACGTAAATAACAAAGTTTTTGAATAAAGAGAGAAGAAGAGCAAACATGTGTCTTGAATCTGCATTCGCGTTTCCGTGCTCTCCGGGGATACTCAGATTTGTCCTTGGGTGTGTTGATGTATCTTTAAAACGAGTCTGGACGAGTCTTTATATAGTGCTGAAGATGTTTCAGGAACTTGCCTTTAATTACGAAACTGCCACTGACCGAAACCGCCTCAGAATTTGTGCTGTCTGCGTAAAATACGCAGAACTGAGCGTATAATACGCAGACAGTAGCCTGACATGTGCTGATTTCTTATAACCCCGTTTACGGTGTTATATTAACACATAAAAGCCTATCATTTTGCGTGATTTCCGTGTAAATTATGATAGAAATACACTGTGAATGTAAAGAAATATAATAAGTTGAGCTTTGAGCGTTATTTGATTAGTCCGGGCGTTTTCTAGTTAATTTGAGCTATAATTGTCATATTTTATGCCGGTATTTGTAGTTGCCCGATTCTCAGGTACCGAGGGCTCGGAGTGTGGAACGGAAAGAAAACAAACTTAGGAAACGATGAAGCTCGAGAAACTAGCTGAGGTGAAGGAAGTGAAGAACAATCTGCTGCAATTGAAATGCCATTACTCAATCCAATTCTCTGTCACCTCCCATTTAACAACCTGCATAGCCAATCATGAATATCATTTAACCAACCTTGCCAATTCCTAACTGCCTACATGAAACCCCCTGACTTCACCTTGTAATCAACCTACAACAGACCTAATCTACTCCATTACACCCAATTAAATAATAGACCACCATTTCACCAAACTCACCTACACAACACCAATGCTAACTCACTGCCAACTTCATGAAGGACTAACCAATCCTCCACAACAACATCATTTTACCTACAAAACCCAATTCCCTACACTCTGCCTAATACCACCTTATTCCCCCAAATTAACTTCACCATTTTCCACAACCTGGACTTCACCCATTAACGAAAACCACACACTGCTTATTCACCTAAACAACCACCACAACATAAACCCACCTGAACCAATTAACCCATGAACTTGAATACAACAACCATCCCTCAAAGCCAATTTCACCACCAACACAACCACCAGCTACTGTAACAAATCACCAGTACCATGGCCAAAATGGCCTCTGCCATGTCATGTCCTGAACCACCACCTGCAATCCGAACCAAAGCTCTGACCTTCACAACCCAGCAACTACAATCTCCTTCAACCACCAGAGACCTAAACCCCACTGCCACACCCTTCACCATATCCTGAAACTACACCAAACAATTACCTCCTCCACCATTTCATCCATGACTAAACCCAATCCAATACACCACAAAATCATCATCAACACTAATTCACCTACAAACTAACATGCTACCTAATTCATAAAACACCCATAGCCATCTCTACGTCCATCTGAACCAGGCCAAACAAACCTCCATAACCAAATCAATTCTACAACCCAATACCGACCTTCACCATAAACTGCTACCATCAGACCAAAACCTACAACCACCACCTAAATCAGCCACCTAATCACCATTATCTCCACCAAAATACGACCCAATTACCAAACACCTACACTACAATCTCAGAAACGACCAGATACATGCAGCAAGAAGAAATGCAATGCAGCAAAGAAACCCAGTAGCGAACAGAGAAACCCAGCTGCAGAGAAGAAATTGTAGAGCAGAAGAAAAAATCACAGAACAGAGCATGGTAGCAGCAGCGCAAAACAGAGTCAAAAATCGAAGAAAGATGACGAGAAGAAAACCCTGAAAGAAGAAGAGAAATTCAGCGGCAATACTTCAGTGATTTCGTGCGAAATCTGGATTTCGTACGAATGAAAAGAGTCCTATGTTCGCTGATTTTGTGGCTGGAGTAAATTTGAAATAAATGAGATGTTTGAATAAAAGAAAGGCGTGGGTTTTAACCAGCCCCTAGGGTCGAGGAACTCCCACATTATTGGAGGAGTGCAAGTGCATTTAAAGGGAACTTTTACTCCAATTTTGTGAAGGACATATATGTTTATAAGGGGGCTGATTATCATGGTATTCTACCATTCATTCACGTCATTCAACAGATTAGACGAGAAAAAAAAAGAAGATGCAAAAGACTAAGAAGGACGAAGGAGAAGACGGAACGGAGCTCAGATTTCTCGGTTTCTTTCTTCCTTCTCTCTTTTTTATCACTTTTATTATGGAGAACTATGTAAAGCTAAACGATTTCATGTCTAGCTAAGCTTTCATAGCTAGATAGTTTATGGAGAACTAGGGTTTATATTAGATTTTCCGGATTTTTGTCTCTTTGATTCATGTTTTGATACTTAAATCGACATATTGTTCTAGTTCTTTGACAAGTTCTTACTCTTAACTCTTAGTTTGTTTGGTTTGATCACCCAATACATCATGGTTATCTAGGTTTGTTGCACGACAGTGAACATAACCCGGATTCGTGAAGAACGTTGTTGACATTCTCATAGTTTCTTGAGACCGACAGGAGATAGAGACTTGAATGATCGTGTGCGGGTTGTTTCGGTTAGTCGTAGTTAGGTTTTAGTGAAATCGGTGGACCGAGAGGACCCGGTGAGGAAACCTGGCTAGCTGACTAGAACGTGACGGTAGACGGAGGTGGACTGACAGGACCCGAAGTAGACCGAAACGTAGATTTGCGTGAGATCGACAGAAGATCGGAATGAGTGTGACCCGGTATAACTAGACGTAGGTAGAGTGTTTTAAATCATAGTCCGGAAATATCTAAATGCCCTAGGGACCCTAAAACTATCTAGTGTTATCCATATTCGTATTAATCAGAAAATTACAAAAATATTAGTTTAATTCATTTATTTAATTTCAGTCACTTGTTTGAGGGTGACGAACTCTTAAATCACAACTTTTTCCTACTGGTTACTTCAACTCTAAATTAATCTTTTAGCTAAATAATTTAGAGACTGTCCCTGTGGGTTCGACAACCTGAGTTTTAATACTCATCTTTATTACTTCGACCGTGCACTTGCGTATAAACGTAAGAAATCGTGTCATGTTTTTGGCGCCGTTGCCAGGGACAGCGGTAGATTGGTTGGTTAGAATTTAGTTTAGAGTTTTTATTTTATATTTTTTTTTGTTACTATCTGTTTATCTCATGGGTGTGCTAGTGTTGTTTTCTCAGGTAGCTATGGCGGAAGGTCAAAGGTAAATTAGCCTCCAATAGAGAAACTACAAGCTTTGGTGGCTGAAGCTGTATAGAAGGCACTGACAGCAACATCAAGACCGCACCCGATCTCAATGCCATATAATCGTTCGGGGAAAGCAATAACTCAGGCATTTTAGGCGGATCTTAAGGGAAGGGAGCCAGCAATTGTGGTGCCACCAATTCAGGCAGAAACCTTCTGTCTCAAGCTGGGCACAATTCAATTTTCTCAGGACCAGTGCTCTTTTGCTGGGACAGACGAGGAAGACCCACATGCATTCATTGGTAGATTTCAGAGCCATTGTGGGCTTATTATCCGATATAGTGGGGTCACATCTGAAGCGCTCAAACTGATGATCTTTCCTCATTGTCTCAAGGGAGCTGCTATGGATTGGCTGGACTCTATGCCTTCCTGTTCAATCAAAACGTAGGAAGAGTGTGTCGCACAGTTCATGAGTAAGTTCTATCCTATCTCATGTGTGATTCAGCTTCCAAATGGGATTTGGATGTTCAGGCAAAATTCGAAAGAATGACTTGTCAAAGCATGGGAGCGCTTCAATCATTTGTCACGTAAATGTCCCAACCATGGTATTGAAAAGAGACAGATAATCCAGATCTTCTATGATTCACTTGGACATGCCAATCGAGATAAGATGGATCGAGAAGCTGGGGGAAACTTCTTGTTCAAATGCGATGTGGAGGGTGCATATGAGTTGATGAGACGTGTGGTTGAGCAAGATGAGAGGTTGGATTATGATACCAGCAGCAAGAACTGATGAAGCATAGCTCAGTGGCATATTGCACAGTTCAGGTGAATGCGGTGGAGGCAGTGCATGAAGCGAATATTTCAGAGATGCATCAGCAACAACCAGTACCAAATTCGGAGTTGACCGAGATGACAGGGATAATAAAGATGATGGCTCAGCAAGTTATGGACATGTCCACACAGGTCAGCTCTGTTGCAATTTCACTTCAATTATCTTAGTCAGAAATAAAAGATCTTAAGGAACAACTTGAACAAAGAGCATTGGGCAACATTGTGGACACATCTGAGGGACATGCTCTTGCCATCTTTACTCGTAGCGGTACTGCACTTAAGGACCCTCCTTATCCGAGTCATGCCAGAGAAGAAGCCTCAAAAGAAAAGGAACATGAAGTCTTTGATTCTGAGAAGACACCTGTCATGGTCCCCTAATCAAAGGGCATAACTCAACCAGAAGAGGAGGAGCATACTCAGGTACCGCTTTCATCTTCTCCTTCTTTTTCAGAACTTCCATACCCATTACGTACTAGGAAGAAAAAGGATGATTCAGAAGAATACAGACGCTTTTTGAATGTCTCCTCTAAACTGCATATCAATATCCCATTGATTGAGGCACTTCAAAAGATGCATATGTATGCTCGATTTATTAAGGATGCGGTCCTTGGAAAGAAATCAGTGGATGAGTTCGAGAGAGTGAACCTAAATGAACACGTCATTTCTTGTGTTTTGAATGGACTGCATAAGAAGAAGAAGGATCCATGTAGTTTTGTCATTGAAGCTACACTTGGTGATGCCTACACTGGAAGGGCTTTATGTGATTTGGGAGCGAGCGTGAATTTGATGCCACTATCGGTATTCAAAAAGCTAAGTGTGGGGGAGCCTCCGAAAACCTGGATCACACTACAATTTGCGGACAAATCATCCAAGAAAGCATGTGGGATGGTAAAAGATGTGCTAGTGAGGGTCAAAAGTCTGATCATTCCGGCTAATTTTGTTATATTGGATATGCCAGTAGGTGATGTTCCGCTAATTCTGGGTAGGCCATTCTTAGCTACTGGTTGGACTCTCATCGATGTAGAGAATGAGGAATTAATTATGAGGGTTAATGATGACATGGAGACTTTTCGATTCTTCAAACCGACACCCCAATACTCGTGGGAGTATCAGCCAGGGGTTCCATTTTTTGTGCCACTGAAGCGCCAAATCCCAGAGTTGTCTCAATGGGATCCACCTGAGTATTGGGAAAGAAATAAGCCATCAGCGGTGCATGCACATGAAGCAGTACTTCAGATTCAACACAGAAAAGCTAAGATGGAAGCGACACAATGTGCCAGACCACCCTCGTGAGGTGGAAGAGGTAACCGGGTCGGGCTGTCGACCTTAAATTACAAGCGCTTCTTGGTACGCAACCCAATGTAGAGTAGGATGGTATTTCTTTTATTTCCGTTTTAGTTCTCCATACCTGATTTTGAGAGGTAGAAGAGAGGGACTGATGAGTTGTCTAGTTACAGGTAATGTTAGCGAAGAATCTACCCGAGTGTGCCATGGAACATTTGACCCACACGGGGAATCTTGAGGGAGTTGGGGATTTTTCGTGCATTTTTGCAGGATGGAGCAATCTACCTCGGTGTGTGAGGCACACATGACCTTAGGGGAGTTACATTGTAGCATGGTGTAGCTTGGGGATTGCTCAAGTGATCTTCATCAGCAGAAACTGGAAATGGTCCAATGGACCCCTTCTTGTTGCAGTTTCACGGACACGGTGCCCATGTAGGTCCGGGCACCACAGGTATTTCTCACTCTCTCTCTTTTTATGTAATTTGAACGGTAATTGTGGAGATCCACCGCCTACACATTTAAGCGATGAGTCCTCTTATTGTATCTCTAAATTCGTTGAGGACAACGAAACGCTTAAGTGTGTGTGTGGGGGGGGGGGGGTTGTGTATAATTTTGCTAGCCATGTCTGTTTTGCATAGCCTTGTTACATGTAGATTGTGGTAGTATTGTGAGTAGTGTGGTTAGTAGTGTGTTTATTATATTTTTGTATTGTGTTAGATCTTTAATTTATGCATTGTTTGTACTTTTATATTATTGAGTCTCCCCACCCATGTTGTGTGAGTAGTAGAGTTGGCCAATGCATATAGAGTTATAAAAAATCGAAAAAGAAAAAAAAAAATTGAAAAGTGAAAAATCATAGAAAATTAATTTTTTTGAGAATAAGGGCAATTGATGAATCTAGAAACCGAAGAGAGTTCAGTGAAAGAGTCTCTGAGAATAGGAAGCACTGTAGTAGGAATGTTCTAAATTTTTAGCATTTTGCGCACCTGTTTCACGAAAGGATGTCCCGGGTATTAAGGGAATGTGGAAAGTAGATGAGGGCATACCTTTAGTTCGTTTATTGTGCTAGGAGGATTTAGTCCTAAGGAGTTGACTAGTATGTTTTTGAGTGGAAACTTGTGGCCTCTTGAAATCTGGGGTGGACCTTCGTGTAGAGTTGGTTTTATGTGGTACGGTTGCCTCGGCCTAAGTGAAAAACAAAATGAATCAAAATCTTCTCTTCGATTAGATACGGTGAACAACATAATGTGCCTCCGTTCACGCGGGGAATCTGGATTCAATCCAATTAGAGCGTCTAAGGAAAATTAAAGTCAAGCCGTATTACACGGAGTTGTATCTCCCATCACTGGGACAATTTGCATTCAAATGCAATAACGGCTAAGAGGGCCTGAAAACCTCAAATGACTTGGCGACGAAAGATTATCTTAGGATTTAGGATGCCTAGACCCTCTGAGCTAAAGGACGTGCCCGAGTCTTGGATTGTTTATGGTGGATGTTTGGGGACGCCTTAGTGAACGTGTGCGTAGGATCACTCTATCTTAATTTCTTTCTATTGGTTGTGAAATTCCGAAAGAGACTTGTGAGAGCTTGATGATTTCGGTTAGTGACAGCGAGATTGCCCGATATCTAAAGAAAAAGAAAAAAATCTTTGCGTTGTTTCAATATTTGCATTGTGAAATAATCGAGTTGCATTGTATAGAGCATGTAGTTTGCATAGTCGTGTGTGTGAGTTGTTTGTGTCACTTGGCTAGTAAAATATATGCAAAACGGTGGATCGAAATATCATATTGTGGGAGAGTTTCAATGAGATTTTGCTCGGGATGCGCAAAAAGGTAGTGTGGGGGTATTTGATAACCCCGTTTACGGTGTTATATTAACACTTAAAAGCCTGTCGTTTTGCGTGATTTCCGTGTAAATTATGTTAGAAATACACTGTGAATGTAAAGAAATAGAATAAGTTGAGCTTTGAGCGTTACTTGATTAGTCCGGGCGTTTTCTAGTTAATTTGAGCTATAATTGTCATATTTTATGCCGGTATTTGTAGTTGCCTGATTCTCAGGTACCGAGGGCTCGGAGTGTGGGACGGAAAGAAAACGAACTTCGGAAACGATGAAGCTCGAGAAACTAGCTAAGGTGAAGGAAGTGAAGAACAATCTGCTGCAATTGAAACGCCATTACTCAATCAAATTCTCTGTCACCTCCCATTTAACAACCTGCATAGCCAATCATGAATATCATTTAACCAACCTTGCCAATTCCTGACTGCCTACATGAAACCCCCTGACTTCACCTTGTAATCAACCTACAACAGACCTAATCTACTCCATTACACCAAATTATATAATAGACCACCATTTCACCAAACTCACCTCCACAACACCAATGCTAACTCACTGCCAACTTCACGAAAGACTAACCAATCCTCCACAACAACATCATCTTACCTACAACAACCAATTCCCTACACTCTGCCTAATACCACCTTATTCCCCCAAATTAACTTCACCATTTGCCACAACCTGGACTTCACCCATTAACCAAAACCACACACTGCCTATTCACCTAAACAACCACCACAACATAAACCTACCTGAACCAATTAACCCATGAACTTGAATACAACAACCATCCCTCAAAGCCAATTTCACCACCAACACAACCACCAGCTACTGTAACAAATCACCAGTACCATGGCAAAATGGCCTCTGCCATGTCTTGTCCTGAACCACCACCTGCAATCCAAACCGAAGCTCTGACCTTCACAACCCAGCAACTACAATCTCCTTCAACCACCAGAGACCTAAACCCCACTGCCACACCCTTCACCATATCCTGAAACTACACCAAACAATTACCTCCTCCACCATTTCAGCCATGACTAAACCCAATCCAATACACCACAGAATCATCATCAACACTAATTCACCTACAAACTAACATGCTACCTAATTCATCAAACACCCATAGCCATCTCTACGTCCACCTGAACCAGGCCAAACAAACCTCCATAACCAAATCAATTCTCCAACCCAGTACCGACCTTCACCATAAACTTCTACCATCAGACCAAAACCTACAACCACCACCTAAATCAGCAACCTAATCACCATTATCTCCACCAAAATACGACCCAATTACCAAACACCTACACCACAATCTCAGAAACGAACAGATACCAGCAGCAAGAAGAAAGGCAACGCAGCAAAGAAACCCAATAGCGAACAGAGAAACCCAGCTGCAGAGAAGAAATTGTAGAGAAGAAGAATAAATCGCAGAACAGAGCATGGATGCAGCAGCGCAAAACAGAGCCAATGATTTTGTGCGAAATCTGGATTTCGTACGAATGAAAAGAGTCCTATGTTCGCTGATTTTGTGGATGGGGTAAATTTGAAATAAATGAGAAGTTTGAATAAAAGAAAGGCGTGGGTTTTAACCAGCCCCTAGGGTCGAGGAACTCCCACATTATTGGAGGGGTGCAAGTGCCTTTAAAGGGAACTTCTACTCCAATTTTTTGAAGGACAGATATGTTTGTAAGGGGGCTGATTATCATGGTATTCTACCATTCATTCACGTCATTCAACAGAACAGACAAGAAAAAAAAGAAGACGCAGAAGACTAAGAAAGACGAAGGAGAAGACGGAACGGAGCTCAGATTTCTCGGTTTCTTTCTTCCTTCTTTCTTTTTTATCACTTTTATTATGGAGAACTATGTAAAGCTAAACGATTTCATGTCTAGCTAAGCTTTCATAGCTAGTTAGTTTATGGAGAACTAGGGTTTCTATTAGATTTTCCGGATTTTTGTCTCTTTGGTTCATGTTTTGATACTTAAATCGACGTACTGTTCTAGTTATTTGACAAGTTCTTGCTCTTAACTCTTAGTTTGTTTGGTTTGATCACCCAATACATGCTAGTTATCTAGGTTGGTTGCACGACAGTGAACATAACCCGGATTCGTGAAGAACGTTGTTGACATTCTCATAGTTTCTTGAGACCGATAGGAGATAGAGACTTGAATGATCGTGTGTGGGTTGTTTCGGTTAGTCGTAGTTAGGTTTTAGTGAAATCGGTGGACCGACAGGTCCCGGTGAGCGAACCTGGCTAGCTGACTAGAACGTGACGGTAGATGGAGGTGGACCGACAGGACCCGAAGTAGACCGAAACGTAGATTTGTGTGAGATCGACATAAGATCGGAATGAGTGTGACCCGGTAAAAATAGACGTAGTTAGAGTGTTTTAAATCATAGTCCGGAAATATCTAAATGCCCTAGGGACCCCAAAACTATCTAGTGTTCTCCATATTCGTATTAATCAGGAAATAACAAAAAATTTAGTTTAGTTCGTTTATTTAATTTCAGTCACTTGTTTGAGGGTGACGAACTCTTAAATCACAACTTTTTCCTACTGGTTACTTCAAATCTAAATTAATCCTTTAGCTAAATAATCTAGAGACTGTCCATGTGCGTTCGACAACATGAGTTTTATTACTTCAACCGTGCACTTGCGTATACACGTAAGAAATCGTGTCAATTTCTGCGTATTTTTTCCAACTGTGTGCGTATATTTCTTCCCTGTCTGCGTATAATACGCAGGACTGTGCGTAAAATACCCAGACAGGGGCTAAAAAGCTGCCAAACGTGCCCCTCTATCTTGCTGTGTGCGTATAATACGCATGAGTGTGCGTAAAATACACACACAGCAAGCTTCTCAGCTCCTTTCTGCCTCGGCATGCGTTTTGACCCAAAACTTGTCAAAATTACAAAAATACCCCTGGGTCAAAACCGCTCCAAATTTTTCCCAATCCTGACTCTGGCTATAGGAAAACTGCTGACTGAATTTGGGAGACGAAATTTGAACTCGACTCCGGAAACCCGGGCCCGGTGTCAAAATTGCCAAAATACACCTGGGCTAAAACTGTCCCGGAAATCGTCACGAACAAGAAATAGTTTCTCCTGATTTCGGAAATTGGAAACCGAGACTCCTTACTTCGGCGTGGCCTGTCTGGGACCCACACTGGACGGGAGTCGGTTTTTCGGCCGGACTCCGTTTCAGCATTATAACCTGTTTTCGGAAAGCCCTTGACGTCTTCATTCTTTTTCCCCTGGTTTCACTTCAAAATTCCAAGTCAAGCTCTAGATACTGTCACCCGAGCGTATCCCGGTCATTCTCGGTTCTGACGCTTTCAGGTTCCTCGGTCGGTTTTTCACAGCACGTTTCTCCTCCAGTCTTTCTTTTTTCTGTTCCACTCTCCCTTTTACCCGTCTCGGTCAAATCCTGTCCCAAGAATTTTCTACACGTTTCCCGAAGCAAACCCGGTTCTGTATTGACACGCATCCTAATGCACTTCCCGAACCTGTTCCTGTAAAGACAACATGAACAAAACCCGCGATCATATCTCGAAATGCGCAAACTAAGCATAAATTCATGAAGAGCTTATAAACATCTCGTTTTAATTTCCGAGGCTTTCTGAGGGTTAATTCTGGCTAAAACACGACTTTCTGACACACATGCACGTCAATTCAGGCTAAAAGATAACCCCTATTTGGGCGTTATCAGGGTAACAACATCTATCAATAGGGCGTGGCCCCAAAATGATATTGGAATATCAGTCTCACACATCATACATTGAACCATATTCAACAATGTTCGATTCCTCCTCTCAGACACACCATTCAACTGAGGTGTTCCAGGTGGAGTGAGTTGGGACAAGATCCCACACTCTCTAAGATAGTCATTAAACTCTTCGCTTAAGTATTATCCTTTAGAAGTAGTCTAGAGATGAAATTCTCGTTTATATGGCCTAAAAAAAAATGCCATAGATAATCATTAGTTTTAATCCTCTTCGTATTTATGTTATAGACTGAATTATCAAGATCAAGGATATACAATCCATTAGACAAAAGAGCATTACAATAATGCATACTATCAAATAAATGGAGCAGCAATTGTCCATTATTGTGACAGAAAAACCTTTCTTGTCCAAACAAGAAATAGAAATTATACTCCCACTCATAGTAGGGACATAAAAACAAATGTCTAATTCTAAGATAAGTCCTGAAGGTAAAGATAACTCATAAACGCCTATGGCTAATGCAACAACTCTTGCTCCATTACCTACGCGCAAGTCAATCTCCGTTTTAGATAGTCGTCTGCTTCTCTTTAGATCCTGCACATTTCGACAAATGTGAGATCCAAATCCAGTATCTAATACCCAAGATGAAGAGACAGACAAATTGTCATCTATAACAAAAATACCTGGTAGTGGTGGAATCACTATTCCAAGCTTTTTATCTTCCATATATTTTGGGAAATTCCTCTTCCAGTGGCCTGTCTGACTACAATAGTGACATGCGCCCTTAGAGACGCCACCAACAGGCTTTAAGGCAATTTCCTTGGGTTTTGCTACTGCCTTGCTCTTCCCTTTGGAGATATAAGCAACTCGCTTGTTCTTCCCTCTATTGACCATCATTATGGCCTTGCCTTTTCCTTTATTAATGCTCTGTTCAGCGGTCCTCAACATATTGAGCAAGTCTGGAAGAGTTTTGTTGATCTCTTTCATATTGTAGTTCATAATGAACTGACTATAACTATCCGAAAACGATTGCAGGATGGGATCAGTAGCAAACTCTTGGGCGAATGGGAAGCCTAACCTCTCGATATTCTCTATCTATCCGATCATACGGAGTACATGAAGTCCGACTGGGTTCCGCTCTGGTAGACTACACTTGAACAATGCTTTAGATACTTCATACCGCTCATGCCTCGCTTGCTCTTGAAAGAGCTGTCTCAAATGTATGATCATATCATACGCCTCCATGTTCTCATGTTGCTTCTGAAGATCAAAGTTCATGGTGCAAAGCATAAGGCAAGTCACATAAGTAGAGTCATCTACAATCTTCTATTGTGCCTTCCTTGCAGCAAGAGTAGCATCATAATCTGGTGCCTATGGAATAGGTTCCTCTAAGATGTGCTACATCTTATTTTCTTGCTTGAGAATAACTCTTAAGTTTTTGTACCAGTCCAGGAAATTTATTCCTGAAAGTTTGTCCTTCTCAAGGACAGAACGCAACGATATGTTGGATTGTTTGCCATTGAAATTTTACAAAATGAGAAATATGCAATTTTAGTAGTTGTGAAAAATTAATCACATTTAACATTGGCTAGATTATTAAAGATAGCTCCCACTATTTTTCTCGGACTAATAGCCCTCACCATTAATGTGTAAAATATCATATACTTTCTAGTGGGCCAAGATCCATATTTCACCTCCTCTTGGGCTTGCTTTGGCAATTCACCCAAAAGTAAGTTATTTAGGTAGGAACACTTTCCAATTGCATCCTATGAAAATCTTGGTTCAATTGAGAAAATGATTCCTTATTTATCTATCTCATAAATAATCCCAATTGCCTTGCCTCTAAGCTTTCAATCCTATTAACATAGCTTAGTTGCGTTTAACCTCTTACTTCAACAATCGCACATTACTAGCTTCTACCGTCGCGCCACATCATGAAGAATCAAGTCTCCTGGCTTTGGCAAGCCCGAACTCAGTCTTTCCTGATCATGACGAGTGTTAAGCAAGAGAACGTAAAACGCAATATTTATCGCCGAGGGATTACCTTGTCAATTTTAATTTGTTGATCATATCAACTTATCTACTTATTTGGATTGAGAAATCCCAAGTAAAAGATCCAAATGTTTAATTATTATCTTGTAATGTTCACCATGCATCCACCATACACCAAAAATAAACAACAAGAAAATAAATAATTAATAAAACGTTGTATGGATGTTCCCCCTAGAATTAAGATATTGTCAAGCCATTGAGAATATCTAAAATCCCTAAAGTTGCAAGCTCATCTCCATGTGCTCCACCTTTAGTCCATGCACCCTAGCTTGTGGGTCTTCATCATCTTGTGGTTTCTTTAGTATTTGATCTTCTTCTCCATGATTGGCTATATTATATCTATATAATTCTAGCTAGAATTTACAAACTAAATAGAGAAAGCTCACAGGCGAGGGGGAAGACGACACACGGGCCGTACAATTGATTACATTAATTACATCAAAACCAAAACAAAACAAACCACAAGTAGACATCCAAAACCTATGTCACATCCAACCACCATGCGATAAAACACATAAAAAATTAAAATCTAATTTTATCGCACTGGGTCAATTGTAGTTAAATTTGAATTTCTAGGTTCAACGGTCAAACGGTCACACCAATCCAATTGGTTGGACACGTTTGGACTTGCCGAACCGGGCCAAACTAGTCGGACCAGCACGCGCGCTCAAACTTGCGATTGGCCGAGCCGGTAGGCGTGTTGGCCTCGGTCCGTGCACCAAGGAAGAGGGGCGGGGGGGGGGGGGGGGGGATGGACGAACCCCTTAGGGTAAGTTTCAAAAAACATTCCTCCCTTGTGGGCGGATTCCCAATTTTGGGACAACACACATTTTCCCCCTAAATTGCGCCTAAATCTTAGCTTTTCAAATCAGCAAAACATATATCATATGTATACAAAATAATTCAATCTTTACATGATATGTAAAATTGGATTATTTTCTTTTGAATCATACTCAAATCGTATCATTATACGAATATCAGTTTTTCTCGAAATTTAACGATACGATGTAAAATTGATAAAGCAGGTAACACATAAATACCGTTATGGGCCATAACCTGTGGCTCTGACACCACTGTAGAGTTTTGATGCAGGATGCACAGCGGAAATACAATTAAAATTTCCTGATCAAATCCCTCCATAAGTTGCTGGTTAAGCCATCATAACGTGATAAAGGAGACATGGTGTACCTTGTGGGTTTGTGCGATCACAACGAAGAATGATGTCCTTGTCTCTAGTGGTATCCACACCTTGGAATTGAGAACTGGGATCTCCTTCACGCCTTGTGCTAGCTACGTAAAAGGAGGAATCAAACGATCACGTAAAATGGAGAAGGAAGGGTTTGGCCTCCTTGATGCCGTCGGGCCAAGGGGGTTCGACCACCTTGTGGTTTCTCTCCTTGCTCTGTTATTTCACTCAATGAAAAATGTTGTGAAATAATAGAGCTTGGACTCCCCTTTTATAGTCGATAACATCTTATCGACTACAAACTTTCCCCAATACTAATCATGTCCATACACGGATTACTCCACTTTGCAACTTAGTCCAACTAACTTTGCATGTAGTTGCATTTTGATCCATGATCCATAAAATTGTTAATTTTTCATACTAATCAACATTCATATCCAGTTTAATCATTTTGGTGTGTGACCTTGTAGGTTCCTATTAAGTTGTTAGTAACAATTACAAACATTGAGCGGAGTCTAGCAACACATCAATGCCACCAAACTAATAGAAATAGTTAGTGATATGACAAACCTTGTGCCCAATGTTACCGTATTGTATATGTCACTTTTTCACCATATCCGGACTGGACACAAGACATAAACGTCATACTCGTATATCCAATCCATAGTTTCTCGATCTTAAGAATAGGCTTATCTATACGGATAACAACAATATCACATATTGTTTTATCGGAGTCTGGCCAGACATTCCATAAGCACTAACCCTCTAGTGGACCTTGGATATTTTCTCCCAATATGTGGGAGGGACAAATCCTATCTACATCACTAAAATCTCTCAGCTTTCTTTCTATCATGTCCGATGATCATCTTATATTTACCCAGTTACGATGTAATGTTTGATAATATCAAAATATGATATTTCACAACTAGAGTGTCTAGTGACTTCAAGTCTAAAGACTTCAACACCATTTTCACTACGAGAGTCACTTGTGACTTTCACATAATTTATATGTAGCCTTCTCGTGGTGGGTCAACCCAGTATTCCATTACTCCTAATGCATACCCATGTGTTAGACTTGATATATTCATATCAATCTACTCACATACTAGTCTCCATGCATAGTGACTGTCCTATTAATCAATATACTTGACTATGAATATTTAAGATAAACCACAATTGTAATCTAAGGAATCCATTATATTAAATTTCTACATAAATAATAAAGGAATGTTCTAGCGAAAACAATGTTCATGCTAAAATAAGATTGCCTCTAGGGCATCTACTCCAACACTAAATGTAGAGTGTATTTATCCGCTATCTTTTTGGATGCATGCGTCTTGTTTTTAGATTCCGCTAGAGGAAACCCAAGATATATACCCGTCCTATGCCGTCTCAGAGGGCCGAAGAATTGCAGAAACAGGTTTCTGAGCTCGGGTGGAACATTAGGGCTGAGGAAGAGGGATGACTTATGGATGTTGATTTGTGCACAAAAGTCGCACAAAAGCTATCCAACTGACAAGGCAGTCATCGGCAAAAAAGAGATGTGAGATAGGTTGTGTGTGACGACCTAGTGTCCTGGGACAAGTTCCCTGCCGTGCAGATGCCTAAGATGACCAGAGAGGGCCTCAAGGTAAATAATGAAGAGGTATGGTAAAAGTGGGTCAACCTGGCGCATGCCAGCGCCAGAGGAGAAGGGAACCGAGGATTCTCCATTAACTAGAACCGAGTATGAAACAGTGCGTAAGTATTGGGATAGAAGCCGGATCCAGGATGCAGGGAAATCCATGAGAAGCAGAGTATGCTCAAGAATGTCCCAGCTGACGCGGTCTAATTTTATGGTTCACTAAATAACTAGAATTCAAAATCCATAAAAATACTGTGAAACGTAATTTCTTGTGTGTAAAATCGACAATTTCTAGTACAAATCAGCTGGAGAAAGAAACGTTGTTGAGAAATTTCATTCATTTCCAAAAGTAGCACATTAGAGACTAATCTACAAACCTAATCAACAAACATTGATTGATTTACACAAGATATTGAAAAATTTGATACAAGCTAACCGAACCCACATAGAGAAAATGTTTCCTGGAGTTGGAGCTTGCAATAAAAGACGCCTAAGTTGACGGATAAGACCGACGACAATAGAAGTGACGGAAGTGTCCCTTCATGGGTTCTGCGTCTCATGTCTTGCTTCTCGCTCGACAATCTCAGGTCGTGGGTAAGGTTTCGTCTGTAGCTTTCTGCGTGGATAAGATTTTAGAGAGAGATGAGTAAATGAATAATGACTAAAATAATATTTCATTACTACTTATATGTGGGGGTCAGATTTGTTTTCCAAAAACAGGTAAGGGGCACGATGAAACTATTTTGGTTTGAAATACTGCTGTAAGTTCGGCCTGTTTCAAAGGCTTGAAACAACTTGACTATTTCAAGGCCTTGAAACTGATTTCAAGGGTTTGAAACTAACACTGCAGATTTTGGCATGAAGTTAGGGGGATATGATGATTTTATTCAAACTCCTAATCTCTCATAATTCATTATCTGTTACTTGATGATGAAAGACAAATTATTTCTATACTATATAATGTGATTAATCTATTTGTTTGACTCAGTTTGTGCAGGAATATTTACTTTCCTATTTTGCAGGATTGTTTCCTAATCTATTTATGCATAATGGAAATCAATATGTTAAAGACATTATGCTTAATGATATACTGTACGTTAAGCTTCCCAACCTTCCAACAAACAAGATCAAGATTGTATCTTTGAAGATACTGAGAAATTAGCCGTTGGGTATGTTGTTAGAAGAGTCAAAGGCTTGAAACTTAATTTTAGGGAAGTTTGTTAATGAATATCCTGCATATCTTCAGTTCAAAAAAGATGCATAAATGTTCTTTTGAATGAATAATTTCGAGACAGAGAATAGTACACAACACACAGAGACATTCAAACACTACAGAGGATTGACAAGCAGCCAAGAAGCAGATCGACATCACTCAATCCATTCATTGAAGAACACTGCACATTCATTGAAGACTCACCTCTCAGTGTTCTTCTCTTTTAATTTTCAATTGTATATCATTTGTATATTACGTCCAGTTCTTATTCTCGTTGATTGTTCAAAGTGAACAATAGATAATTCTTAGTTAATCAATTATAGCTAGAGCAGGTACTAGATAGGTTAGTGAGAACCACAAGCTGTAACAGAGTAAGGTATCTCTCTGTGCTTGAGATCTAGGGCTTAACTTTTGATTAATAAGAATTGGGTTGAAAATCCTGTAGGCATTAAGTCCC
The DNA here is from genome assembly GCA_023055425.1 of Linanthus parryae. Lineage (NCBI taxonomy): Eukaryota > Viridiplantae > Streptophyta > Magnoliopsida > Ericales > Polemoniaceae > Linanthus > Linanthus parryae. Next base: position 93,759,116 of record JALGPY010000002.1, on the reverse strand, counting down.
TAAGGTAGAGACGTATGTCCAATTGGACTGAACTCTATAAATCTTTGAGTCTCTTGCATTTAATTTGCTGCATTTAATTTGCTGCATTTTACTTAGCTCACAAACTGCTGAAAATGGGTTTTCAGTTAAAGGGCTTGAACCTCATTTCAAGACTCTGAAAACTATCACTTTAATCTTTACTATCTGTTTTGACTCCAAGGACTTGAAACTCATTCAAGGCCTTGAAATACTTGCTGCATCTCACAGAACTTCTTTGAAACCATTCTTTTAGAAAAATTTGCAAAAGTTGGCATACTCTATTCAACCCCCCTTCTAGAGTATTGATCCTGTAGTTATTCCTACTGTGCTGTCCTTCAATTGGTATCAGAGCTTGTATCACTGCATAGATCTAACAATCTTTTGATTATTATTACTTTAGGAGATGGTGGTTTATCACAGGGAAGAGTTGCTAATATACCTCCCTTGTTTTTTGGTGACAAATTTGTGCACTGGAAAACCCTGATGAAAATGTTCATCATTGATCAAGATATGAAAATTTGGACTATCATTCAGAAGGGTCCTCACATATTCAATACTGAGAAAGATGGGATTAGAATTCCCAAAACTGAGGATTCAGTTTCTTCTTCTGAATTAGAAAAGTTTTCAAAGAATTACAGAGCTATGAATCTCTTATATTGTGCTTTTGAGTGCAGATGAATTTAATAGGATTTCAAGTTGAAAATCTGCCAAGGAGATTTGTGATAAGCTTGTGGTAACTTTTGTAGGAACCACCCAATTCAAGCAAACCAAGATCAACATATACCTCAGGCAATATGATTTGTTCAAGATGAATGGAGATGAATCAATCAGGGACGTCTTCAAAAGATTCACTGATATTGTCAACAACATTGATTCATTGGGAAAACTCATTTCCGACGAAGAAGAGGTTAGAAAGATCCTGAGAAGTCTTCCTAAAGAAAAATGGGAACCAAAGTCTACTTCCATTGAAGAAGCTCAAGATCTAACATCTCTTCAGTTTGATGACTTGCAAGGAAAGTTGATTACACATGAGATATCTATGAATGAAGCTAATGGAGATTTTCTAGATAGTGTAAAGAACTTAGCTCTCAAGGCCTAGAGAGTGAGTCATCTCAAAGCCTTAAACTAGAAGAAGATGATGATTATGATCCCTTTTCTCTCATTTCCAAAGCCTTGACCAGGATTCTAAAGACGAAGAAGAACTTTGGAAACAAAGACTTCAACAAGGACAAACACAGATCCTCCGGTACCAGAGATCACGAAGGTAAAGCTATCTTTCATGGTAATAAAGCTAAAGTAATGAATTGATTTGAGTGTGGTGATGCAGGAAACTTAATCAGAGACTGTCAACACAAGAAAAGCAAAACATTTCAGAAGAAAGACCGTGACAGAAGAAAGAAAGCTATGGTAGCTTCCTGGAGTGATTCTGATTCCTATAGTGACTCTGAATCTGAGGAAGAACAAACCAAACTCTGACTTATGGCCAAGCATGATGAAAGTTATGAAAAGAACATTGAGGTAATGGTAAACTGTTTGATTTCTAAACTTCACAGTCTATCTTTGAAAAATGCTTTTAAATGAGGAGGACTATCTGAAAGAGATTAGAACTTCAAAAGAAAAGGTTCATGAGAAAGAAAAAGAGAACTTGGAACTTGTTTTAAAAATCAAAGCCTTGAAATTTCTCAGAAGAACTCTGACAGAGATTTGAAAGCCCTGGAAACCAGTTTCAAGGCCTTGAAAACTCAAGTCAAGGAAGTAGTTACTGAGAACTCTCTTTTGAGTGACATAATTTTTGCTCTAAGACATCATTGTGATGGATTGGAGGAACAAAAGACTACTCTAAATGAGAAACTTCAAGATGCTAAGAGTGCTATGACAAAGCTTGCTGGCTGAGAACACAATTTGAAATTGATTCTTAGAGGAAGCTTACATTCTGTTCACAAAACTGGTATTGTCTACAATCCAAATTTTTATAGAAAGTGCAACACCAGATTTGTGAAGGCTAGTAACAAAACTTCTCATAAGTGCCATTACTGCAATAAAATTGGTCATGTTAAGATGACTTGTCCTTTTAGAAGAAGAGACCCCGAAATAATGAGTAACACTTTTCCATTCCAACTGTGCGCAAGGAAATCTTTCGGATAGATCCAAGTGTGCACCTCAAGTAGAGAATAAGAACACACAGAGATATAGGGTGTGTGTAGGGAGAGGGTAAGCAATGGTAACTGTGAGAGAGAGAGAGACAGCTTATTGGCAGAGCTTCGGTAAGTCCATAAGAACTCGTGTTGAACCAGTCTGTCACCCGTGTGTCACAACCGAGGGTTAACGATCCTATTTATTTTGGGGAAGTGACCGTTGTAAGGGGGTTAATGCACCATAAATGGCGGATTAATGGGAGCCCCTTTAATGGCACGTTCGTCCGTGTATATAGGAACCGTTAGGCACCTGACCGTACATACCAGAGAATGTTATGAGGTCAAGCCGTGTTTACTGGACTTGGCCATTAAGTTTCTCAAAGAATTTACGGAGGGTCGCGCGCGAGCTTGGTTGTGCCACGCGCGCGACGGGCCTTACCCTAGCCTCCAAACCACTAAGTCCCTACAAGTCCCGTGTTGGTATGCGAGAGGGCCCTTTCTCGCAGCCCCCACGCGGATAAGCATATGTAGTTATCCGGTGTACATGGAGCACAACTAGGTGTGCTAGATGGATGCCACGTGGATGTGATCTGTCTGTCTAGAAAGCACCATCTACATTAGCACCCTTTTGCGCGAATTTCACGCGCGCATCCGTTGTTCGCTCGCGCAAAATCAGCCGTGCGTGGGCCCCACGTAGATTCTTTTGAATTTTGTATAAGATTCAAATCCCTAGCCCCCGATCATAGCCATGATTGCCTAGGGTTTAGAGGCGTCGTTTTATTTCTGACGAAGCGTGGCCACTATGAAGTTAATCGGACACCACCCACGGATTCTCGCCTATTTTTGAGGAAAGGATAACTCAGAGTGATTTGATGGGTCGCTAATCTCGCCGGATATCGAAGCATTGCTGACTTAGCAGACGTTCGCAGTCGCAACTCTTCAGTTTAAGGGCTGTTTAAACCTTTCTGCTCCTCAAATTAGAAATTTTCCATGGTTGTTGCTTTTGAGTTCGTATGCATCAGAGAGAGAATCCCCAGAAAGAAGCAGAAACCTTTGACCAGGTTCTTGATCAGATTCTCAACACATTCCCTGGCATTTCAAGCGCTCAATCGTCAACAAGGTAAGTGATTAGCTGTTTGTTACTTTTGAAATTTGTAGTCAAATTTAGCAGATACTCTTCTCCCCCTTTTTTTCCTTTCCTTTTGCATGTCTTCGAATTATAATCTGTTGTTCTTGTGCTCACGAAAATGGCTCCTAAGAAGTCAAACAAAGAAGCTGTCGAGGTGCCTGAGCTTCCCGGGGAATTATGGTTCAAAGCCCCATATTTGGGTGGTAATGACTTTTACGTGGCCACTATTAAGGCAACCACTCTTCGAGCGTCTCCAATAGATGACGTTCTACAACTTGTGCCTGAGCCTGCGAGCTATGACTGGGATGTAGCTAACACCCAAGACATACAAAGGCTTGGCATCAAAGCTGGCTTGTACGAATTTACCGATATTCTTCCACAAGATTTTATGGAAGGACTTGATTGGATGGAAGAATGGAAGAAATTAATTCTTACTAATCAGGCGAGGGAGTTGAAGCACGTCAATATTTTTCACGCCATCCGCGCCACAAAGGGGCTTCATGTTAGAGTTGATAATTTTATGCTTCAAACACTTTTTTTCCAGGTATTCCAAAAAGACGCTCACCTTTCCTTTTCTAGATTTTGAAGCTGCTCCCACCTTGGAAGATACCAAAGTTTTGCTGCATGTTCCAAGTATGGGAGTCGTTGATCCTTTGGCCACTTTGACAGATCCGCAAGAGCTTCAACTGTTTGAGGATATGAAGGTCTGTATACCAGACTTAAAGAAAGCTACTTCGTGGTGGAAACTAGGTGCGAACTCACCTAGTAAGGATTTTGCATATGTTTCCTCTTGTCCAAGAATAGCTGATCAAAATGGGTGATGTATTTCTTCAAAGATTATGTTAAACCACACGTGGCTTGCGAGTGGCGAGCAAGGATCCTGATGCTGTTATCAGTGTTGACGTTAAGGGGCTCAATTTTACACTATGTGGCTTTCTCTGTGTGTGGTTGTCGCGCTACCTGATAGATGGGTCCCCCCTCGATGGAGTCTTTACCCATGAACTCGCACTTGCTGTGAGACTGTCACTTGGACAGAAAGTAGCCTTAGGGCCTCTTGTATTAGGCTCCTTGTATTATCACCTAGATTTAGTTATGGAGCACGCCGAGCAGTCACATGAGAGAGTTGACATCACCACTTTTGTTAATACTGCATTTTTATCTATGTTGGTTTTCAAAAGATGGCCTGCGTATGCCCCAGAACCTGTCGACGTGGAATTATGGAATGCGCCTAATGCCAAAAGACTTTATCTTTTTCCTCGATCATGGCGTTGGTAAAAAAAAATCTCCCCAACGCACTTTTGCTCTTATATTCGACGACGTTCGTTATTTCCATCCCCGGTCGTATGTTACTCGTATGGAAGACAAAAACATAGATTTCTGGGAGGATTTCTACCCTGAGGAAGACCATGAGCTCATCACTAAGCATATTAATGAAGGGGATTGGGTCTGTAGTAGATTCGTTAACTGGTTCCGAAGGGGGTATCTACCCGCTCTGCCCGAATATGTGCCTGGTCCCGAGACTTCCAGCTATGAACAGCGCACCATTTTTTACGATCCTGTTCGTGTGAGCCCCCAATTTGGGTATGATGCTGTCGCTCCTCCATTGTGGCCTGAATCCATTGTCAAGGGTTGTTATGATAGTGTCATATTCGATCGCAGTACCTCCCTTCTGCTTGCTGAGCTCCATTTGATTCAACCATCACGCAGTAGGAGGGGTAAAAATACTCCTGGTTGGGTTAACTTCTGGAATTTCCAAACCCATCGTCTCATCAATTTTCATAGTCTTGATCATGGTCCTTTCCAACCTAGCAAGGCGCCAGCGCTGTTAACAAAGGAGTATCCCTTTAAGACAACCCGGAGTAGAGATGATTCCTGGTATGGATTTTACTCTTTGCTGGCTAAGGATCGGCATCTGTGTGCTCAATTTGTTCTCGAAGAAAAGAATGATGTTATTGAGCAAAAATAATTTACTGCCAAGGTTAAGTATGTGGACTCTCGCGCCTCCTTCCATGGTCTTCGTGTTTTCACATGCTACTCTTGACTTACCCTTTCTTTTTATCAGTGTGTTGTCTGAGGGGCTTCGCCTATGGAGATTGTAGTGCAAGTTTTATCGACCGCTTGCACGAGGAGAAGGCAATCCTAAAAAATTCCTCCGTACCTGACAGTCGTATTAACCCGGCCAGGCCTATGACTCCTGAAGTCCAGCAGCTGTTTCTGATGCATCAGAGTCCTTTCTGGCTTCAATTGACGACAACTCAACGAGAAAGTGAACTGGTGACGAACCCGAGGCTAGCGACATAGTTTCTCAGCACTCAAAGCGTTCTCGAATGGAAGTCACCAAGCAAGCTGCTGTCAATCCTGTTTTTAAGAGGAGAGGTACTACTCATTTCTTTTTTTCCTTGGAGCCAATTTCTTCATGGCCCCTGCATTATTATTCTTATCCTGCCGCAGGGGATAACTCTGATGAGGAAGAGACGGTAGAAGTACCTCTTGTTTTTGATGCAGGTTCTATTGGGCAGACTGTACTGGAGAGAACTCCCATGGTTGAAAAAGACCAAAGTAAAGAATATGATGCTGATCCTGTCACCCCAACAATACACATTTCCTCAGATGAAGAAGATACTGGGCGGGAAGCAGGTGCGACGGTTGTGGAAGATGCGCTCCTTGGGGAGAATGCTAGAGATCCTGAGTCCTCTAATCAAGATAATGAATTGGGTGAGCGTGTTGCTCCAGTTGAGGAAAGTGTTGCGAACGCTGTTTTACCTGGGCACAACCTATCTATTTATCATAATGTCAAAGGGACTGAGTTAGCCAGGCGCGACGCACCTTCTGCGCCGAGCGTTTCGAGAAGTGCTGCCTCTGCGTGGGGTTTTGATTTGGATTTGGATGGCCTTTTCTCCGAGAATCCGTTTGAAGTATGGGGTTTGCATGATGCAAATCCTGTTTTGGTTGAGAGGAGTTTGTGATCTCTGAGTCGTACTTTGCGCGGGAGTCTCAGGAAGATCAGAGGTTGGACGGAGCAGCTGGTTCTAGTTCGCAAGCGGTGGTGCGCATTGCCCCTCTTCGGCAGATCGTTGAAGGAACTGGTAAGGCCATTCCCCTTTTTGTTCTTGGTTAGTAAACCCATGTTTTTTCTAAGTGTTCTGCTTTTGCTTCCGCTTGTGCAGGTATCGACCAAGCTTGCCTCGAGTGGCTAATGAAAGTGCGCGTATCCTTTCCAACTGCATTTGCTAGAGTGCTGGAACTAGCCCCAGAAGACAGAGGGGAACTCTTGAAAAATATGGTCGCTCTTTTGGAGAGAGTTCATGCAACTACCCCTGCGAGCACCACTGTTGACAGCGCTCAGGATCTCCTTGCTAGTGCGGAAGAGCTCTAGCAGATCGCGACAGAGCGATTGGATGTGGACTTCCTTATGCAGAGGTTGAAAAAAATCCATATTTTTCGCAACTCAGGTCCGAGTATGCTTCCTATAGGGAGGAGAAAGCTGCTCTTAACGTGCGCAAGGCAGAGTTGGAGCAGATGGCCAAGGAATTTGAGGCAGCCACCAGACGCCATGCGGATGAAAAGACTCGCTTGGGGAAGCTGACTGCCAATAGCATCAGGTTGTCAGCAGGAGATTCCCTCTTGAATCTTTTTGCGGATTGAAATTTTTAGCATTGCAAGAATCGCTCTTTCAAACTCTTTATTGTAAATTTTTGTCCCCCTTGTGGCCGCGATCCTTGGTCCGTTTGAACATGTCCTTCTGTTTTTGCGCAAGCTGGTTCTGCGCATGTTGAAATATCTTTTTCATGCTTTTGATGGGTTCATGTTTTTGCTTACATGAATGCGAGGCTTTATGTGTTTTCTATTCGCGGATAAATAGGGTCGCTATCAGGCTTAGGTTTTTTTTTGAAGCTTGTGAGCTTACGGCTATATAGAAAGATAGGTTCGCGCATCGCTGCGCATGGTTGCTATCATTTGAGATAGGCTGCACTTGACATGTAGGCTTACACGTGACTTAATGATTTTTGCTTCTATCATAGACTAATAGGCTTACGCGCATATGTCATGGTTTTCTAGAATTTAGAACTGTCTGACTCAGGACTCTTGGTGAGTCTTGAATATTTTAATGCTTTAGAGGCTCAAGTCCCCATGATCCGCCATCATTCTCTGAATTGTTGTGCCGTCGTGGAATTTAAATAAGGTGTGCTCCTCACACAGAGGGCCCAACCTTCATCATTGCCTAGGCTACTGTATCGTCGTAGGCTTTAATAGGATCATTGATTCTTGCCCGTTTTCGAGGAGTTGCTGACTCGGCAGGGAAACTGAAGAGTCTCCTTTGATTCCCGTATAAACCCCCATCTCTGCCATTTTGTTCTTCATCTGGGTTCTTGCAATTGACAAAATGCTACCTCTCCTGAGTCCTTTCCATTATTTTCATTGCTTTTTACCCAGTTTCAATCCGTATCAGCTCTGGTCCTCCAAGCTTAAACTTGTGCATTGTGCTATAGAAATGGCTCCCATGGAATTCACAGAAGAGGCTTCTGATTTTCCTGGTCGTTTCGAAGGCCAGTGGTGTAAGCTCTTCCTTTGGAACGAAGACATCTTTTTCGTCGTCTTGTTTGCAAGGATTATCTCCAATGGACCTCCAGCGAAGAGTAATCTTGCACCAATTCTTAAACCAGCAAGTAATGAGTGAGGTGCATCTCTGTTGGTTCTCCGGCGGAGAACTATTTGCCACCAGTGCTTAAGCTAGGGAGGAATGAGTGGAGGCACTTACCTCTTATGCACAATCAGCTTCCTAGTCGAGGAAATCCTTCTGAGAGATCCAAGTGTGCACCTCAAGTAGAGAATAAGAACGCAGAGAGATATAAGGGTGTGTGTAGGGAGAGGGTAAGCAATGGGAACTGTGAGAGAGAGAGACAACTTAATGGCAGAGCTTCGGTAAGTCCAGAAGAACTCGTGTTGAACCAGTCTATCACTCGTGTGTCGCAACGGAGGGTTAACGATCCTATATATAGTGGGGAAGTGACCGTTGTAAGGGGGTTAATGCACCATAAATGGCGGCTTAATGGTAGCCCATGTAACGGCACATTCGAGGGTTTATATAAGAACCGTTAGGTACCTGACCATACATACCGGAGACCGTCATGAGGTCAAGCCGGGTTTATAGGACTTGGCCATTAATTCTCTCAGAGTAGTAACAAAGAGTTGCGCGCGAGTTTGGTTGTCGCACGCGCGCGACGGGCCTTACCCTTGTCTCCAAACCACTAAGTCCCTACAAGTCCCGTGTTGTTACGCGAGAGTGCCCTGTCTCGCATGCCCCACGCGGATAAGCATAGGTAGTTATCCGGTGTACATGGAGCACAGCTAGGTGTGCTAGATGGCTGCCACGTGGCTGTGATCTGTCTGTCTGGAAAGCACCATCTACACCAACTTAAAGGACAAGTTAGACATATTTGGGTTCGAAAAGGGGGTATACCACCTAACACGGTTGACCCAGAATATGAATCTAAATTACACACTTGGTCTAACAGCTGGGTAAGGCAGTGAATGGTGTTTGCAGGATATCACTAAGAGTAAAAATCAAAGATTGTTTATGGATAGTGGATGCTCCAGACACATGATTGGAAATAGATCTTTATTCTCAGAACTGAAAGAGCAATCTAAAGGCTTAATCTGACTTGGTGATAAAAGTGAAGTGCAACATTTTAGGTATTGGTAAAGTTGGTACAAATTCTGAAAACTCTATTTCTGATGTCTACTTAGTTGATGGTTTGTAATACAATCTGCTTAGTGTATCTCAACTTTGTGAAAATGGTAACAAGGTTATCTTTGAAAAAGAGAAATGTGTGGTACAAAATGAGAAATATGGAGTTTGCGTTCTCAGTGACTCAAGGTCAAACAATGTCTATACTTTATACACTACTAAAGTTGCATGTGAAAACTTAAAGTGTCTCAAGGCCTTGAAAGAAGATTCAAAGCTTTGGCATAGAAAGCTTGGACACATTAGCTTCCATACCCTGAACAAGTTGATCTCTAAATACGTGGTAAGAGGATTGCCCTCTATCAAATTCAGAGATGATGAAGTATGCAAAGCTTGTGCTCAAGGTAAGCAGACAAGGAGCTCATTCAAGCCAACAGAATCTGTAAGTACTACCAGACCCATTGAATTACTTCACATGGATCTTTGTGGTCCTATGAGGACTCCAACTACAAAGGGTAAGAAGTATATTTTAGTTATTGTTGATGAATATTCTAGATTTACTTGGTTATGTTTCTGAGAGATAAATCTGAAGCTCTATCTGAATTTTCAAATCTTTTTAAGGAGCTTCAAACCCTGAAAAACCTGCCAATTGCTTCAATTAGAAGTGATCATGGTAGAGAGTTTGATCAACTTGAGTTTGATTTATTTTGTGCTAAGTATGGTATCTCTCACAGCTTTTTTGCTCCAAGAACTCCTCAATAGAATAGTGTTATTGAAAGAAAGAACATGACTCTTGAAGACATGTCAAGGACAATGCTTCTAGAGAAAAAGTTACCAAAGTCATTCTGGGTATAAGATGTGAACACATCCAACTACATACTTAACATGTGCCTGGTTAGGCCAATCTTGAAGAAAACCCCCTATGAAATCTTCAAAGGAAGAAAGCTAAATGTTCATATTTCAAACCTTTTGGCTGCACTTGTTTGTTCACAACAATGGTATTAGGCAATCTTGGTAAGTTTGATGCCATAAGTGATGAAGGTAACTTTCTTGGTGACTCTCTGACTAGCAAAGCTTATAGATTTTAAAATAGAAGAACTAAGCTTGTTGAAGAAAGCATTCATGTTATTTTTGATGAAAGCTATGATGGTTCTTTGAGTGAAAGTTTTGCAGACTTGAATTTGAACAAGCATGAGTCAGAAGATGAAGCGAGACTTCGCATGGTTTCAAGTAAATCTTGCAGGAAAACAGGAAGAATTTTCAAGGCCTTAAAAATGTTTCTCAAAGCCTTGAAAATGAGCAATAGAAGAATCATAGGGATCAAGCTACTTCCTCAAGATCTCAAATGATTGAGAAGATACCTGGAGAACCTGTGTAGGGTCTTGATCATGGATACGCGACGGAATAAAAAATAATTTATCCATTCAATACCCTCCAAGGATCGCAGGAAGAAAATTCATAATGATAGTAAATGATTCGTGTCAAGTACCTTGTCGGTCTCCTTTGATGACTTCAAACGCAAAAAGTATCACGTCTCTACGGTTGATCCACCCCTCGGATTGAGGTCTGTATCTTCCAATCTACTTGTGCTAGCTAGGAATAATGGAAGAGGAAGAAGAAATCACACAGCACGAAGCAAGAAGGTGGGCGACATCTCCTTTGTGGCCGACGGGTAAGTGTCAGTCCCAAGGGGGGGTTTGGCCCTCCTTTGGGATTTGCTCTCTCTCCTTGATTTATTCTCTCCTACTCTAAGTATGTATATGTGTAGAGAAAATAAGCTAGGAGTGTTCTTTATATAGTCCAACAACTCCTTGTCCTACTACATAAAGAACCGCTTCTCCTTATCCTACTCAAGTAAGGATTAGTCCCTTTTGCAAACTAGTCCTAATCATGTTTATACATGGATTAGTTCTATTTGAAAACTAGTCCTAATCATGTCTCTACATGAATAGTACACCTTGGCAAATCCTATTCATGTCTATACATGAATTAGTCCAACTTGCATATTAGTCCTACAAAGTTAGCAAGTTGTTGCGTTTTGATCCTTCTAATTAATTATTATTTTAAATTAATTCCCGAGTAGTTCAACCCATATGGCGTGTAACCCCATAGGTTTCTACTTAGTTGACAGTAACTATTTACTAACATGGAGCGGCCTCTAGCAAGACATCCATGCTACCCAACTAATAGAAATAGTCATCCGACAAACCTTGTGCAAGTATTGTCTCATCCCTTTGTCTCAATATCCGGATTGGACACGAGACATACATCTCACACTCGTATGTCCAATCTGTAGTTCCTTTTCATGGGAATAGCCTTATTCGTGCAAATAACATCAATATCCCATATTGATTTGTTTGATTATGGCCAGACATTCTATAAGCACTATCCCTCGAGTGGCCAAGGATATTTGCTCCCGTTATGTGGGAGGGAAAACTTTTATCTACATCACTACGATATATAAGCTTGCTTCCTATTGTGTCCAATACGCGCCTTTATGACTACCAAGTCATGGTGTAGCATGTGACGCTGCCAAAACACAATACTCCACAACTCGATGATCTAGTGACAATACCGTTGTCACCGCGAGAAGCACTTGTGACTTTACATAACCTGTATGTAGCCTTCTCGGAGATGGGTCAATCCAGTATGCCATTACTCCTAATGCATACCCATGTGTTGGATCGTGATATCTCCATATCAATCCAACCGCATACTAGTCTATATTTGATTGTCCTGTTAATCAATATAATCGACTAGGGATATTTAAAAATATAACATTGATATTATAAGGACTTCATTCATGTTAACATATCTCCATATTGATAACATAATGAATCGTAAATCCATATATTTGTCCCAATAAATTGATTGCCTCTAGGGCAAAATTCCAACAAGCTGAGTCATGGACTCCAACAAAGAGATTCAAATATCTGTCTTCTCATCCAGTTGGCAACATTAGTTTTGATCCATCCACTGGCACACAGACAAGATCACAATTATGTTCCTTTTAATGCTTTTCTCTCTCTTGTAGAACCTAAAAATATGAAAGAAGCACTACAAGAAGCAGACTGGATCATAGCTACGGTACGGAAATAAAACGTGGTACGGTACGTACGGGTACTATACAATTTTTTATTAAAAGTACGTTAGTAAAAATTCAGGTTAAAAATACGAGATATGAATAATTCGAGTTTTTAAAACGTACGTGTATAATTCGTAGACTAATTATTCATTCGGGATTAAAAATACGGGCATGTTTCTCAGTATTCTAACACATATAGTAAGTTTTTCTCCAACAAAACACATATAGTAAGTTTGTTATGTCTCGTACTGCTATCTTTTCATCATTTCTTTTATATATGTTTGCTTTATTTGTACAATATTTACTCGTAAATTTTCATTATGGTAATAACTCTCTTTATAATAGAAGATCAAAAAAAAAAATAACTCTCTTTATTGACTCATTGAAATTTACTTATTTAGTTATATTCTTCATAAAAAGTACCGCACTTACACTAATTTCAAGTATGAATTATTCTTAATACAAATCGTACATTTATGTTTACTAACACGTATAACTCAAGATACAACATACAGGGGTGTCTGTGTTGTGTGTGTGTGCGCACGCGCGTGCGTATATGTGCACAAAATAATATGTATAGTTATTAATAATTAACTTGATGGTTGTAATTTTTTATAATAATATTTGTGGATTTTAATAATAGTAATAATATTTAGCGTAAGAAAATAGTTTATAATATATTGTATCATAACCAATTACTAAGAGATATAATATTTTTAATGATCCATTATGTGATGTAATTGTGAATGCGAGAAGTTTTACTCGGAAGTTTTATACGTTAAGACGTTAAATACGAGTACTAAACGTTTTTAAGCAAAAATTCGAGTATTTTTAACTAGGTCCGACTTCAGTACGGAATACGGGAGTATTTTTAATTATACGTACGTACGTGTATTAAAATGAATAATTCGAAGTATTTACTAACTATGATGCAAAGTGAACTCAATGAATTTGAGAGAAACAAGGTGTGTAATCTAGTTCCTCAATCAAAGGATCAGTCTGTTATTGGCACAAGGTGGGTATTCAGAATCAAGTTAGATGAGAATGGCAAGGTAATGAGAAACAATGCTAGACTAGTAGCTCAAGGCTAATACCAAGAAGAAGGTATTGATTATGAGGATAATGTTCATCCTGTTGCAAGGTTAGAAGCAATTAGAATGTTACTTGCATTTGCATCTTACATGAACATTAAACTTTTTCAAATGGATGTCAAGTGTGCATTTTTAAATGGTTACTTGCAATAAGAAGTTTATGTGGCTCAACTTCCTGGATTTAAAAATGATGAGTTTCCAAATCATGTTTATAAACTTGATAAAACTCTCTATGGTTTGAAACAAGCTCCAAGGGTTTGGTATTAAAGACTGTCAAAGTTTTTACTTGAAAGTGGTTTAAAGAGAGGATTGGTTGACAAAACTCTTTTCATCAAAACTCATGAGAAAGACATTTTAGTAGTTCAAATTTTTGTTGATGATATTCTGTTTGGAGCTACTGATGATTCTCTTTTCAAGGATTTCTCTAGTCTTATGAGCAGGGAATTTGAGATGAGCTTAATGGGAGATTCAACTTCTTTCTTAGAATGCATATACAACACATGAAGAATGGAATATTTTTGCATCAGAACAAGTACACTAAGGACTTGATTAACAAGTACAATATGTCTCAGTCCAAAGTTACAAAGAATCCTATGAGTTCTACACTATCCTTAGACAAGGATCAAGCTGGTAAGAGTGTAAATTGAAAAGAGTACAGAGGTATGATTGGATCTTTGCTATATCTCACTGCTAGTAGACCAGACATTATGTTTTGTGTATGCATGTGTGCAAGATGTCAATCTGATCCCAAAGAGTAACATTTAACTGTTGTTAAAAGGATATTCAGATATTTAAATGGTACCAAAGACTTAGGGCTTTGGTATCCAAAATAGTCTAACTTCTCTCTTTGTGGATATTCAGATGTTGACTTTGCAGGATATAAAGTTGATAGAAAGAGCACTTCTGGGTGTTTCCAATTCCATGGTTCATCCCTAGTTAGCTGGCATTCAAAGAAACAGAACTCTGTGAAATTATCAACAACAGAAGCTGAATATGTAGCAGCTGGAGCCTACTGCCCACAAGTTTTATGGATTGCTCAGCAAATGAGGGATCTGAGTTTTGACTTCAATGAAATTCCTATCAAATGTGACAACATTACTGCTATTTCAATAAAAAAGAATCTAGTTCAGCATTCCATAACCAAGCACATTGATGTTTGACATCATTTCATCAGAGATCATGCTGAGAAAGGTGGCATTGTTCTTGAATATGTTTCTACTAACATGAAACTGGCAGATATCTTCACTAAACCATCGCCAGAAGAAAGATTTACAACCCTTAGATTGGAGCTGGGCATGCTCAATAAGGAAGCTTTGGTTTGGGGGGAGTAGCAGGTAACTTTAAGGTGAAGTTTTATGTGTTTTAAAGATTTGAAATGATTTTCAAAGCTTTGAAAGTCATTCCAAAGCCTTGATTTTATTTGTTTCAGCAATAGAGCTTTTCAAGGCCTTGAAATTCTTTCCAAAGCCTTGAAATAAGTTTGAATGCTTTTTAGTAAAAAATGGGATCTCTCGATGTTGGATTCTATCTCAATAGATAATTGTCCAATATTATATTTATCTTTTAAGATTTATTTTCGTATAAATCACCATTATTTTATTTTCTTTCCCACGACACACACACACACACATTGATTTGAATTCAAACTATAAAGATCTTAAAGAGATTTGGAAATATTTCATTTTCCTTATCTAACTCAAACTCTCTAGTATTTATCTTCTTATATCTCTCTATTCTCTCCATATCACTCCTGCCTATCTCTTTTTCACTCCCACACCATAATGAGCACCAGAAGAGAATCCCAAAGAACCAAGATGGCTGGAGGTTCAAAGGTGGTTTCAGAAAATAAGAGGAAGACTGCATAAGATGTGATTCAAACCATCAGTGGTGATTCTAGTTCCAGAACTCCAACTGAAGAAAATGTTCCTTCTCCTCCAACGAAGAATAGCAAGAAGGATCTGACACCTATTTCCAGCAAGAAGAGGAAGATGGGAGATCAGTTTGCTCCAGAGAAAAAGCCAGAGGAACAAGTGCTAGTCTAAAGAAGTTGAAGAAGAAGAAGCCTACTGTTGCTGAGAAGGGAAACTGAAAAGCTTTAGAGGTTGCACAAGAGAAAAGCACTAGCAAGGAACTTCCGATCTATTCTAAAAAACCTCAATCTCCTGGTAAGAAACTTTCCATCAAGTGGTTTATTTCTCAAACTACTAGAGGGAAATGTTTAGATGGTTTTTCTTCTAGACCAGTAGCCTATTGTAGCCTGGTTAGTGCTGACATGTTGAAAACCAGGAACCTGGAGTGTGTTAAGAGAATAAATAAAAGCTCTATGTGGAAAGTTTTGAACCCTCCTGAAGTTGCCTACCCTAGACTCACTAGGCTTTCTATATGGGCTTGGTGAAAATCAAAACAAATATGAACCTAGTGATTCAATATAAAGTTGCTGGGATTACAATGGAGTTAGATCACTCAGAGTTTGCAAATGTTCTAGGCTGTCCGAAGAGGTACAACACTGAGAACTATCCCAACAAGGTTGAAGCATTGAAACTGGATAGGGAAGAATTATTTCTACCTAATGTCTCTACCTCCTCTAAACAGCTAACACGCTCTGTGTTAAATTTTGAGGCCAAAGTTTTGTTCACAATCTTTATGAGGTGTGTAGTGCATAGGGATATGGATGAGATGAAGGAAAATCAGCATGAGTTTGGCACTGAATTCAAACAGGTAAATTATATTGTTGAAAGCATCTTCAAGAGTATCAATGTACTTCATGTGGAAGAAGAAGTGTGTAACACCCCTAATTTCCGAGAGAATTCTTAGTGCAATATCAAGACTTTGGGGGAGAATTTGTAAATAGTTTGTCACGAATTTAAAGTTTGAATTTTGGAGTGTTAGCAATGTTTGCAAGTTGTTCGGATGATTTTAAAGCAGTAGAAGTGTTTGGGGTTGTTATGTAGTTATCCAAAATTAAGTAGAACTTGTAATTCTAGTTTGTACACTAAAATTTAGAAAACTACACTTTCACCCCCCTTTTTGCATGCTTGACACTTGTTCAACCCAATTCAACACCTCACTAGATGAGGAGTCAACACCTCCAACTCCCCTCTTCACCAACACAATCTGAGGAAAAAAAAAAATCTCTCTTACTCTCACCCCAACATCTCCATCCCCTTCATTGTTCTTCCTCTCCACCAAGAACAACCACCATTACCACCGTAGAACCACCACCACAGCCCTCCTCTCCACGAGCTGCTATGGTTGAAGGTAGTGGGTAGCCTGGGGAACAAAAGTATTAATGCCAATTTTAAAAACATCGTTCGTGGTAGTGGTTAGGGGTGGAGTTGCAACCCGTGCCTCTATGTGGCTCCCACTGAAAGGGAAAATTCCAATTTTAAAAACATCATATAAGTATTAATTAATTTTGTACAATTATTTCACTCTTTTCCTTGAAAACAAGTTTTATCTCAAAGATGAGGCTAAATAAAGATCCACGCAAATCACAAGAAAATTTTAGAAGCTAAAAATTATGAGCCTCAATTTATATAGGACATAGTAAGCGATGAACTGTTAATTCTTTAACCACATCATCTGTAAAATCTAACTATTTTACTGTTATGTTATCTCTCATCTTCAAACTGATCTTCGTAGCCATATTTCACAATACTTAAAGAATTAAAGCCTATGGGTAGGAGAGTGAAACCTTTACCCAAGATAGCGCCACTTGGTTTCACATTGGTGGTATGGGTTTAGTTTATGAAATATGTTTGGACTAGTATTGGTGCTGGGTTAGGTGGCAGCTAAGTGATTTAACTAAAGATTGGAGCTTGCAATGGTGATGTTTGGTGGTCACTCTGGGTAGGATTTATCAATTTTGTTCGGTTGGGTACTTGGGTTGTGGGTTGATCTTATAGCCGAGGTTTTTTGCCATAATATATTGATGTTTGATTTGTGCCATGAATAAGTTGAAGAAATCATCAAGAGCAACAACGCGGACAAAAGGGACCCAGATGGAGAGCAAAGAAGCAAAAAGGATGTTTTCAGTAGGTCCCACAACCTAGTAAGTAGGTCGCACGATCTAGTGGAAAACATCCCGAGAATCAGGATATTGAAAATAGGTCGTGGACCTAATCAGAGGTCACAGGACCTAATCCGATAGGTCGCACGACCTGTACAACTAGGTCCCACGACCTACTCTGTTTCTGGCGTTTTTGGAATTGTTTCCTAATCTACCTGGGACACCTCTAGCTCGGTTCTAAGAACTATAAATAGACTCCTAAGTGTTTATAACATTTATGTACTTCATTGTAATCGTTCCTCTTGATAAATAAAGGGCTCTCTTCACCGTGGATGTAGTTAGTTCTATTTGGGCTAGCGAACCACGTAAACTTGGTGTTTTGTCGATTATTTCATCGTTCGTGAGGTGTGAGTGATTGTGAGAGTTATGAAAAAACGGTATCAGAGACTAGGTCAAGATAAAAGCCCCAAGAACGATGTCAGGATCGATGTTGAAGATTGATAGGTTTACGGGAGGGAACACATTCAGTCTATGGATGATAGAGATGGAGGCCTTGCTTAAATCGCATGGATTGTGGGAACCTTTAACCAAGGACAGAGGAGAAATGGATGCTAGTACACCAGAGTTTAAGGTATTGGAGGAGAAGGCACACGCAACGATTATGATGTGCTTATTGGATGACGTGATCATTGAGATCGCACATCAGAAGGAAGCAGCGAAGCAATGGCTCAAGTTAGAGAGTCTCTACATGACGAAGAGACTCACTAGCAAGTAGATGCTAAAGAAAAGGGTCTTCAACCTTCGCATGCTCGAAGGTACGACTCTCAAGAACCATCTTGATCAGTTGAATACAATTCTTTTAGATTTGCATAATATTGGCGAGAAGGTGGATGATGAGGATGTCGCACTTTTGTTATTGATCTCGTTACCTCCATCATACGAGAACCTTGTTCAGTCATTCATTGTGAACAAGGATGACTTATCTCTAGAGGAGGTCAGATCGGCGATCCATGCTAGAGAGTTGCGCCATAAGGGTTCATGCATCGGTACAGATGACCATGCTTCCGGGTTGATGGCGACCGGGGGAAGCAAGAAGGGTTAGAATAACAAGAAGAAGTAGTTATCCGGTTCTAAGTTACCAAAGGATGTCTGTGCATACTGCAAGAATAAAGGGAACTTGAAGAGGGATTTCCCTAAACGAGGATAACATGGAAAAAATGGCTCTGCAGCCGTGGTAGAGAAGGGAAGTTGATCTAAGGATGATTTTGTTCTACTTGCGAATGATGTCGGGCATTCACCCGATGCGCGGTTTTTTGACTCTGGGGCTTCTTTTCATATTTTTTCTAACAAGGAGCCATTTTTCAAGCTACAACTGTGCAGATGGAGGATCCGTTCATATGGCAAACGGAGTTGTTTACAAGATCATAGGAAAAGGCTCAGTTAGGTTCAAGAGTGTGGATGGGAAGACATG